>CM073733.1:72922136-73195422 GCA_037113605.1 Calophaca sinica | reverse complement strand
GCCCTAGGATGGGGGTGTGCTTCCTCCACTCATCTTTGGAAAAACTTTAAAGATCAAAAGAAAGGCCCTTTCCACTCTTCTCACGTGTTTACACTCTTGAATTTGTCATTCGTGTTTCACTCTTTGTGTTTCTATAATGTTCACTCATGCCTTTTACCCTCAAGTCTCTTTGAGTTCTTAAATAAACCTCTCACATTTCAATTACCAAAAGGTTCTTTTCAAACGTGATTTATCTTCACAAGAGTTAACCACTCGAAGTTTGAAGAAAGGAAAGAAACTCTAGACAAAACTTAAAAGAATTTAAAAAGACAAACGAAAAAGCTAACAAGGAAAAGGTACAACTCAAAAGAATACAAAGAAGACAAATAGGAACTTTGAGAAAGAGAAGACAATTGTGCAAAATGGTATGAATTACAAAGACCACTCTTAGCGAAATCCACAATGGCAATCAAAATTTAATCTTATTAAGTGCATGGGGCAGTTTCAGTTTTTCCTTAATTTTCTTTTTTTTTTCTTTTTTTTTTGTTTCTGAAAAAAAAGATTAGATTTTTTTCTGTACTATGGATCACGCCCCCTTTTTTTTTGCACTTAAAAATTGGTTCTTGCAATATCAATTTGAATTGTTATGCCAACTGTGTGATTATGAGTTTCCTTTTTAAATCAAGTGCTATAAAACATAAGCAGCAATGAATATGGAAATAAAAGATTAAAGCTGTAAATTGCGCAAAAGAATAAATAACTGGAATAAATAACAAGGAATAATGAACTGGAATTTAAGGATAGAAAATAAAGGGCACAAATTAGAGAATGTTATCAATCCTTTGGGGATGACATTGATCAAAGCAATCTGAATGTGTACTAATATGGCACTTAAGCAATTGTGCTTGGTGTTGGAAAGCAATAAGAAGAGTACACAATAAAAACAAGAACTTTGTCAATTCTAGGATCCGGGCTCTAGATACCACATGATATGATCCAAACTGGATGCATATAGTTTTTAACGGATCGTCGTCGAATTGACTCTAGTTATGAGGATTAAGACGGAATAAAAATGAGAACTTTAGGAATTAGAGTCCTTAATCCTCAAAACTGGCGCCCACTTCTATTGAAGAAGGAAGAACAAATACAAGCTTTGCTCTTAAATTAATAATGGCGCATACAAACAGGTAAACAATAAGAATGAAATGCTAAAGGTGCAAGCTTTAAGAATGATGGTGCATAAGCAAAAGAACGCAGCAAATAGAACAAAATAAAAAGATGGAAAATAAGACAGAAAATGGAAGAAGACGCCACACTCTCAAGAGAGTGATAAGTCCGGTGTAGATTCGCCACAAGAGAAAGGAACCTCTTGATAAGAATCAGAGATGGTTCATCCAAGAACCTAAGAGACTCCGCTCTTTACACTCACAAAGGAGCAAACTTTCAATATTATTCAAAATTGCCCAAATGATAGGAAGTACATTCCTATTTATAGACTAAAGAGGTGATGGCTAACCCTAATTCTAATCCTAGGTAGCACCTATCAGCATAAGGAGGCTAAACCTAGTGCAAGACCCAAGCCCAATATAAGGCCGCTAAAAAAACACAAAAGAAAGCCCAAATTAAAAGAGAAACCCGTGTAGAAATTTGGGTTACATTTAGAGCCTATTTTTATCCATGATAGAGGCAGAATTTGGTGTTTGAGCTTGAAAATACGACTTGTAGACAATTTCCCTAGCTTTCTAACGCATTAAAGAACACCTCAATCGGATATGTGCAGCTCAAGATATATCTAATACACTGAAGAGATGTCACCACGAATGAAAATAATTTTTTGAACAAAATCCAGTTTGGTTCTTGTTTGATAATTGGCTTGGTGCTTCTTCTCAAAGTTGACCATTCTTGGTTTGCATCACACTCTCCCCCTTCGAAAGAATTCGTCCTCGAATTTATAAACATCACAAAAAAAATTCTTAGTTTTATTGAAAATATTATAAAGAAAAAAGCCTATTTCAATAGAGACTTGACTTCCTTTAAATGGAAGGTCTCTTATTTTTCATTTTCCTGCAAAACAGTCTCCAGGGTCAAAAACAAATCTTTAGATCCAATCCTTTTTTGTCCTTGTTGAGCTTGTTTAGCATTTTACTCCAATTCCTTATCAATTTCAGCCTTCACCTGTTCTCGAATTTTCCTCACATGATTGGCATTTGCTTTGCCTTCCTTATGAACTAATGAAGAGAGGTTAGATAAAGGTGGCAGACAAAAAGGAGCTAGAGGATAAGATCTATAGACAATTTCACAAGAGGAAAATGAGGGTGTGGAATCTTTCAAACAATAATCAGTTTCACCCAAAATATTTTGAGTAATAGAATTTTTCTTGCATGAAACAATTCCATAAGGAGAACATATAGTCTTAATCCCCACATTAGATGCATTACACCCAATTTTAAAAGATATTTTCCGTTCATCATTCTCACTAATTTTTAATTGATGGTACTCACCTTTTAAGTCAACCTCAAATAAATAGTAAGAACTAAGAAATTCATCAAACAAAACATCAAATCTAGGGATAGGATTACTTCCAAAAGATGGTCTAGTGAGTAGAGGAGAACTTGGGATGAGGTCTACTTGATGCCTTCTTTCTCTTGCTGGCTGCAAACCATGGGGTACTTCCTTTGGAGACACATCCTCAAATTCCTCACTTCCAAGTTGTCCCTCAACTTTGATCCCATTCTCTTGGTTTTCTTTATCTCCTTCTTTTGCAATACTTTCTTTTGTACCCTCCTCATCCTCTTTTCGTTTCTCAACTTTGATCTCATTCTCCTGTTTATCTCTTTCTCTCTCTCTTTTCTTACCTCTTTTCTCTTCCTCATTTCTTCATGATACTTCACATACTCCGGATCCTCCAAAAATTCTCTAATGAAATACTTCTCATACTCGGGACCCTCCATAAATTCTCTACACTTTCTTTCTCGCTCATACTCTTTTTGCTTTCTTTCCTTTTCCTATCTCTCTTTTCAAACCTCCTATCCTTCTTTTTATACCGCTGCGTGTCTTCCTCATGATAATCTTTAGATTTCCATTCTTTTTCTATATCTCCTCACATACCTCCTTTCATCCAAGCTTGTGTTGAATTCTCGCAATTTGGTCTAACCCTTTGTTTAACTCTTGGGCTAGGTATCGCATCAATCGGCCTGTCCTAGGGGATGGGGGTGTGCTTCCTCCACTCATCTTTGGAAAAACTTTAAAGATCAAAAGAAAGGCCCTTTCCACTCTTCTCACGTGTTTACACTCTTGAATTTGTCATTCGTGTTTCACTCTTTGTGTTTCTATAATGTTCACTCATGCCTTTTACCCCTCAAGTCTCTTTGAGTTCTTAAATAAACCCTCTCGCATTTCAATTACCAAAAGGTTCTTTTCAAACGTGACGATCTTCACAAGAGTTAACCACTCAGAAGTTTGAAGAAAGGAAAGAAACTCTAGACAAAACTTAAAAGAATTTAAAAAGACAAACGAGAAAAGCTAACAAGGAAAAGGTACAACTCAAAAGAATACAAAGAAGACAAATAGGAACTGTGAGAAAGAGAAGACAATTGTGCAAAATGGTATGAATTACAGCACCACTCTTAGCGAAATCCACAATGGCAATCAAAATTTAATCTTATTAAGTGCATGGGGCAGTTTCAGTTTTTCCTTAATTTTCTTTTTTTTTTTGTTTCTGAAAAAAAAGATTAGATTTTTTTCTGTACTATGGATCACGCCCCCTTTTTTTTTGCACTTAAAAATTGGTTCTTGCAATATCAATTTGAATTGTTATGCCAACTGTGTGATTATGAGTTTCGTTTTTAAATCAAGTGCTATAAAACATAAACAGCAATGAATATGGAAATAAAAGATTAAAGCTGTAAATTGCGCAAAAGAATAAATAATTGGAATAAATAACAAGGAATAATGAACTGGAATTTAAGGATAGAAAATAAAGGGCACAAATTAGAGAATGTTATCAATCCTTTGGGGATGACATTGATCAAAGCGATCTGAATGTGTACTAATATGACACTTGAGCAACTGTGCTTGGTGTTGGAAAGCAATAAGAAGAGTACACAATAAAAACAAGAACTTTGTCAATTCTTGGATCCGGGCTCTAGATACCACATGATATGATCCAAACTGGATGCATATAGTTTTTAACGGATCGTCCTCGAATTGACTCTAGTTATAAGGATTAAGACGAAATAAAAATGAGAACTTTAGGAATTAGAGTCCTTAATCCTCAAAACTGGCGCCCACTTCTATTGAAGAAGGAAGAACAAATACAAGCTTTGCTCTTAAATTAATAATGGTGCATACAAACAGGTAAACAATAAGAATGAAATGCTAAAGGTGCAAGCTTTAAGAATGATGGTGCATAAGCAAAAGAACGCAGCAAATAGAACAAAATAAAAAGATGGAAAATAAGACAGAAAATGGAAGAAGACGCCACACTCTCAAGAGAGTGATAAGTCCGGTGTAGATTCGCCACAAGAGAAAGGAACCTCTTGATAAGAATCAGAGATGGTTCACCCAAGAACCTAAGAGACTCAACTCTTTACACTCACAAAGGAGCAAACTTTCAATATTATTCAAAATTGCCCAAATGATAGGAAGTACATTCCTATTTATAGACTAAAGAGGTGATGGCTAACCCTAATTCTAATCCTAGGTAGCACCTATCAGCATAAGGAGGCTAAACCTAGTGCAAGACCCAAGCCCAATACAAGGCCGCTAAAAAAACACAAAAGAAAGCCCAAATTAAAAGAGAAACCCGTGTAGAAATTTGGGTTACATTTAGAGCCTATTTTTATCCATGATAGAGGCAGAATTTGGTGTTTGAGCTTGAAAATACGACTTGTAGACAATTTCCCTAGCTTTCTAACGCATCAAAGAACACCTCAATCGGATATGTGCAGCTCAAGATATATCTAATACATCAAGAGATGTCACCACGAATGAAAATAATTTTTGAACAAAATCCAGTTTGGTTCTTGTTTGATAATTGGCTTGGTGCTTCTTCTCAAAGTTGACCATTCTTGGTTTGCATCACTCTCCCCTTCGAAAGAATTCGCCTCGAATTTATAAACATCACAAAAAAAAAGTCTTAGTTTTATTGAAAATATTATAAAGAAAAAAGCCTATTTCAATAGAGACTTGACTTCCTTTAAATGGAAGGTCTCTTATTTTTCATTTTCCTGCAAAACAGTCTCCAGGGTCAAAAACAAATCTTTAGATCCAATCCTTTTTTGTCCTTGTTGAGCTTGTTTAGCATTTTACTCCAATTCCTTATCAATTTCAGCCTTCACCTGTTCTCGAATTTTCCTCACATGATTGGCATTTGCTTTGCCTTCCTTATGAACTAACGAAGAGAGGTTGGATAAAGGTGGCAGACAAAAAGGAGCTAGAGGATAAGATCTATAGACAATTTCACAAGAGGAAAATGACGGTGTGGAATCTTTCAAACAATAATCAGTTTCACCCAAAATATTTTGAGTAATAGAATTTTTCTTGCATGAAACAATTCCATAAGGAGAACATATAGTGTTAATCCCCACATTAGATGCATTACACCCAATTTTAAAAGATATTTTCCGTTCATCATTCTCACTAATTTTTAATTGATGGTACTCACCTTTTAAGTCAACCTCAAATAAATAGTAAGAACTAAGAAATTCATCAAACAAAACATCAAATCTAGGGATAGGATTACTTCCAAAAGATGGTCTAGTGAGTAGAGGAGAACATGGGATGAGGTCTACTTGATGCCTTCTTTCTCTTGCTGGCTGCAAACCATGGGGTACTTCCTTTGGAGACACATCCTCAAATTCCTCACTTCCAAGTTGTCCCTCAACTTTGATCCCATTCTCTTGGTTTTCTTTATCTCCTTCTTTTGCAATACTTTCTTTTGTACCCTCCTCATCCTCTTTTCGTTTCTCAACTTTGATCTCATTCTCCTGTTTATCTCTTTCTCTCTCTCTTTTCTTACCTCTTTTCTCTTCCTCATTTCTTCATGATACTTCACATACTCCGGATCCTCCAAAAATTCTCTAATCAAATACTTCTCATACTCAGGACCCTCCATAAATTCTCTACACTTTCTTTCTCGTTCATACTCTTTTTGCTTTCTTTCCTTTTCCCTATCTCTCTTTTCAAACCTCCTATCCTTCTTTTTATACCGCGTGTCTTCCTCATGATAATCTTTAGATTTCCATTCTTTTTCTCTATATCTCCTCACATACCTCCTTTCATCCAAGCTTGTGTTGAATTCTGCCCGAATTTGGTCTAACCCTTTGTTTAACTCTTGGGCTAGGTATCGCATCAATCGTGCTGTCCTAGGGGATGGGGGTGTGCTTCCTCCACTCATCTTTGGAAAAACTTTAAAGATCAAAAGAAAGGCCCTTTCCACTCTTCTCACGTGTTTACACTCTTGAATTTGTCACTCGTGTTTCACTCTTTGTGTAGGCTTTTCTATAATGTTCACTCATGCATTTTACCCCTCAAGTCTCTTTGAGTTCTTAAATAAACCCTCTCGCATTTCAATTACCAAAAGGTTCTTTTCAAACGAGACGATCTTCACGGGAGTTAACCACTCAGAAGTTTGAAGAAAGGAAAGAAACTCTAGATAAAACTTAAAAGAATTTAAAAAGACAAACGAGAAAAGCTAACAAGGAAAAGGTACAACTCAAAAGAATGCAAAGAAGACAAATAGGAACTGTGAGAAAGAGAAGACAGTTGTGCAAAATGGTATGAATTACAGCACCACTCTTGGCGAAATCCACAATGGCAATCAAAATTTAATCTTATAAAGTGCATGGGGCAGTTTCAGTTTTTCCTTTTTTTTCTTTTTTTCTTTTTTTTTTTGGTTTCTGAAAAAAAATTAGATTTTTTTTCTGTACTATGGATCACGCCCCTTTTTTTTTGCACTTAAAAATTGGTTCTTGTAATATCAATTTGAATTGTTATGCCAACTGTGTGATTATGAGTTTCCTTTTTAAATCAAGTGCTATAAAACATAAACAGCAATGAATATGGAAATAAAAGATTAAAGTCAGAATTGCGCAAAAGAATAAATAATTGGAATAAATAACAAGGAATAAAGAACTGGAATTTAAGGATAGAAAATAAAGGGCACAAATTAGAGAATGTTATCAATCCTTTGGGGATGACATTGATCAAAGCGATCTAAATGTGTACTAATATGGCACTTAAGCAACTGTGCTTGGTGTTGGAAAGCAATAAGAACAGTACACAATAAAAACAAGAACTTTGTCAATTCTAGGATCCGGGCTCTAGACACCACATGATATGATCCAAACTGGATGCATATAGTTTTTAATGGTTCGTCCTCGAATTGACTCTAGTTATAAGGATTAAGACGGAATAAAAATGAGAACTTTAGGAATTAGAGTCCTTAATCCTCAAAACTGGCGCCCACTTCTATTGAAGAAGGAAGAACAAATACAAGCTTTGCTCTTAAATTAATAATGGCGCATACAAACAGGTAAACAATAAGAATGAAATGCTAAAGGTGCAAGCTTTAAAAATGATGGTGCATAAGCAAAAGAACACAGCAAATAGAACAAAATAAAGACATGGAAAATAAGACAAAAAATGGAAGAAGACGCCACAATCTCAAGAGAGTGATAAGTCCGGTGTAGATTCGCCACAAGAGAAAGGAACCTCTTGATAAGAATCAGAGACGGTTCATCCAAGAACCTAAGAGACTCAACTCTTTACACTCACAAAGGAGAAACTTCCAATATTATTCAAAACTGCCCAAATCATAGGAAGTACATTCCTATTTATAGACTAAAGAGGTGATGGCTAACCCTAATTCTAATCCTAGGTAGCACCTATCAGCATAAGGAGGCTAAACCTAGTGCAAGACCCAAGCCCAATACAAGGCCGCTAAAAAAAACAAAAGAAAGCCCAAATTAAAAGAGAAACCCGTGTACAAATTTGGGTTACATTTGGATCCTATATTTATCCATGATAGAGGCCGAATTTGGTATTTGAGCTTGAAATACGACTTGTAGACAATTTCCCTAGCTTTCTAACGCATCAAAGAACACCTCAATCGGATATCTGCAGCTCAAGATAAATCTAATACACTGAAGAGATGTCACCACGAATGAAAATAATTTTTTGAACAAAATCCAGTTTGGTTCTAGTTTGATAATTGGCTTGGTGCTTCTTCTCAAAGTTGACCATTCTTGGTTTGCATCACTCTCTCCCCCTTCGAAAGAATTCGTCCTCGAATTTATAAACATCACAAAAAAAAAGTCTTAGTTTTATTGAAAATATTGTAAAGAAAAAAGCCTATTTCAATAGAGACTTGACTTCCTTTAAATGGAAGGTCTCTTATTTTTCATTTTCCTGCAAAACAGTCTCAGTGGTCAAAAACAAATCTTTAGATCCAATCCTTTTTTGTCCTTGTTGAGCTTGTTTAGCATTTTACTCCAATTCCTTATCAATTTCAGCCTTCACCTGTTCTCGAATTTTCCTCACATGATTGGCATTTGCTTTGCCTTCCTTATGAACTAACGAAGAGAGGTTAGATAAAGGTGGCAGACTGATGCCCTCCTTGTTGAAGAAATTGGCCATTTGTTTGATTTTCAATATAGAATCTGGTTGTGACTTATGTTTTTGTATTTTTGATATAAGTGAATGAAATATGGGGAATGGTTGATAGGAATTTCGTGGTTTTGGTGGTAGTGAAAGAAGGGAACAGATTGAGAAAACCTCAATAAAAGAAAAGAACAAAAAATTCAAGGAACAATGAAAGGTGAAGAAGATGGATGAATGGGAGGCAGGGGCTCCACCTTAGTCTAATCCAAGACAAGGATTAGCCTATGAATGTGAGGATCACCACAAGAAGAGAGTTTCTTGATAAGATCAATAAAACTGGTCCAATCCAGAACCAAAGAGTATGAACTCAATTTTTGCTGAAATATTTGTTTTCTTCTAATGAGGCTTGCGCTCCCTATATGTAATGAGGGATGCTCTTGCAGTTACAAAAAAAAAAAAGAGACAAAGTCTTTTACAAGGAATCCTAGGCTACATAATTACTGTAATAAAAGGAAATTACAAACAAAGTATTTGTTGCTGTCTCATAGTCTAAGTAGCGCCAATGAAAGGTAAGGGGACAGCTTCACATTTGTTGATTGCTCTTCATGACTAGGTAGGTTTCACATCCACACATTGAATACAATTAAATGGGTGGTTGTTACGCTTTTATTGTGCTGTTGGAGCATTATCTCACGGGAAGGTCAACTTTATAAGCATTATCATTAACTTTGGCAATCACTTGAAAAGGGCAATCGCCCCTAGGCATTAACTTAGATTTCCTTTGTGAAGGAAACCTTTCTTTCCTCATATGGATCCAAACCCAATCTCCGGGTTCAAAAGTAACCCGTTTGCGCCCTTTATTTGCACTTTTGGCATTGCATTCATTTTCCTTTTCAATTTGCAATTTAATTTTCTCATGCAAACTTTTCACAAATTCAGCTTTTGCTTTGCCATCTTTATGCTTCAAAAGAGATGTGTTAGGTAATGGTAATAGATCAAGAGGAGTTAAGGGATTATAACCATACACAATCTCAAATGGGGAATGATTTGTGGTACTATGAACAGCCCTATTATAAGCAAATTCAACATGTGGCAGCCATGTTTCCCACATTTTCAAATTCCTTGAAAGCACAGCCCTTAAAAGAGTAGAGAGAGTTCTGTTTACTACCTCAGTTTGCCCATCAGTTTGGGGATGACAAGTTGTAGAGAATAGTAACTTAGTTCCCACCTTACCCCACAAAGTTCTCCAGAAGTGGCTTAGAAATTTAGTGTCACGATCAGACACTATACTTTTTGGTAGGCCATGTAGGCGCACCACTTCTTTGAAAAACAAATCAGCAATGTGGCAAGCATCATCCACCTTTTTGCAAGGAATGAAATGTGCCATCTTTGAGAACCTGTCCACAACAACCAAAATAGAATCTTTCCCGTTCTTTGTTCTAGGTAACCCTAAGACAAAGTCCATGGAAAGGTCAATCCAGGGATATTCAGGAACAGGCAATGGAGTATATAAACCATGGGGCATAACTTTGGATTTGGCCTTTTTGCAAATAATACATCTTTCACAATATTTTTGCACATCAATTTTCATGTGAGGCCAATAGAAATGTTCTTGCAAAAATTCCAAAGTTTTAGGAACACCAAAATTTCCCATTAAGCCCCCCTCATGCGCCTCTTTGACTAAGAGTTCTCTAATGGATCCTTTTTGCACACACAACCTTTTTTCCTTAAATAAAAAATCATTGTGCCTAAAAAATCCATTATGGGCAGCATGCACAAATTCAGCATATTTAACAGAAAAATCAAGGTCATGCTCATACAAATCCTTAATGTGCTCAAGACCAAAAATTTTAGTTTCAAGGGTAGAGAGTAATGCGTACCTTCTTGATAATACATCAGCCATGATGGCCTCCTTGTTGTAGAAATTGGCCATTTGCTTGATTTTCAACATAGAATCTGGTTGTGACTTATGTTTTTGTATTTTTGATATAAAATGTATGAAAAAGGGGTAGAGAATGAAAGGAATTTCGTGGCTTTGGTGGTAGTGAATTAAGGGGACAGATTGTGAAAAAAAACACAAAATAAACAAGAAGCAAACAAAGGTCTCAAGGACACTGTTTTAGGGATAAGTGAAGAAGATGGATGAATGGGGGAGGGGCAGGGGCACCACCTTAGTCTAATCCAAGACAAGGATAAGCCTATGAGTATGAGGATCACCACAAGAAGAGAATTTCTTGATAAGATCAATAACTGGTCCAATCCAGAACCAAAGAGTATGAACTCAATATTTTGCTAAAATCTTTGTTGACCTTCTATTGAAACCTGCGCCCCCTATATATAATGAGGGAGGTTCTTGCTGTTACAAAGAGTAAAGAGACAAAGTCCTTCCTTTCTAGGGTTACAAGCAAAATGATTAAAGGAAATTACAAACAAAAATAATTGTTGCTGCCTCATGGCCTAAGTGGCGCAGCTGAAGTAAAGGTCTAAGCTTCACATTCTATTTTGATTGCTCTTCATGACCAGGTGAAGGTTTCACAACCACTCATTAAATGTAATTAAGTGGATGGCTGCGCTTTTATTGTGCTGTTGGAGCATTCATCACCTTGTCTTGTGTAACTCCTCTTTGCTTTGATTGCTTTGAATGTCTTTTGTCTTTCCTTGGTAGCAAGATTATTCACCCATTAAAACTACACAAAGAGTTGTTGAGAGGTGTGGGGCCCCCTACTCTTTGCGCCACACAGCCACTTGAAGTGGATTAAACACACCAAAAGAAATTAAATAACTTAGTGCCTTGGTCCCAAATAAATCAATTGGTCACTTGCACTTTTATTCAATTAAAATAAAATAACTTGGCTGCCTTTGTTATGCAAGTTGCGCCTCCTCCATGGCTTGTATGACAAGCATGGATTTTGGTGCAATTACATCATTCCCTTCACTTGCAATTGTCTTAGTCATGAATTGGACTAAGCTTTCTTGGACCGTCCTTGACATTGCCCTAGTCATTGGTCCTCCTAAGCTTTGAATGGCCTCTTGGTGCTCCATGTCCTCATCATTCCCTCCCTCTTGAGGAGAATTCGACCTCGAATTGAAGTCCTCATCACCTACATCAAAAGGAGACAAGTCAGCAACGTTGAAAGTGGCACTAACACCATACTCACCTGGAAGGTCAACTTTATACGCATTATCATTGACTTTGGCAATCACTTGAAAAGGGCCATCGCCCCTACGCATTAACTTAGATTTCCTTTGTGGCGAAAACCTTTCTTTCCTCATATGGACCCAGACCCAATCTCTGGGTTCAAAAGTAACCCGCTTGCGCCATTTATTGGCACTTTTGGCATAGCTTTCATTCTTCTTTTCAATTTGCAGTTTAATTTTCTCATGCAAACTTTTCACAAATTCAGCTTTCGCTTTGCCATCTTTATGCTTCAACAGAGATGTGTTAGGCAAAGGTAATAGATCAAGAGGAGTTAAAGGATTATAACCATACACAATCTCAAATGGGAAATGATTTGTGGTACTATGAACAGCCCTATTATAAGCAAATTCAACATGTGGCAACCACGTTTCCCACATTTTCAAATTCCTTGAAAGTACAGCCCTTAAAAGAGTAGAGAGGGTTCTGTTTACTATCTCAGTTTTCCCATCACTGGGGATGACAAGTTGTAGAGAATAGTAACTTAGTTCCCACCTTACCCCACAAAGTTCTCTAGAAGTGGCTTAGAAATTTAGTGTCACGGTCAGACACTATACTCTTTGGTAGACCATGTAGGCGCACCACTTCTTTGAAAAACAAATCAGCAATGTGGCAAGCATCATCCACCTTTTTGCATGGAATGAAATGTGCCATCTTTGAGAACTGTCCACAACAACAAAATAGAATCTTTCCCGTTCTTTGTTCTAGGTAACCCTAAGACAAAGTCCATGGAAAGGTCAATCCAGGGATATTCAGAATGTGCAATGGAGTATATAAACCATGGGGCATAACTTTGGATTTGGCCTTTTTGCAAACAATGCATCTTTCACAATATTTTTGCACATCAATTTTCATGTGAGGCCAATAGAAATGTTCTTGCAAAAATTCCAAAGTTTTAGGAACACCAAAATGTCCCATTAAATCCCCCTCATGCGCCTCTTTGACTAACAGTTCTCTAATGGATCCTTTTGGCACACACAACCTTTTTTCTTTAAACAAATATTCATTGTGCCTAAAAAATCCATTATGGGCAGCATGCACACATTCAACATATTTAACAGAAAAATCAAGATCATGCTCATATAAATCCTTAATGTGCTCAAGACCAAAAATTTTAGTTTCAAGGGTGGAGAGTAATGCGTACCTTCTCGATAATGCATCAGCCACAACATTGGCTTTACCCTTCTTATGCTTAACCACATAAGGAAATTGCTCAAGAAATTCAACCCATTTAGCATGCCTCTTGTTCAACTTACCTTGTCCTTTTAGATACTTCAAGGACTCATGATCACTGTGAATGACAAATTTCTTTGGCAGCAAGTAATGTTGCCACGTTTGCAATGCCCTTACTGATGAAGTCCAGGGAAATTCAAATGGAGACCATCCAATAGATGCAAGGCCCAATGATGCTCTACAAGGACTTGGAGGCCCAATGACGAGGTCAAGGACTAAAAAGGCTAAAGAGGCTTTGGACAAAGAAGTCAACTATTTCCTATCTCTCAAACCAACTCCCGAAGGCCCAACTCTCAAGATAGTCCAAATAATCCAAGTTGATGAAGAACCCAATATGGGGGGCATGATATCACCCTAGTCGTTCCTTTTAATTTATTTAGATTAAGTATTTGAACTTTTTAAATTCAGTTTGGTTGTATTTTCCATTTGGGATAATTTTTGTAATAAGGTCCTACTTGTTTTGGGCTAACTAAGCACATAGGATCTTAGAATGTGTTGCAGCTTTGCTAATTGGGCTTGGCCCATATCCATGAGCCAGGTTCAGACTTGGGAGCGCTAACTTGCTGGCTCCACCAAGTAGGGTTGGCCGCCACACTCTATTAGGAAAGGAGGGAGGGAATTGATTACCATTATGGCTATAAATAGCCTTTGTACACTCCTAATTCAGCACCTTTGAATCAGAATTTATTTTGCACTCCATTGTGAGTTTGTGAGAGCTAAGCCTCTTAGGTTCTTGGATGAACCATTTCTGATTCTTATCAAGAGCTTCCATTCTCTTGTGGCGAATCTTCACCGGACTTATCACTCTCTTGAGAGTGTGGCGCCTTCTTTCATTTCTGTCTCAATTCCATCTTTTTATTTTAATTCGCTTTGCTTAGTTCTTTGTTTATGCGCCACTTTCCTTAAAGCTTGCACCTTTAGCACTTCATTCTTCTTGCACTACTGCTTTGTATGCGCCATCTTAATTCAAGAGCAAAGTATTTGTTCTTCCTTCTTCAAATAGAAGTGGGCGCCAATTTGAGGATTAAGGATTCTAATTCCTAAAGTTCTCATTTTTATACTGTTTTAACTCCTTATAACAAGATTCAATTCGAGGACGATCCGTTAAAAACTATATGCATCCGTTTTGGATCATATCATGTGGTATCTAGAGCCCGGATCCTAGAATTGACAAAGTTCTTGTTTTTATTGTGTACTGTTCTTATTGCTTTCTAACACTAAGCACAGTTGCTTGAGTGCCATATTTGTACACATTTGGATCATCTTGATCAGCGCCATTTCCAAGGATTGGCGAAATTCTTTACATTCTGCTCTTTAAGTCATTTACTTTCTTAGCCTTTAAATTCGTGCCTTTAATTCTGTCTTTTAATTCCAGTTCTTTGTTTCTTGTTTTCATTCTAGTCATTTATTCTTTTGCGCAATTATGACTTTATTCCTTTATTTCCGTTTTGGTTGCTGTTGATGTTTATAGCACTTGAATTGAAAAGGAAACTTTTAATCACACAGTTGGCACAACAATTCAATTTGATATTGCAATAACCAATTTTTAAGTGCAAAAAAAAAAAAAAAAACAGAACAGGGGCGTGATCTACAAAAAAAAAATCCTTTTATTCCAGAAACAAAAAAAAAACAAAAAACAAAAAAAAAGGAAAAGAAAAGAGCCCCTTGCACTTAACAAGATTAAATTGTTGCCATTGTGGAGTGTTGCTGTAATTCATAACTTTTTGCGCAATTGTCTTCTCATTGTTCCAGTTCCTTTTGTCTTCTTTGCATTCCTTTTGAGTTGTACTTTTCCTTGTTAGCTTTTCTTGTTTGTCTCTTTAAATTCTTTTAAGTTTTGTCTAGAGTTTCTTTCCTTTCTTCAAATTCTGGGTGATTAACTCTTGTGAAGTTTGTCATTTGTGAAACGAACCCTTGGTAATTGAAACACGAGAGGGTTTATTTAAGAACTCAAAGAGACTTGAGAGGTAAAAGGCAAGAGTGGACATTATAGAAAAAGCCTACTAAGAGTGAAACACGAGTGATAAATTCAAGAGTGTAAACACGTGAGAAGAGTGGAAATGGCCTTTTGTTTGTTAGTTTTTTAACCCTATAAAAAAATCCAAAGATGAGTGAAGGAAGCACACCCTCATCCCTAGGACCGATTGATGCAATTCCTAGACCAAGACTTAGACAAAGGGTTAAATCAAGTTCGGGCTGAATTTAACACAAGGTTGGATGAAAGGAGTAGGGGTTCTCAACATGAGGCCTCGCATGAGGATGAATATGATTATGATTCGGGTAGGGAAAGGAGACCAGGGAGGGACCATGATCGGAGAAGGAGACATGGGAGGCATGATGATAGGAGACATAGGAGGTATAGGAGTAATGAGAGGGAAGGAGAACTAGGAAGAGTTAAGATCCAAGTACCTCTTTCAAAGGAAAGAATGACCCTGAAGCCTACCTAGAATGGGAGACCAAAATAGAACAAATCTTTTCCTATCACCGTTACAATGAAGAGAGGAAGGTGAAGGTGGCAGCCCTTGAGTTTTCTGATTATGCTCTAATCTGGTGGGACCAAGTACAAAAGGAGAGGGAAAGAAATAGGGATTACCCCGTAGATACTTGGGAGGAGATGAAAGCTTTGATGAGAAAAAGGTTTGTACCTTCGTGGTACCACCGGGAGTTACATAATAAACTCCAAAGACTTACCCAAGGGAGTAAGAGTGTGGATGAGTACCATAAGGAGATGGAGGTGGCCTTGGTAAGGGCAAACATCAATGAAGATAGGGAGGCTACCATGTCCCGTTTCCTTCACGGCCTAAACCGTGATAGGAGACATTGTGGAGTTGCATCATTATGAAGAGCTTGAAGAGTTGGTCCACCAAGCCATAAAGGTGGAACAATAACTCAAGAGGAAGGCATGGAGGAAATCTCCCTCCACCTTTAAAACCCCTGCTTGGAAGGATAAGCAACCCAAGGAGGTTTCCTCTACACAACCTAAGGAAGGTATGAACTCTAAAAACTCTAAAACTTTTCCTTCCACTAACGCTTCTTCTTCTTCTGTTTCTAAGCACAGGGACATTAAGTGTTTCAAATGTTTGGGAAAAGGCCATATGGCCTATGAGTGCCCAAACAAAAGGACAATGACCATGAAAGGGGGTATATTTCTAGTGAGTCATGTAAGGGCTCCCCTGCCGAAAGTGAGAAGGAAGAAGAGTGCGAAACCTTAGCTC
Organism: Calophaca sinica; assembly: GCA_037113605.1. Taxonomy (NCBI): domain Eukaryota; kingdom Viridiplantae; phylum Streptophyta; class Magnoliopsida; order Fabales; family Fabaceae; genus Calophaca; species Calophaca sinica. The sequence continues at coordinate 73,179,198 of CM073733.1, read as the reverse complement.
ATGATGGTGACTTGCTAATGATAAGGAGACTCTTAGGAGTCAAATTGTGCCAAATGAGCTAGACCAAAGGGAAAACATTTTCCATACAAGATGCATCATACAAGGAAAGGTCTGTTCCTTAATCATTGATGGGGGAAGTTGCACAAATGTGGCCAGCACTCGTTTGGTAAGAAAACTTGAACTTCAAACTATTCCCCATCCCAGGCCATACAAACTTCAATGGTTGAGTGAGAATGGTGAGTTACTAGTCAATCAGCAAGTGTTGGTAAGCTTGTCCATTGGTAAGTATCAAGATGATGTCTTATGTGATGTTGTTCCCATGGAGGCCGGCCATGTTTTACTTGGTAGGCCTTGGCAGTTTGATAAACGTGCTACTCATGATGGTTTTACTAATAAATACTCTTTTGTGCATAATTCTTTGAAAATTACCCTTGTGCCTTTGACTCCTAAACAGGTTTGTGAAGACCAAGTGGCTGAGACTTAGGAGAGAAGAAGAGAAGAAGGCCACAAAGGGAAAGTCAAATGGGGAAAAAAAGTGGGGATCAAAAAGATATTGAATGTTTAATTGCCAGGGAGTGAAATAAAGAGGGCTTGCTTTATGAGGCAAGAGATGTACATTTGCGTGTACAAGGATTTATATTTGAATCATAACTCTAACCCTCTACCTAGTGAGGTAGAGTCTCTTTGCAGGATTTTGAAGATGTCTTCCCAAAGAGTGTTCCTCCGGACTACCTCCTTTAAGGGTATTGAGCATCAAATGGACTTCATTCCGGAGCCTCTTTGCCTAATAGGCCCGCCTATAGGACCAATCGGAGGAAACCAAGGAAATTCAGAAGCAAGTGGAGGAATTGCTCCAAAAAGGTTGGGTAAGAGAAAGCTTGAGCCCTTGTGCCGTTCTGCTATTCTTGTCCCTAAAAAGGACGGCACTTGGCGCATGTGTATTGACTGTAGGGCTGTAAATAATATCACTGTGAAATATAGACACCCCATCCCTAGACTAGATGATATGCTTGATGAATTGCATGGTGCTTGTTATTTTTCTAAAGTTGATTTGAAGAGTGGGTACCATCAAATTAGGATGAGGGAAGGGGATGAGTGGAAAACAGCCTTTAAAACTAAGCATGGATTGTATGAATGGTTGGTAATGCCTTTTGGACTTACAAATGCGCCTAGCACCTTCATGAGGTTGATGAACCATGTATTAAGAGAGTTTTTAGGCAAGTTTGTAGTGGTGTACTTTGATGACATTCTGATCTATAGCATAACCTTAGATGAGCACCTAGAACACCTTAGGGCTGTGATGAGCGTGCTAAGGAAAGAAAAGTTGTATGCTAATTTAGAGAAGTGTGTCTTTTGTACCGACCATGTGGTGTTTTTAGGTTTTGTTGTAAGTGCTAAGGGAGTACAAGTGGATGAAGTAAAGATTAAAGCCATTAGGGAGTGGCCTACCCCTAAGTCAGTGAGTGAGGTGAGAAGCTTCCATGGGCTAGCTAGTTTCTATAGAAGGTTCGTAAAGGACTTTAGCACCATAGCTGCCCCTTTGAATGAAGTTGTGAAGAAGAATGTGAGCTTTAAGTGGGGAGAAGCACAAGAGAGAAGCTTTAACACCCTTAAAGAAAAACTTACTCATGCGCCCATACTTGCATTGCCTAATTTTTCTATGTCATTTGAACTTGAATGTGATGCATCTAATGTGGGTATTGGGGCTGTTTTACTCCAGGGGGGCATCCAATTGCGTACTTTAGTGAGAAATTGCATGGTGCTGTTTTGAACTATTCCACTTATGATAAAGAGTTGTATGCACTTATAAGGGCTTTGCACACTTGGCAAAGACTATCTTTTGCCAAAGGAATTCGTAATTCATAGTGATCATGAGTCACTAAAATATTTGAAAGGGCAAGGTAAGCTTAACAAAAGGCATGCTAAGTGGGTAGAATTTCTTGAACAATTCCCCTATGTGATCAAGCACAAGCAAGGTAAGGTGAATGTAGTGGCAGATGCACTCTCTAGAAGGTATACCCTACTTTTCACTCTTGAAACAAAAATTCTTGGTTTTGAACACATAAAAGAGTTGTATGTGCATGATGATGATTTCTCCAAAGTATATGCTGTTTGTGAAAAAGGGGCGCATAATGGGTTCTTTAGGCATGATGGGTTTTTATTCAAGGAAAAATATTTATGTGTGCCTAAATGTTCGTTGCGTGAACTCTTACTTAGGGAAGCACATGAGGGGGGACTAATGGGACATTTTGGGATCCAAAAGACTTTGGACATTTTGCATGAGCATTTTTATTGGCCTGGCATGAAGCATGATGTGCATAGAATTTGTGATAGATGCATTGTTTGTAAAAAGGCCAAGTCAAAGGTAATGCCCCATGGACTTTATACCCCCTTACCTATCCCAGATTCTCCTTGGATTGACTTGTCTATGGACTTTGTGCTAGGTCTTCCTCGCTCCAAAAGGGGGAGAGACTCAATTTTTGTGGTTGTTGACAGGTTTTCCAAGATGGCCCACTTTATTCCTTGTCATAAGGTGGATGATGCTACTCATGTGGCAGACTTGTTCTTCAAGGAAATTGTAAGACTACATGGAATGCCCAATAGCATAGTCTCTGATAGGGACTCTAAGTTCCTCAGTCACTTTTGGAGAACCCTTTGGAACAAATTAGGGACCAAGCTGTTATTTTCTACCACTTGTCACCCACAAACTGATGGGCAAACTGAAGTGGTGAATAGGACCCTTTCGACCTTCTTTGCGGTCAATCATCAAGAGGAACGCCAAAACATGGGAAGAATGCTTACCTCTTGTTGAATTTTCTTATAATAGAGTGGTTCATTCTACCACTAGCTTTTCTCCTTTGAAATTGTGTATGGATTTAATCCCCTCACACCCCTTGATTGCTTCTACACGATATTTTTTCTTTGAATCATAGGGACGGGAAGGCGAAGGCAGAATATGTGAGGAAGCTCCATGAGAAAGTCAAGTCCCAAATTGAAAAAAAAGATGGAGCAATATGCTAGGCAAGCCAACAAAGGAAGAAAAAGGGGTGTCTTTGAGCCTGGGGATTGGAGTGCAGGTGCATATGAGGAAGGAAAGGTTTCACACAGAGGAAATCAAAGCTCTCACCTAGAGGAGATGGTCCCTTCCAAATCATTAAAAAGATCAATGATAATGCCTACAAAGTTGACCTACCAGGTGAGTATGGAGTTAGTGCAACATTTAATGTGGCTGACTTAAGTCCTTTTGATGTAGGTGACGAAGGATCAAATTCGAGGACGAATTCTTTCGAAGGGAGAGCATGATGAAGTCCAGGGGAAATTCAAATGGAGACCATCCAATAGATGCAAGGCCCAATGATGCTCTACAAGGACTTGGAGGCCCAATGACGAGGTCAAGGACTAAAAAGGCTAAAGAGGCTTTGGACAAAGAAGTCAACTATTTCCTATCTCTCAAACCAACTCCCGAAGGCCCAACTCTCAAGATAGTACAAATAATCCAAGTTGATGAAGAACCCAATATGGGGGGCATGATATCACCCTAGTCGTTCCTTTTAATTTATTTAGATTAAGTATTTGAACTTTTTTTAAATTCAGTTTGGTTGTATTTTCCATTTGGGATAATTTTTGTAATAAGGTCCTACTTGTTTTGGGCTAACTAAGCACATAGGATCTTAGAATGTGTTGCAACTTTGCTAATTGGGCTTGGCCCATATCCATGAGCCAGGTTCAGACTTGGGAGCGCCAACTTGCTGGCTCCACCAAGTAGGGTTGGCCGCCACACTCTATTAGGAAAGGAGGGAGGGAATTGATTACCATTATGGCTATAAATAGCCTTTGTACACTCCTAATTCAGCACCTTTGAATCAGAATTTATTTTGCACTCCATTGTGAGTTTGTGAGAGCTAAGCCTCTTAGGTTCTTGGATGAACCATTTCTGATTCTTATCAAGAGCTTCCATTCTCTTGTGGCGAATCTTCACCGGACTTATCACTCTCTTGAGAGTGTGGCGTCTTCTTTCATTTCTGTCTCAATTCCATCTTTTTATTTTAATTCTGTTTGCTTAGTTCTTTGTTTATGCGCCACTTTCCTTAAAGCTTGCACCTTTAGCACTTCATTCTTCTTGCACTACTGTTTGTATGCGCCATCTTAATTCAAGAGCAAAGTATTTGTTCTTCCTTCTTCAAATAGAAGTGGGCGCCAATTTGAGGATTAAGGATTCTAATTCCTAAAGTTCTCATTTTTATACTGTTTTAACCCTTATAACAAGATTCAATTCGAGGACGATCCGTTAAAAACTATATGCATCCGTTTTGGATCATATCACTTACCAAGGCATACAATTCCTTATCATAAGTTGAGTAATTTAAGGCAGCCCCCTTTAATTTTCTCACTAAAATAAGCAATTGGATGACCTTCTTGCATCAAAACAGCCCCAATTCCAACATTGGAAGCATCACACTCAATTTCAAAAGATTTTGAAAAATTAGGCAATGCTAGAATTGGTGCTTGGGTGAGCTTTTCTTTGAGAATAGAAAAAGCTTGCTCTTGTTTCTCACCCCATTTAAAACCAATTTCCTTTTTAACAATTTCATTAAGAGGTGCAGCAATAGTACTAAAATCCTTAGCAAACCTCCTATAGAAACTGGCTAAACCATGAAAACTTCTTACCTCAGACACGTTTTTAGGTGCTGGCCACTCTTGGATTGCCTTCACCTTTACTTCATCCACATGTACTCCTTGAGAGCTTATGACAAAACCTAGAAAGATAACTTGATCTGTGCAAAACACACATTTTTCCAAGTTTGCGTACAAGTTTTCTTTCCTTAGCACTTTTAAAACAGCCCTTAGATGAATGCAATGGTCCTCTAAATTTTTGCTATATATCAAGATATCATCAAAATATACAACAACAAATTTACCCAAAAATTCCTCAAAACATGGTTCATTAATCTCATGAAAGTGCTAGGTGCATTAGTTAATCCAAAAGGCATAACTAACCACTCATATAAACCATATTTTGTTTTGAAAGCAGTTTTCCATTCATCCCCTTCCCTTATCCTAATTTGATGGTATCCACTTTTCAAATCAATTTTGGAAAACAAGCATGCACCAAACAGTTCATCAAGCAAGTCATCTAACCTAGGTATTGGGTGCCTATACTTAACGGTGATATTATTAACAGCCCTACAATCAGTGTACATTCTCCAACTACCATCTTTCTTAGGGACTAAAATAACAGGGACAACACATGGACTTAAACTTTCTCTTACCCAACCTTTACTTACCAACTCAGCCACTTGCTTTTGTATCTTTTGCGTTTGTTGTGGGTTGCTCCGGTAGGCTGGCCTATTAGGCAAAGTGGCGCCTGGAATGAGATCAATGTGGTGCTCAATCCCTCTTAAGGGTGGCAGCCCACTTGTTACCTCCTTAGGAAACAAATCCTCAAATTCCTGCAAAAGAGAATTTATGCAATTTGGCAATTCTTGAGTGTTAGGTAAATTTTCCAGCAAGGCCACCTCTTTGCTAAAAAGCAAATATAGGGGCTGATTGGAGAAGATAGCTTTTTTCACCTCCCCTTTTGTCGCCATCAAATTTTCTTTCTTTTTTTCATCAATCTTTTTTTGTCACTCTTTTTCTTTGGCGATCTTTTCTTTTTCTTCTTCTTTTTCTTTTTCACATTTTTCTCTCAATTTTTTTTGATCATCTCTCACCTCACTTGGGCTCAAAGGAGCCAATACAATTCGTTTTCCATGATGAACAAAAAAGTACTTGTTGGTATGCCCTTCATGGCTTGCCTTTTTGTCAAATTGCCAAGGCCTTCCCAACAAGACATGGCTGGCCTCCATAGGAACTACATCACAAACAGCCACATCTTCATAATTTCCAATTGAAAAAGAAATTTCTACTTGTTCATCAACAATCATCTCAACATCATTAACAAGCCATTGAAGCTTGTATGGCTTGGGATGTGGTTTAGTTTCTAGTTGGAGTTTGGAAACTAACCTTGTGCTAGCAACATTTGTACAACTCCCACCATCAATAATTAGGGAACATACCTTGCCTTGTATGAGGCATCTTGAGTGAAATATGTTCTCCCTTTGAGTCGCATCTTCCTCCTTTACCACGGCTTCCAACAACCTTTTTATCATAAGTAGCTCTCCACTGGGTATTTGGGCCTCCTCCTCAACACAACCCTCATCATACTCTTCAGCCCCTTCATCTTCCTCCTCAACCTCCTCTACAATCATAATTCTCTTGGTAGGTGATATGATTCTCGGAGCCGTCGGACCTAAATCAAGAATCGTAAGGTGGAAGTGATAACGCCACAACCGGTTATGGACATTCCGGTTGATAAGTTGGGGTTGAGCGCCACAGCAAGCCGATAAGCTCTAAACACGGCTCACAAAGAACCATAGAGAATCCTCTCCAATTTTTAAATCAATCAAAAACTAAAACTCCCATCTCTTGAATAATGGTTTACAATTTATAGAGATAGCTCTCAGCTTCCTAATTAAGTACTAATTGGCATTCAAGCCATATTATTCTTAAAATAAAATATCAAAAAAAAAATGATAATAGTAAATTAATTCCCACCACGGAACAGTTTCATTCTGGTGTAACATATTGACTTTTCAATTGATGCCAAAGGACGGTTCTCATTTTTAATCAATTCCCACGTAGCATTTGTTCCTAGTGATGCACAATTATTTGCTCCTGCCAAGCAAATTCAAGGCTTTCTTTTGGGTACATGTAAGGTCACGTAATTAACTCCATGCTGAACCAAATTCTTTGTTTAGCTTCCACGGAAATAACTATTTGGCTTCCTTGGCTTTGCTGCATGCTTGATTTAATTGGCTTCTTGATTTAATGCTCCACGTGAATTGCATAATGGAAAGCTAGGAACAATAAAATCCAAGGAATGAATAGTTAATTGCACTTGATTTCTTTCCACCTGAACGTTGTTGATGCTGGGGCACAACAATTTTTCCTTTAGTATGGCCATCTTTTTTTTATTATTTTAAGGATATCCTTGTAGAATTCTTTCCACATGCTTAATGAATTCAGGATCTCATCATGCTTCCCTTCTTCAAAATGATTTGACCTCAAATCTTCATAATATTCTTCTAATAAAAACTTGGACTTCAGATACCTCTTTTTGTATGAATGAGACCACAAATTTCCTGGATCAAAGACTAATCTTGCTTCCTCAATTTGATTGTCCTTCACCTCATCATAAAATTTAAGATCAGAATCAATAAATAATTTACCAACATTAGGATCACAAAAATATTTCAAGTGAGGTCTTGGGACTAGAGCAATAGAAGCTCGAACGGAATCTGCCTTCCTCCTGATCAACTCATCCATGTTTGCATCATTCACCTCCTCTTGAAAGAGATTTGACCTCAAATCTGAACCTGCAAAAGATTGTGGGTTATGTAAAAAAATATTTCTCCTTTTTGTTCACCACTTTCTTTTTCCTCATGAGTCAAACTCTCTTCTTTTTCTGATATGAAGCTTTGCCCCTCTTCCTCCTTAAAATTTTCATCTTTCTCAATCTCCTCTTTCTTTTTCTCATGGACCAAACTCTCTTGTTTTTCTTTCTCTCCCCCATTCTCTTGAACATGCCTTGCTTGTCGTTGATGCCTCCATGGACGCCCAAGTAACAAGTGCCTTGTTTCTGTAGTGATGTAATCCTCCTTGACATGATTCAATTCAGGACCTTCTAGGTTGGAAACTCAAAATCTGGAACCAAAACGTGTCTTGCTAAAACTCGATCTATCTGATGCTACGGAACTCGGAATTGTGTGATTCCAAAACGAGGAGAACGAACGCTTTCTGAAACACGATTTAGGCTCAAGAATCACTGAAAAAGACCGTGTATAACAGAAGATATGACTGAAGATAGCTAAAACGAAAATCAGGGAATTTGGGGGTTAGGGTTTGATGCAATGGAAACTGAACAAAATTAAACACCAAAACAAGAACTGGAAGGCGCCACAATCCAAGGATTGATAAGCCCTAAGGAACGCCACAAGGATCAACACCCTTGATAAGTTCAAAATGAATTCTCTCAAGAACTCTAGAGAACAAACTCTCACAAGCAATATGCTCAATGTCCAAAATCTGATTTCCAAAGAACTTGAAAGAGCCTTTTATAGTGGCACTCCTTACAAGCTTGCTTAACCCTAGCCCAACTCAAGTCTCTAACAAATGGGCCCAACAGTTTGCTAATTTAGCCCAAATACAAATTTAAACTTAAAGAAAGAAAACAAATAACATAAACACGATATAGATGCAGATTGGTCCCAACACCAATGCCTTCATGCCTTTATTCCCTCAACTGGATTAAGCAATTCACCATCTTGGGCTTGATTCTTTTGGATTAGGACCCGCTTCAAATAAACTGGATACAAGACTATTTAGAGCTTCTTTAACCTTCTTGGATCTTGCCCTTGTCATTGGAGCTCCAAGGCTTTGTAAGTTCTCTATGCCGCTTCCTTGGTTATGCCTCTTCCTATGTCCTCATCATTCCCTCCTTCTTGAACTGAATTTGTCCTCAAATTGGAATCTTGTTCACCTGCATCATAAGGGGACAAATCAGCCACATTAAAAGTAGCACTTACACCATACTCACCGGAAGTTCTATCTTGTAGGCATTATCATTAATCCCGACAACACTTGAAAAGGCCCATCTCCCTAGGTCAAGCTTAGATTTCCGCTGGGAAGGAAACCTTTCCTTCCTTAAGTGAATCCAAACCCAATCACCCTGCTCAAACACAACCTTTCTCCTTCCTTTATTAGCTTGCCTCGCATAGCCCTCCACCTTTTCTCAATTTGTGCCTTTACTTTCTCATGTAATTTCAGAACATATTCAGCTTTAGTTTTTCCATCCTTATGTGTCGTAATGTAATCAAGTAGGCAAGGACATTAAATCAAGGGAGTGAGAGGGTTAAAGCCATAGACAATTTCAAAGGGAGAATAACTAGTAGTACTATGAACTGCCCTATTGTATGCAAACTCAACGTGGGGCAAACATTCTTCCCATGACTTAATATTCTTTTTTATTACAGCCCTTAAAAGAGAAGAAAGAGTTCTATTCACTACCTCAGTTTGGCCATCAGTTTGAGGGTGGCAAGTTGTGGAAAAGAGAAGTTTGGTTCCAAGCTTACCCCAAAGTGTCCTCCAAAAGTGACTTAGGAACTTAGAGTCCCGATCACTCACAATGCTTCTAGGTAAACCATGAAGTCTTACAACCTCTTTAAAGAACAAATCTGCCACGTGACAAGCATCATCCACTTTCTTGCATGGTATGAAGTGAGCCATCTTGGAGAACCTGTCCACCACCACAAAAATTGAATCCTTGCCACTTTTAGATCGAGGAAGACCTACAACAAAATCCATAGAAATATCAATCCAAGGAAAGTCAGGAATTGGCAAAGGAGTATACAATCCATGAGGCATTGCTTTAGATTTAGACTTCTTACACACAATGCATCTTTCACACAACCTATGTACATCACGTTTCATGTGTGGCTAATAAAAATGTTCATGCAGCATGTCTAAAGTCTTTTGGATTCCAAAATGTCCCATTAATCCCCCCTCATGTGCTTCCTTCACAAGTAACTCTCTAATGGAACTTTTAGGCACACACAATCTGTTTGCTTTAAACAAATAGTCATTAAGCCTAAAGTACCCATTTTGAGAGGCATGCAAACAAGCTTCATATATTTGAGAAAATTCTGGATCATGTTCATACAATTCCTTAATTTGCTCGAAACCAATGAACTTAGTTTCAAGAGTAGAAAACAAGGCATACCTTCTTGAAAGTGCATCAGCGACCACATTAGACTTACCTTTCTTATGCTTGATTACATAGGAAACCGCTCAAGGAACTCAATCAACTTGGCATGTCTCTTGTTAAGCTTAACTTGTCCCTTTAAATACTTCAGAGATTCATGATCACTATGTATCACAAATTCCTTTGGCAAAAGGTAGTGCTGCCATGTTTGTAATGCTCTCACCAATGCATACAGCTCTTTATCATATGTAGGGTAATTAAGAATAGCCCCATTCAATTTCTCACTAAAATAAGCAATGGGATGCCTCTCTTGCATCAAAACAGCCCCTATCCCCACATTGGATGCATCACATTCAATTTCAAAAGATTTAGCAAAATTAGGCAATGCAAGAATAGGTGCATGAGTTAATTTCTCTTTGAGGATAGAAAAGGCTTGCTCCTGTTTTTTCACCCCATTTAAATCCCACATGTCTTTTAACCACTTCATTCAAAGGTGCAGCCAATGTACTAAAATCTTTGACAAACCTCCTATAGAAACTAGCTAAGCCATGAAAACTTCTTACCTCCCTTACGTTCTTAGGAGTTGGCCACTCTTGAATGGCTTTCACCTTCTCTTGATCGACCTGCACTCCTTGTGAGCTAACAACAAAACCAAGGAAAACTACATGATCTGTACAAAAGACACATTTTTCCATGTTGGCATACAATTTTTCACGCCTAAGAGCTTCCAAAACACTTCCCAAGTGCACAAGATGATCATCATGGGATTTGCTATAAATCAAAATGTCATCAAAATAAACCACAACACATTTCCCTAGAAACTCCCTTAACACATGGTTCATTAACCTCATGAAAGTGCTAGGAGCATTTGTTAAGCCAAATGGCATGACCAACCACTCATACAAGCCATATTTTGTTTTAAAGGCTGTTTTCCATTCATCTCCTTTTCTAATCCTAATTTGATGATATCCACTTTTAAGATCAATTTTGGAAAACACACAAGCCCCATGCAATTCATCCAACAAATCATCTAATCTAGGAATGGGATGCCTATACTTTACCGTGATATTATTGATGGCTCGACAACAAGACACATTCTCCAAGTTCCATCTTTCTTAGGCACAAGAATGACTGACGGCACATGGACTTAGGCTCTCTTGCACCCATCCCTTTTGCATCAAGTCTTCAACTTGCTTCGGATTTCTTTGGTCTCTTGGGGATTGCTCCTATATGCTGGCCTATTGGGTAGTGAAACACCTGGAATGAGGTCAATTTGGTGTTCTATACCTCTTATAGGTGGTAGGTCATGAGGTACCTCCTTGGGAAAGACATCTTCAAATTCCTGCAACAAAGAGGAAACTTCACTAGGAAGAGGGTGATTAGGACAAACAACCTTTAAATTACTTTCCTTACTCAATAACAAGAGTATTGGCTTCTTTGAATGCATAGCCTTTTTCACCTCTTTTTCTTTTAAAAACAGATTTTGTGATTTTCTCTCTTTTTTTTACCCTCATTTTCTTTTCTCTCTTTCTTTTCACTTTCCCTTTCTTTTCTCTCTTGCTTTTTTTTCTCTCTCATTTTTGATTGATCCTCTCCAACCTCTCTTGGAGACAAAGGAGCAAGCGTAATTTTATGCTCTTTATGGACAAAAGAGAACTTGTTTGTATATCCTCATGGATGACTCTCTTATCATACCGCCACTGCCTCCCAAGAAGTAAATGACACGCCTCCATTGGCACCACGTCACATAGAACTGTATCTTCATACTTCCCAATAGAGAAATCTACCTCCACTTGCTGATTCACTATCAACTCACCTTCCTCACTAAGCCATTGAAGCTTGTATGGTTGTGGATGGAGTTTAGTCACCAAGGTCATTTTGAGACCATCCTTGCACTAGCAGCATTAGTGCAACTTCCTCCATCTATAATTAAAGAACAGACCTTACCTTGGATGAGGCATCGAGTATGGAAAATGTTCTCCCTTTGACTTTCATCCAAGTCTCTTGATTGGCTTCCTAACATTCTTCTAACCATGAACAAGGCTCCTTCAGTGACTTCCTCCTCATTATCTTCATCACTAGGTGGGCGTAATCTGAAGATGAACCACTAGTAATCTCCCCATTCTCCTTAAGTAGCATGGTCTTCTTGGTTGGGCATTCAGAGGCTATGTGACCTCTCCCCAAACATTTGAAACATTTAATCTCGCTACTTCTCGTTTTCTTAGGAGCCTCATTAGACTTATTTTGGATCTTAGGAGGTGCAGTCATGGATGTGCTTGATGAAGCACTTCCCTCCTTCTTATTTCTATCCTTCCAACTTGGAGAATTAAAGTTGGAAGAACTCTTTTTCATGCTGCCTTTTCTCTTGAGTTGTTGCTCTACCTTGATTGCTTGGTGCACCAAGTCATCCAATTCAACATAATTTTGTAACTCCACAACATCTCTAATGTCACTATTCAGCCCATGTAAAAACCTTGCCAAAGTTGCCTCTCGTTCTTCAGTGATGTTGGCTCTAATCAAGGCCACCTCCATCTCCTTATGATACTCATCTACACCCATGCTTCCTTGTGTAAGTCTTTGGAGCTTGTTGTGCAAATCCCTTTGGTAATGGGATGGAACAAACCTCCTTCTCATCAATCTCTTCATCTCTTCCCAAGTACCTACCATTGGATCTCCATATCTTGCTCTCTCCTTTTGTAATGCGTCCCACCAAATGAGAGCATAATCAGTGAACTCCATGGCTGCCACCTTCAACTTCTTGTCCTCCGTATAGTTATGGCATGCAAATAATTGCTCAATCTTCATTTCCCACTCCAAATAGGCCTCCGGATCACTTTTTCCTTTGAATGAGGGAATTTTTATTTTGACTCCCTCAATTCTGTCCTCCCTTGGATCACCTTCAAGGTCTCTTCTTCTCCTTCTATCTTGTCTCCTCCTATCTCCATTTGGATCACCTTCATTATTATTCAATTGATTCTCTAGCTGTTCAATTCTTCCATAGAGTTCTTCATTGTTTTCTCTCATCATCCTTTGCATTTGTGTAGTCATAGCATCAAGTAGCAACCTTTGAGCTCCATCAAGATGAGGAGTACCATCACCACCGGTTCCTGCCATAATTCAAACAAGGAACAAAAACGAAAGTGAAAGCCAAAAAGGACCTCACCACACTTCTCACGTGTCTACACTCAGTGATGTATCGCTCGTGTTTGTTTCTCTCTAATTAGGCTTTTGTGTAATGTAGCTCTCTTGCCTTTTTCCACTCAATTGCTCTCTTTGAGTTCTTAATTGAATCACAAAAACACACAAGAGTGTTGAACCACAATTGACAACAAGAAAACACAAACAAGACAAAACAAAATAAAAACAGAATGAAATGACTCAAGATGTCTCTTAGGAATTTTGTCAAATAAGTGGTGTACAATGACTTTTGAGGAGAACAGAGCTGATATTCTAAATTTTTTTTTTATACTTTTTTTACAGAATTTCAAGAAGCAACAACCACAATTTGAACAATTTTTTTTTTCTTCCTTCTTTGTTTTTTTTTTTTTACTTTTTCTGCATGTGATGCTTCTAATACATAAAACTAACCATCTGAATCAAACTTGGATATTTTAGCAATTGGAAAAAAGAAAGAAGCACTAATCAGACCAAAATAACAACTCAACTAAGAAACAAGACCAACAATTCAAACTAATGACAAATAGAATTAGGGATTTAGGTTTACCAATAAATTGTAGCAGTAGAACTCAAACTCAATTCCAACCCTAGAACTGAGCTTTGATACCACCTGATGTAATCCTCCTTGACATGATTCAATTCAGGACGTTCTAGGTTGGAAACTCAAAATCTGGAACCAAAACGTGTCTTGCTAAAACTCGATGTATCTGACGCTACGGAACTCGGAATTGTGTGATTCCAAAACGAGGAGAACGAACGCTTTCTGAAACACGATTTAGGCTCAAGAATCACTGAAAAAGACCGTGTATAACAGAAGATATGACTGAAGATAGCTAAAACGAAAATCAGGGAATTTGGGGGTTAGGGTTTGATGCAATGGAAACTGAAAACAAAATTAAACACCAAAACAAGAACTGGAAGGCGCCACAATCCAAGGATTGATAAGCCCTAAGGAACGCCACAAGGATCAACACCCTTGATAAGTTCAAAATGAATTCTCTCAAGAACTCTAAAGAACAAACTCTCACAAGCAATATGCTCAATGTCCAAAATCTGATTTCCAGCAACTTGAAAGAGCCTTTTATAGTGGCACTCCTTACAAGCTTGCTTAACCCTAGCCCAACTCAAGTCTCTAACAAATGGGCCCAACAGTTTGCTAATTTAGCCCAAATACAAATTTAAACTTAAAGAAAGAAAACAAATAACATAAACACGATATAGATGCAGATTGGTCCCAACACCAATGCCTTCATGCCTTTATTCCCTCAATCTGGATTAAGCAATTCACCATCTTGGGCTTCAGTTCTTTTGGATTAGGACCCGCTTCAAATAAACTGGATACAAGACTATTTAGAGCTTCTTTAACCTTCTTGGATCTTGCCCTTGTCATTGGAGCTCCAAGGCTTTGTAAGTTCTCTATGCTGCCTTCCTTGGTTATGCCTCTTCCTATGTCCTCATCATGTAGGCACCACATCACATAGTACCTCATCCTCATTTCCCTCGAATTTAAACGAAACTAGTACTTGTTTGGTCACCATCACATCACCCATATCTTTAAATTCCGGATCCTCGAGGCTTTCAAGCACATAAGGTTTAGGATGCTCTAAAACAGGAAGTCCCAACTTCTCCACCATGATTATACTGGCCATATTGATCCAATACTTTCTATCAATGTCCAACCTATATATCTCATCCTTCACACAACATAGAGTATAGACAATACTCTTCCTTTTCTTGACTTCCATGATATACAACCACAAAATAAAAAGAATGAAACTTTCAATTTTTTTTTATTTTCGTTTTTTTTTTGCAATTTTTTTTTTGAGCAAAATAGAATGACAAAATTGAAAAGGATAGATAACACCTGAAAAAGAACCTAAGCTCTGATAGCACATGATATGATTCTCGGAGCCGTCGGACCTAAATCAAGAATCGTAAGGTGGAAGTGATAACGCCACAACCGGTTATGGACATTCCGGTTGATAAGTTGGGGTTGAGCGCCACGGCAAGCCGATAAGCTCTAAACACGGCTCACAAAGAACCATAGAGAATCCTCTCCAATTTTTAACTCAATCAAAAACTAAAACTCCCATCTCTTGAATAATGGTTTACAATTTATAGAGATAGCTCTCAGCTTCCTAATTAAGTACTAATTGGCATTCAAGCCATGCATGCACCAAACAGTTCATCAAGCAAGTCATCTAACATAAGTATTGGATGCCTATACTTAACAGTAATATTATTAACAGCCCTACAATCAGTGCACATTCTCCAGCTACCATCTTTCTTAGGGACTAAAATAATAGGGACAACACATGGACTTAAACTTTCTCTTACCCAACCTTTACTTACCAATTCAGCCACTTGCTTTTGTATCTCTTGCGTTTGTTGTGGGTTGCTCCGGTAGGCTGGCCTATTAGGCAAAGTGGCGCCTGGGATGAGGTCAATGTGGTGCTCAATCCCTCTCAAAGGTGGCAGCCCACTTGGTACCTCCTTAGGAAACAAATCCTCAAACTCCTGTAAAAGAAACTTTATGCAATTTGGCAATTCTTGAGTGTTAGGTAAATTTTCCAGCAAGGCCACCTCTTTGCTAAAGAGCAAATATAGGGGTTGATTTGAAAAAATAGCTTTTTTAACCTCCCCTTTTGTCGCCATCAAATTTTCTTTCTTTTTTTCATCAATCTTTTTTTTGTCACTCTTTTTTCTCTCTTTTTCTTTGGCGATCTTTTCTTTTTCTTTTTCTTCTTTTTCTTTTTCTTTTTCTTTTTCTTTTTCTTTTTCACATTTTTCTCTCAAATTTTTTTGATCATCTCTCACCTCACTTGGGCTCAAAGGAGCCAATACAATTCGTTTTCCATGATGAACAAAAAAATACTTGTTGGTATGCCCTTCATGGCTTGCCTTTTTGTCAAATTGCCAAGGCCTTCCCAACAAGACATGGCTGGCCTCCATAGGAACTACATCACAAACAGCCACATCTTCATATTTTCCAATTGAAAAAGAAATTTCTACTTGTTCATCAACAATCATCTCAACATCATTAACAAGCCATTGAAGCTTATATGGCTTGGGATGTGGTTAAGTTTCTAGTTGGAGTTTGGAAACTAACCTTGTGCTAGCAACATTTGTACAACTCCCACCATCAATAATAAGAGAACATACCTTGCCTTGTATGAGGCACCTTGAGTGAAATATGTTCTCCCTTTGAGTCGCATCTTCCTCCTTTACCACGGCTTCCAACGACCTTTTCATCATAAGTAATTCTCCGCTAGGTATTTGGGCCTCCTCATCACAATCCTCTTCATACTCTTCAGCCCCTTCATCTTCCTCCTCAACCTCCTCTACAATCATAATTCTCTTGGTAAGACATTGAGATGCAATGTGTCCTAAGCCTTGGCACTTGAAACACTTAACAGCCCGGTTAGTTGAAACAACTTGAGAAGGACTAGTTGTAGTGTTTTTACCTTTTGTGTCAACCGCGGCTTCTTTGGATGATGAAGTACCTTCGTTCTTTATATTGCTCTTCCAATTTTGAGGAATGGAAGTGGTAGTGCTTCTCCTTATTTGGCCCTTCCTCTTAAGTTGTTGTTCTACCTTTATGGCTTGATGTACCAAATCGTCTAATTGAACATAGTGTTGCAGTTCCACTATGTCACTTATATCACGATTTAGGCCATGCAAGAATCTGGCCAGGGTTGCTTCATCATCTTCCTCCACATTTGCTCTAATTTTTGCCACCTCCATCTCCTTGTAGTACTCATCAACACTTTTGTTGCCTTGGGTGAGTCGCTGTAATTTGTTGTGCAGCTCTCTGTTGTAGTAAGATGGGATGAATCTCCTTCTCATGAGCCTTTTCATCTCCTCCCATGTGGCAATGACTAGCTCATTGTGCCTTCTCCTCTCCTTTGCCAATTAGTCCCACCACACCAAGGCGTAATCTGTAAATTCAATAGAAGCAACCTGAACCTTTTGATGATCAGTGTAATTGTTACAGGAAAAAATTTGTTCAATTTTAGTTTCCCATTCCAAATACGTCTCCGGGTCATTTTTCCCAACAAATTGTGGCACTTTTATTTTTATACCACCCAACCTATCTTCTCTAGGTTTATCATGTCTCCTTCTCCTCCGACCCTCCTCATCACTGCTATTTTGTCTGTTTTCTAATTGGTCAATTCTTTCATTTATGCCTTCCACTTCCTCTTTCAAAAGTTCTCTCATTTTTGCCGTGAGGGCATCTAGTAGTAATCGATTTTGAGGATCCATAACTCTTGTCAGTTCTTTAGAGAAACCAGCAAATGATCAATACAAGAAACCAATTCAAATAATAATCCACACACACAACAGCTTGGAATTGAACACAAATTTTGTGAGACTAGAACAAGAAAGAACTCACTCAAAAGAAAGAAATAAATTTCAGAGTATTTGTGAAACTAGAACAAGAAAGAATTCACTCAAAAGAAAGAAATGAAATTCAGAGTATAGCAGTAAGGAAGAAACACAACCAGAATATTTTTTTTTTTGAATTTTCGCAATATTTTTTTTTTAAGAAATCAGAACTCAAAGATAAGAAGAGAAGAAAAACCTGGGATTCTTTTGAATCAAGGTCGAAACCTTGCTCTGATTACCAAATGATGCCCTCCTTGTTGTAGAAATTGACCATTTGTTTGATTTTCAATATAGAATCTGGTTGTGACTTATGTTTTTGTATTTTTGATATAAGTGAATGAAATATGGGGAATGGTTGATAGGAATTTCGTGGTTTTGGTGGTAGTGAAAGAAGGGAACAAATTGAGAAAACCTCAATAAAAGAAAAGAACAAAAAATGCAAGGAACAATCAAAGGTGAAGAAGATGGATGAATGGGAGGCAGGGGTGCCACCTTAGTCTAATCCAAGACAAGGATATAAGCCTATGAATGTGAGGATCACCACAAGAAGAGAGTTTCTTGATAAGATCAATAAAACTGGTCCAATCCAGAACCAAAGAGTATGAACTCAATTTTTGCTGAAATCTTTGTTTTCTTCTAATGAGGCTTGCGCTCCCTATATGTAATGAGGGATGCTCTTGCAGTTACAAAAAAAAAAGAAGAGACAAAGTCTTTTACAAGGAATCCTAGGCTACATAATTAGTGTAATAAAAGGAAATTACAAACAAAGTATTTGTTGCTGTCTCATAGTCTAAGTGGCGCCAATGAAAGGTAAGGGGACAGCTTCACATTTGTTGATTGCTCTTCATGACTAGGTAGGTTTCACAACCACACATTGAATACAATTAAATGGGTGGTTGTTACGCTTTTATTGTGCTGTTGGAGCATTATCTCTTTGTCTTGTGTAACTCCTTTTTGCCTTGATTGCTTTGAATTCCTTTGTCTTTCTTTGGCAGCAAGATTATTGACTCATTCAAACTACACAAAGAGTTGTTGAGAGGTGTGGGACCCCCTACTCCTTGCGCCACACAGCCACTTGAAGTGGATTAAACACACAAAAAGAAATTAAATAACTTAGTGCCTTGGCTCCAAATAAATCAATTGGTCACTTGCACTTTTATTTAATTAAAATAAAATGACTTGGCTGCCTTTGTTATGCATGTTGCGCCTCCTCCATGGCTTGTATGACAAGCATGGTTTTTGGTGCAATTGGATCTTTGCCTTTGTTTGTCATCGTCTTAGTCATGAATTTGACTAAGTTTTCTTGGACCCTCCTTGACATTGCCCTAGTCATTGGTCCTACTAAGCTTTGAATGGCTTCTTGGTGCTCCTTGTCCTCATCACAGACAAAAAGGAGCTAGAGGATAAGATCTATAGACAATTTCACAAGAGCAAAATGAGGGTGTGGAATCTTTCAAACAATAATCAGTTTCACCCAAAATATTTTGAGTAATAGAATTTTTCTTGCATGAAACAATTCCATAAGGAGAACATATAGTCTTAATCCCCACATTAGATGCATTACACCCAATTTTAAAAGATATTTTCCGTTCATCATTCTCACTAATTTTTAATTGATGGTACTCACCTTTTAAGTCAACCTCAAATAAATAGTAAGAACTAAGAAATTCATCAAACAAAACATCAAATCTAGGGATAGGATTACTTCCAAAAGATGGTCTAGTGAGTAGAGAACTTGGGATGAGGTCTACTTGATGCCTTCTTTCTCTTGCTGGCTGCAAACCATGGGGTACTTCCTTTGGAGACACATCCTCAAATTCCTCACTTCCAAGTTGTCTCTCAACTTTGATCCCATTCTCTTGGTTTTCTTTATCTCCCTCTTTTGCAATACTTTCTTTTGTACCCTCCTCATCCTCTTTTCTTTTCTCAACTTTGATCTCATTCTCTTGTTTATCTCTTTCTCTCTCTTTTCTTACCTCTTTTCTCTTCCTCATTTCTTCATGATACTTCACAAGCTCCGGATCCTCCAAAAATTCTCTAATCAAATACTTCTCATACTCAGGACCCTCCATAAATTCTCTACACTTTCTTTCTCGTTCATACTCTTTTTGCTTTCTTTCCTTTTACCTATCTCTCTTTTCAAACCTCCTATCCTTCTTTTTATACCTCGTGTCTTCCTCATGATAATCTTTAGATTTCCATTCTTTTCTCTATATATCCTCACATACCTCCTTTCATCCAAGCTTGTGTTGAATTCTGCCCGAATTTGGTCTAACCCTTTGTTTAACTCTTGGGCTAGGTATCGCATCAATCGGGTTGTCCTAGGGGATGGGGGTGTGCTTCCTCCACTCATCTTTGGAAAAACTTTAAAGATCAAAAGAAAGGCCCTTTCCACTCTTCTCACGTGTTTACACTCTTGAATTTGTCACTCGTGTTTCACTCTTTGTGTAGGCTCTTCTATAATGTTCACTCATGCCTTTTACCCCTCAAGTCTCTTTGAGTTCTTAAATAAACCGTCTCGCATTTCGATTACCAAAAGGTTCTTTTCAAACGTGACGATCTTCACAAGAGTTAAACCACTCAGAAGTTTGAAGAAAGGAAAGAAACTCTAGACAAAACTTAAAAGAATTTAAAAAGACAAACGAGAAAAGCTAACAAGGAAAAGGTACAACTCAAAAGAATACAAAGAAGACAAATAGGAACTGTGAGAAAGAGAAGACAATTGTGCAAAATGGTATGAATTACAACACCACTCTTAGTGAAATCCACAATGGCAATCAAAATTTAATCTTATTAAGTGCATGGGGCAGTTTCAGTTTTTCCTTTTTTTTTCGTTTTTTTTTGGTTTCTCAAAAAAAAATTAGATTTTTTTCTGTACTATGGATCACGCCCCTTTTTTTTTTGCACTTAAAAATTGGTTCTTGCAATATCAATTTGAATTGTTATGCCAACTGTGTGATTATGAGTTTCCTTTTTAAATCAAGTGCTATAAAACATAAACAGCAATGAATATGGAAATAAAAGATTAAAGCTATAAATTGCGCAAAAGAATAAATAATTGGAATAAATAACAAGGAATAAAGAACTGGAATTTAAGGATAGAAAATAAAGGGCACAAATTAGAGAATGTTATCAATCCTTTGGGGATGACATTGATCAAAGCGATCTGAATGTGTACTAATATGGCAGTCAAGCAACTGTGCTTGGTGTTGGAAAGCAATAAGAACAGTACACAATAAAAATAAAACTTTGTCAATTCTAGGATCCGGGCTCTAGATACCACATGATATGATCCAAACTGGATGCATATAGTTTTTAACGGATCGTCCTCGAATTGACTCTAGTTAGTTATAAGGATTAAGACGGAATAAAAATGAGAACTTTAGGAATTAGAGTCCTTAATCCTCAAAACTGGCGCCCACTTCTATTGAAGAAGGAAGAACAAATACAAGCTTTGCTCTTAAATTAATAATGGCGCATACAAACAGGTAAACAATAAGAATGAAATGCTAAAGGTGCAAGCTTTAAGAATGATGGTGCATAACAAAAGAACGCAGCAAATAGAACAAAATAAAAAGATGGAAAATAAGACAGAAAATGGAAGAAGATGCCACAATCTCAAGAGAGTGATAAGTCCGGTGTAGATTCGCCACAAGAGAAAGGAACCTCTTGATAAGAATCAGAGATGGTTCATCCAAGAACCTAAGAGACTCAGCTCTTTACACTCACAAAGGAGCAAACTTTAAATATTATTCAAAACTGCCCAAATGATAGGAAGTACATTGCTATTTGTAGACTAAAGAGGTGATGGCTAACCCTGATTCTAATCCTAGGTAGCACCTATCAGCATAAGGAGGCTAAACCTAGTGCAAGACCCAAGCCCAATACAAGGCCGCCAAAAAAACACAAAAGAAAGCCCAAATTAAAAGAGAAACCCGTGTAGAAATTTGGGTTACATTTGGAGCCTATTTTTATCCATGATAGAGGCCGAATTTGGTGTTTGAGCTTGAAATACAACTTGTATACAGTTTCCCTATCTTTCTAACGCATCAAAGAACACCTCAATCGGATATCTGCAGCTCAAGATAAATCTAATACACTGAAGAGATGTCACCACGAATGAAAATAATTTTTTGAACAAAATCAAGTTTGGTTCTTGTTTGATAATTGGCTTGGTGCTTATTCTCAAAATTGACCATTCTTGGTTTGCATCACTCTCTCCCCTTTCGAAAGAATTCGTCCTCGAATTTATAAACATCACAAAAAAAAGTCTTAGTTTTATTGAAAATATTATAAAGAAAAAAGCCTATTTCAATAGAGGCTTGACTTCCTTTAAATGGAAGGTCTCTAATTTTTCATTTTCCTGCAAAACAGTGTCCAGGGTCAAAAACAAATCTTTTAGATCCAATCCTTTTTCGTCCTTGTTGAGCTTGTTTAGCATTTTACTCCAATTCCTTATCAATTTCAGCCTTCACCTGTTCTCGAATTTTCCTCACATGATTGGCATTTGCTTTGCCTTCCTTATGAACTAACGAAGAGGGGCTAGATAAAGATGGCAGACAAAAAGGAGCTAGAGAATAAGATCTATAGACAATTTCACAAGAGGAAACTGAGGGTGTGGAATCTTCAAACAATATTCAGTTTCACCCAAAATATATTGAGTAATAGAATTTTTCTTGCGTGAAACAATTCCATAAGGAGAACATATAGTCTTAATCCCCACATTAGATGCATTACACCCAATTTTAAAAGCTATTTTCCGTTCATCATTCCCACTAATTTTTAATTGATGGTACTCACCTTTTAAGTCAACCTCAAATAAATAGTAAGAACTAAGAAATTCATCAAACAAAACATCAAATCTAGGGATAGGATTACTTCCAAAAGATGGTCTAGTGAGTAGAGGAGAACTTGGGATGAGGTCTACTTGATGCCTTCTTTCTCTTGCTGGCTGCAAACCATTGGGTACTTCCTTTGGAGACACATCCTCAAATTCCTCACTTCCAAGTTGTCTCTCAACTTTGATCCCATTCTCTTGGTTTTCTTTATCAACCTCTTTAGCAATACTTTCTTTTGTATCCTCCTCATCCTCTTTTCTTTTCTCAACTTTGATCTCATTCTCTTGTTTATCTCTTTCTCTCTCCTTTCTTACCTCTTTTCTCTTCCTCATTTCTTCATGATACTTCACATACTCCGGATCCTCCAAAAATTCTCTAATCAAATACTTCTTACACTCAGGACCCTCCATAAATTCCCTACAGTTTCTTTCTCGTTCATACTCTTTTTGCTTTCTTTCCTTTTCCCTATCTCTCTTTTCAAACCTCCTATCCTTCTTTTTATACCTCGTGCCTTCCTCATGATAATCTTTAGATTTCCATTCTTTTTCTCTATATCTCCTCACATACCTCCTTTCATCCAAGCTTGTGTTTAATTCTGCCCGAATTTGGTCTAACCCTTTGTTTAACTCATGGGCTAGGTATCGCATCAATCGGGCTGCCCTAGGGGATGGGGGTGTGCTTCCTCCACTCATCTTTGGAAAAACTTTAAAGATCAAAAGAAAGGCCCTTTCCACTCTTCTCACGTGTTTACACTCTTGAATTTGTCACTCGTGTTTCACTCATGCCTTTTACCCCTCAAGTCTCTTTGAGTTCTTAAAATAAACCCTCTCGCATTTCAATTACCAAAAGGTTCTTTTCAAACGTGACGATCTTCACAAGAGTTAACCAATCAGAAGTTTGAAGAAAGGAAAGAAACTCTAGACAAAACTTAAAAGAATTTAAAAAGACAAATGAGAAAAGCTGACAAGGAAAAGGTACAACTCAAAAGAATGCAAAGAAGACAAATAGGAACTGTGAGAAAGAGAAGCCAATTGTGCAAAATGGTATGAATTACAGCACCACTCTTAGTGAAATCCACAATGGCAATCAAAATTTAATCTTATTAAGTGCATGGGGCAGTTTCAGTTTTTCTTTTTTTTCTTTTTTTTCGATTTTTTTGTTTTCTGAAAAAAAAAATTAGATTTTTTTCTGTACTATGGATCACGGCCCCTTTTTTTTGCACTTAAAAATTGGTTCTTACAAATATCAATTAGAATTGTTATGCCAACTGTGTGATTATGAGTTTCCCTTTTAAATCAAGTGCTATAAAACATAAACAACAATGAATATGGAAATAAAAGATTAAAGTCAGAATTGCAAAAGAATAAATAATTGGAATAAATAACAGGAATAAAGAACTGGAATTTAAGGATAGAAAATAAAGGGCACACAATAGAGAATGTTATCAATCCTTTGGGGATGACATTGATCAAAGCGATCTGAATGTGTACTAATATGGCAGTCAAGCAACTGTGCTTGGTGTTGGAAAGCAATAAGAACAGTACACAATAAAAACAAGAACTTTGTCAATTCTAGGATCCGGGCTCTAGATACCACATGATATGATCCAAACTGGATGCATATAGTTTTTAACGGATCGTCCTCGAATTGACTCTAGTTATAAGGATTAAGACAGAATAAAAATGAGAACTTTAGGAATTAGAGTCCTTAATCCTCAAAACTGGCGCCCACTTCTATTGAAAAAGGAAGAACAAATACAAGCTTTGCTCTTAAATTAATAATCGCGCATACAAACAGGTAAACAATAAGAATGAAATGCAAAAGGTACAAGCTTTAAGAATGATGGTGCATAAGCAAAAGAACGCGGCAAATAGAACAAAATAAAAAGATGGAAAATAAGACAAAAAATGGAAGAAGACGCCACAATCTCAAGAGAGTGATAAGTCCGGTGTAGATTCGCCACAAGAGAAAGGAACCTCTTGATAAGAATCAGAGATGGTTCATCCAAGAACCTAAGAGACTCAGCTCTTTACACTCACAAAGGAGCAAACTTTCAATATTATTCAAAACTGCCCAAATGATAGGAAGTACATTCCTATTTATAGACTAAAGAGGTGATGGCTAACCCTAATTCTAATCATAGGTAGCACCTATCAGCATAAGGAGGCTAAACCTAGTGCAAGACCCAAGCCCAATACAAGGCCGCTAAAAAAACACAAAAGAAAGCCCAAATTAAAAGAGAAACCCGTGTAGAAATTTGGGTTACATTTGGAGCCTATTTTTATCCATGATAAAGGCCGAATTTGGTGTTTGAGTTTGAAATACGACTTGTAGACAATTTCCCTAGCTTTCTGACGCATCAAAGAACACCTCAATCGGATATCTGCAGCTCAAGATAAATCTAATACACTGAAGAGATGTCACCACGAATGAAAATAATTTTGTGAACAAAATCCAGTTTGGTTCTTGTTTGATAATTGGCTTGGTGCTTCTTCTCAAAGTTGACCATTCATGGTTTGCATCACTCTCTCCCCCTTCGAAAGAATTCGTCCTCGAATTTATAAACATCACAAAAAAGTCTTAGGTTTATTGAAAATATTATAAAGAAAAAAGCCTATTTCAATAGACACTTGACTTCCTTTAAATGGAAGGTCTCTTATTTTTCATTTTCTGCAAAGCAGTCTGTGGTCAAAACAAATCTTTTAGATCCAATCCTTTTTCGTTCTTGTTGAGCTTGTTTAGCATTTTACTCCAATTCCTTATCAATTTCAGCCTTCACCTTTTCTCGAATTTTCCTCACATGATTGGCATTTGCTTTGCCTTCCTTATGAACTAACGAAGACAGGTTAGATAAAACTGGCAGACAAAAAGGAGCTAGAGGATAAGATCTATAGACAATTTCACAAGAGGAAAACGAGGGTGTGGAATCTTTCAAACAATAATCAGTTTCACCCTAAATATTTTGAGTAATAGAATTTTTCTTGCGTGAAACAATTCCATAAGGAGAACATATAGTCTTAATCCCCATATTAGATGCATTAAACCCAATTTTAAAAGATATTTTCCGTTCATCATTCTCACTAATTTTTAATTGATGGTACTCACCTTTTAAGTCAACCTCAAATAAATAGTAAGAACTAAGAAATTCATCAAACAAAACATCAAATCTAGGGATAGGATTACTTCCAAAAGATGGTCTAGTGAGTAGAGGAGAACTTGGGACGAGGTCTACTTGATGCCTTCTTTCTCTTGCTGGCTGCAAACCATGGGGTACTTCCTTTGGAGACACATCCTCAAATTCCTCACTTCCAAGTTGTCTCTCAACTTTGATCCCATTCTCTTGGTTTTCTTTATCTCCCTCTTTTGCAATACTTTCTTTTGTATCCTCCTCATCCTCTTTTCTTTTCTCAACTTTGATCTCATTCTCTTATTTATCTCTTTCTCTCTCTTTTCTTACCTCTTTTCTCTTCCTCATTTCTTCATGATACTTCACATACTCCGGATCCTCCAAAAATTCTCTAATCAAATACTTCTCACACTCAGGACCCTCCATAAATTCTCTACACTTTCTTTCTCGTTCAAACTCTTTTTGCTTTCTTTCCTTTTCCCTATCTCTCTTTTCAAACCTCCTATCCTTCTTTTTATACCTCGTGTCTTTCTCATTATAATCTTTAGATTTCCATTCTTTTTCTCTATATCTCCTCACATACCTCCTTTCATCCAAGCTTGTGTTGAATTCTGCCCGAATTTGGTCTAACCCTTTGTTTAACTCTTGGGCTAGGTATCGCATCAATCGGGCTGTCCTAGGGGATGGGGGTGTGCTTCCTCCACTCATCTTTGGAAAAACTTTAAAGATCAAAAGAAAGGCCCTTTCCACTCTTCTCACGTGTTTACACTCTTGAATTTGTCACTCGTGTTTCACTCTTTGTGTAGGCTTTTCTATAATGATCACTCATGCCTTTTACCCCTCAAGTCTCTTTGAGTTCTTAAATAAACCCTCTCGCATTTCAATTACCAAAAGGTTCTTTTCAAACGTGACGATCTTCACAAGAGTTAACCAATCAGAAGTTTGAAGAAAGGAAAGAAACTTTAGACAAAACTTAAAAGAATTTAAAAAGACAAATGAGAAAAGCTGACAAGGAAAAGGTACAACTCAAAAGAATGCAAAGAAGACAAATAGGAACTGTGAGAAAGAGAAGCCAATTGTGCAAAATGGTATGAATTACGGACACCACTCTTAGTGAAATCCACAATGGCAATCAAAATTTAATCTTATTAAGTGCATGGGGCGCTTTCAGTTTTCCTTTTTTCTTTTTTCGTTTTTTTGTTTTCTGAAAAAAAAATTAGATTTTTTTCTGTACTATGGATCACACCCCTTTTTTTTGCACTTAAAAATTGGTTCTTGCAATATCAATTTGAATTGTTATGCCAACTGTGTGATTATGAGTTTCCTTTTTAAATCAAGTGCTAGAAAACATAAACAACAATGGAAAGGGAAATAAAAGATTAAAGTCAGAATTGCGCAAAAGAATAAATAATTGGAATAAATAACAGGAATAAAGAACTGGAATTTAAGGATAGAAAATAAAGGGCACACATTAGAGAATGTTATCAATCCTTTGGGGATGACATTGATCAAAGCGATCTGAATGTGTACTAATATGGCAGTCAAGCAACTGTGCTTGGTGTTGGAAAGCAATAAGAACAGTACACAATAAAAACAAGAACTTTGTCAATTCTAGGATCCGGGCTCTAGATACCACATGATATGATCCAAACTGGATGCATATAGTTTTTAACGGATCGTCCTCGAATTGACTCTAGTTATAAGGATTAAGACGGAATAAAAATGAGAACTTTAGGAATTAGAGTCCTTAATCCTCAAAATCAAGCGCCCCTTCTATTGAAGAAGGAATAACAAATACAAGCTTTGCTCTTAAATTAATAATGGCGCATACAAACAGGTAAACAATAAGAATGAAATGCAAAAGGTGCAAGCTTTAAGAATGATGGTGCATAAGCAAAAGAACGCGGCAAATAGAACAAAATAAAAAGATGGAAAATAAGACAAAAAATGGAAGAAGACGCCACAATCTCAAGAGAGTGATAAGTCCGGTGTAGATTCGCCACAAGAGAAAGGAACCTCTTGATAAGAATCAGAGATGGTTCATCCAAGAACCTAAGAGACTAAGCTCTTTACACTCACAAAGGAGCAAACTTTCAATATTATTCAAAACTGCCCAAATGATAGGAAGTACATTCCTATTTATAGACTAAAGAGGTGATGGCTAACCCTAATTCTAATCATAGGTAGCACCTATCAGCATAAGGAGGCTAAACCTAGTGCAAGACCCAAGCCCAATACAAGGCCGCTAAAAAAACATAAAAGAAAGCCCAAATTAAAAGAGAAACCCGTGTAGAAATTTGGGTTACATTTGGAGCCTATTTTTATCCATGATAAAGGCCGAATTTGGTGTTTGAGTTTGAAATACGACTTGTAGACAATTTCCCTAGCTTTCTGACGCATCAAAGAACACCTCAATCGGATATCTGCAGCTCAAGATAAATCTAATACACTGAAGAGATGTCACCACGAATGAAAATAATTTTGTGAACAAAATCCAGTTTGGTTCTTGTTTGATAATTGGCTTGGTGCTTCTTCTCAAAGTTGACCATTCATGGTTTGCATCACTCTCTCCCCCTTCGAAAGAATTCGTCCTCGAATTTATAAACATCACCAAAAAAAAGTCTTAGTTTTATTGAAAATATTATAAAGAAAAAAGCCTATTTCAATAGAGACTTGACTTCCTTTAAATGGAAGGTCTCTTATTTTTCATTTTCCTGCAAAACAGTCTCCAGGGTCAAAAACAAATCTTTTAGATCCAATCCTTTTCGTTCTTGTTGAGCTTGTTTAGCATTTTACTCCAATTCCTTATCAATTTCAGCCTTCACCTTTTCTCGAATTTTCCTCACATGATTGGCATTTGCTTTGCCTTCCTTATGAACTAACGAAGACAGGTTAGATAAAGCTGGCAGACAAAAAGGAGCTAGAGGATAAGATCTATAGACAATTTCACAAGAGGAAAACGAGGGTGTGGAATCTTTCAAACAATAATCAGTTTCACCCTAAATATTTTGAGTAATAGAATTTTTCTTGCGTGAAACAATTCCATAAGGAGAACATATAGTCTTAATCCCCACATTAGATGCATTACACCCAATTTTAAAAGGTATTTTCCGTTCATCATTCTCACTAATTTTTAATTGATGGTACTCACCTTTTAAGTCAACCTCAAATAAATAGTAAGAACTAAGAAATTCATCAAACAAAACATCAAATCTAGGGATAGGATTACTTCCAAAAGATGGTCTAGTGAGTAGAGGAGAACTTGGGACGAGGTCTACTTGATGCCTTCTTTCTCTTGCTGGCTGCAAACCATGGGGTACTTCCTTTGGAGACACATCCTCAAATTCCTCACTTCCAAGTTGTCTCTCAACTTTGATCCCATTCTCTTGGTTTTCTTTATCTCCCTCTTTTGCAATACTTTCTTTTGTATCCTCCTCATCCTCTTTTCTTTTCTCAACTTTGATCTCATTCTCTTATTTATCTCTTTCTCTCTCTTTTCTTACCTCTTTTCTCTTCCTCATTTCTTCATGATACTTCACATACTCCGGATCCTCCAAAAATTCTCTAATCAAATACTTCTCACACTCAGGACCCTCCATAAATTCTCTACACTTTCTTTCTCGTTCAAACTCTTTTTGCTTTCTTTGCTTTTCCCTATCTCTCTTTTCAAACCTCCTATCCTTCTTTTTATACCTCGTGTCTTCCTCATGATATTCTTTAGATTTCCATTCTTTTTCTCTATATCTCCTCACATACCTCCTTTCATCCAAGCTTGTGTTGAATTCTGCCCGAATTTGGTCTAACCCTTTGTTTAACTCTTGGGCTAGGTATCGCATCAATCGGGCTGTCCTAGGGGATGGGGGTGTGCTTCCTCCACTCATCTTTGGAAAAACTTTAAAGATCAAAAGAAAGGCCCTTTCCACTCTTCTCACGTGTTTACACTCTTGAATTTGTCACTCGTGTTTCACTCTTTGTGTAGGCTTTTCTATAATGATCACTCATGCCTTTTACCCCTCAAGTCTCTTTGAGTTCTTAAATAAACCCTCTCGCATTTCAATTACCAAAAGGTTCTTTTCAAACGTGACGATCTTCACAAGAGTTAACCAATCAGAAGTTTGAAGAAAGGAAAGAAACTCTAGACAAAACT
This sequence comes from Calophaca sinica, assembly GCA_037113605.1. Lineage (NCBI taxonomy): Eukaryota > Viridiplantae > Streptophyta > Magnoliopsida > Fabales > Fabaceae > Calophaca > Calophaca sinica. The sequence goes on along the minus strand of CM073733.1, from coordinate 73,149,724 downwards.
TAAAAGAATTTAAAAAGACAAATGAGAAAAGCTGACAAGGAAAAGGTACAACTCAAAAGAATGCAAAGAAGACAAATAGGAACTGTGAGAAAGAGAAGCCAATTGTGCAAAATGGTATGAATTACAGCACCACTCTTAGTGAAATCCACAATGGCAATCAAAATTTAATCTTATTAAGTGCATGGGGCTGTTTCAGTTTTTCCTTTTTTTTTTCGTTTTTTTTTGTTTTCTGAAAAAAAAAATTAGATTTTTTTCTGTACTATGGATCACGCCCCTTTTTTTTGCACTTAAAAATTGGTTCTTGCAATATCAATTTGAATTGTTATGCCAACTGTGTGATTATGAGTTTCCTTTTTAAATCAAGTGCTATAAAACATAAACAACAATGAATATGGAAATAAAAGATTAAAGCTGTAAATTGCGCAAAAGAATAAATAATTGGAATAAATAACAGGAATAAAGAACTGGAATTTAAGGATAGAAAATAAAGGGCACACATTAGAGAATGTTATCAATCCTTTGGGGATGACATTGATCAAAGCGATCTGAATGTGTACTAATATGGCAGTCAAGCAACTGTGCTTGGTGTTGGAAAGCAATAAGAACAGTACACAATAAAAACAAGAACTTTGTCAATTCTAGGATCCGGGCTCTAGATACCACATGATATGATCCAAACTGGATGCATATAGTTTTTAACGGATCGTCCTCGAATTGACTCTAGTTATAAGGATTAAGACGGAATAAAAATGAGAACTTTAGGAATTAGAGTCCTTAATCCTCAAAACTGGCGCCCACTTCTATTGAAGAAGGAATAACAAATACAAGCTTTGCTCTTAAATTAATAATGGCGCATACAAACAGGTAAACAATAAGAATGAAATGCAAAAGGTGCAAGCTTTAAGAATGATGGTGCATAAGCAAAAGAACGCGGCAAATAGAACAAAATAAAAAGATGGAAAATAAGACAAAAAATGGAAGAAGACGCCACAATCTCAAGAGAGTGATAATTCTGGTGTAGATTCGCCACAAGAGAAAGGAACCTCTTGATAAGAATCAGAGATGGTTCATCCAAGAACCTAAGAGACTCAGCTCTTTACACTCACAAAGGAGCAAACTTTCAATATTATTCAAAACTGCCCAAATGATAGGAAGTACATTCCTATTTATAGACTAAAGAGGTGATGGCTAACCCTAATTGATGACTACCAACCTCCATAGTAGCCTTTGAAACGATCTTAGGTTGAATTTTTATGGAACTGAATTTTAGAACAAGTAAATAGAAAAGGAATGGAATAGAGATAAGAGATGGATGCACCACAATTCCCTAAGGAATTGATAAGCAAGATGAAGACGCCACAAGAAGAGTTAACTTCTTGATAAGTCAGTTTTGGCTCAATCCAGAACCCAAGAGAAACAAGTCTCTAATAATGTGTAAAACACAATTTTTAACATCCAAATTCTTCCTTTCATTCATGAATTTCGTGCATACATATAGAGGGTAGGAAATACATTCAGAAACAGCCCACTAATGGATAGTAATGAGCTCAATTGATGGTGTAACTCCTATACTAATGACTAGACCTTAATTGCACACTAACTAGTGCTTTTAAAGTGGCAGTTACATATCTCCAACAACTCCTAAATGGGTTATTTTAAAAGGTATGCAGCTGCTAGAATTATTTGCTTAATTTAAATAAAAACCTAATGCAACTCACTTAAAATAAATAACACAAAATTAACTAAAATATTTTAGTCCAGATTTTCGTCTTCAACTTCCTGTCCATTTTCCACCATGATAGAAGCTGAATCTGATTAAATTACGTGAAATACGACTTGTAGAACTTTTTGTAACCTTTCCAACGCATCAAGAACCATATCAATCGGACTTCTATAGCTCCTGATTCATCCAAAACAAGACAGACAGGTCATTTCCAATGAATTTCAATAAAGCCCAATTTTGTTCTTCTTTTGTCAAGGGTGGTCATCCTAGTTTCACATCATTCCCTCCCTCTTCAAGGGAATTCGACCACGAATTTCTAGCTCTAATACCTCCAGGGTCAAAAATAAATCTAAAGAATGCATCACATGTAACTTCCACGTTAGAGAATTTTGCAAGGTCAGTGGAAGGATTAGCTTGATCCTCCTTCTCTTGGGATTCCAAAACAAAATCATCTTTCCATAGCTCACAAATGGTATCTACTCCTTGAAAACATTCTGCTTCATTCACTTCCTTCTCTTCAAGACTTATGAGAGAATTGTTAGACAAAGGAATAGAATTAGGAGAATCCCAACATATGAAACCACAAGAAAACTTAGAAGAAGGGGTTAGAGTAGTAATTGACCATGGCTTCCCAACTGTGCTGGAGGAATCATTTCGAACTTCATCTTCAATCTCCTTTGGAGGTACTTCTTTATAAATTTTAAAAGTTGGCCTAGTGAGTAGAGGTGCACTTGGAATGATGTCCACTTGATGCCTCAATCTCTTGTTTGGCACAAAGTTGTAAGGTACTTCCTTTGGAGACACATCCCCAAATTCCTCTTGTAATTTACCTTCAATAGAAGCGCTACATTGTTCCTTTAGTATTTCATCTTCAACCCCCTGCATAATAGAATCAACAGAACTTGGCAAAAGGCTAGGATAAAATCCAGTTTCCAAAATGACTTCCTCCACAACTTTTATCTCATTTTCTTGTTTTTCTTTCTCTACCTCTCTCTCTTGAATTTTATCTTCAAAATCAAAACTCTCTTTTTCCACACTCTTTTTTTCTCCCAAATATTTTCTTTGTAGAATTTTCAACTCCTTACTAAACTCTTCAAATTTTTTCTCAAAGCGATCTTGACGTCTTTTTTTCGCTTCCATTTGTTTTCTTCTTATCTCCTCATCCTTCCTCTCATTTTCTTCTCTACACGTTCTTTCTTTTTCTCTCTTTTTTTCCTCTTGCTCTTTCTTTTTTCTATCTAACCTCTCAGCAGTTCTTTTCATCCACATACCAACCTGATATCCCTCAACAACAAATTCATTTCTAAAAGATCTCAACATGTTGCAAAGAATCAAGTGGCAATCAATCAATAGGAATTGATTAAACTCAAACAAATTTTTTTTTTCGTTTTTTTTTTCACAAAATTCTGGACAGAATTGAGATGGAGATGAGATGAACAGAATAAGAAAACTTAAGAAAATAAATTCAACCCCAACCTTTGCTTTGATACCACTTGATGACTACCAACCTCCATAGTAGCCTTTGAAACGATCTTAGGTTGAATTTTTATGGAACTGAATTTTAGAACAAGTAAATAGAAAAGGAATGGAATAGAGATAAGAGATGGATGCACCACAATTCCCTAAGGAATTGATAAGCAAGATGAAGACGCCACAAGAAGAGTTAACTTCTTGATAAGTCAGTTTTGGCTCAATCCAGAACCCAAGAGAAACAAGTCTCTAATAATGTGTAAAACACAATTTTTAACATCCAAATTCTTCCTTTCATTCATGAATTTCGTGCATACATATAGAGGGTAGGAAATACATTCAGAAACAGCCCACTAATGGATAGTAATGAGCTCAATTGATGGTGTAACTCCTATACTAATGACTAGACCTTAATTGCACACTAACTAGTGCTTTTAAAGTGGCAGTTACATATCTCCAACAACTCCTAAATGGGTTATTTTAAAAGGTATGCAGCTGCTAGAATTATTTGCTTAATTTAAATAAAAACCTAATGCAACTCACTTAAAATAAATAACACAAAATTAACTAAAATATTTTAGTCCAGATTTTCGTCTTCAACTTCCTGTCCATTTTCCACCATGATAGAAGCTGAATCTGATTAAATTACGTGAAATACGACTTGTAGAACCTTTTGTAACCTTTCCAACGCATCAAGAACCATATCAATCGGACTTCTATAGCTCCTGATTCATCCAAAACAAGACAGACAGGTCATTTCCAATGAATTTCAATAAAGCCCAATTTTGTTCTTCTTTTGTCAAGGGTGGTCATCCTAGTTTCACATCACTAATTCTAATCATAGGTAGCACCTATCAGCATAAGGAGGCTAAACCTAGTGCAAGACCCAAGCCCAATACAAGGCCGCTAAAAAAACACAAAAGAAAGCCCAAATTAAAAGAGAAACCCGTGTAGAAATTTGGGTTACATTTGGAGCCTATTTTTATCCATGATAAAGGTCGAATTTGGTGTTTGAGTTTGAAATACGACTTGTAGACAATTTCCCTAGCTTTCTGACGCATCAAAGAACACCTCAATCGGATATCTGCAGCTCAAGATAAATCTAATACACTGAAGAGATGTCACCACGAATGAAAATAATTTTGTGAACAAAATCCAGTTTGGTTCTTGTTTGATAATTGGCTTGGTGCTTCTTCTCAAAGTTGACCATTCATGGTTTGCATCACTCTCTCCCCCTTCGAAAGAATTCGTCCTCGAATTTATAAACATCACAAAAAAAAAGTCTTAGTTTTATTGAAAATATTATAAAGAAAAAAGCCTATTTCAATAGAGACTTGACTTCCTTTAAATGGAAGGTCTCTTATTTTTCATTTTCCTGCAAAACAGTCTCCAGGGTCAAAAACAAATCTTTTAGATCCAATCCTTTTTCGTTCTTGTTGAGCTTGTTTAGCATTTTACTCCAATTCCTTATCAATTTCAGCCTTCACCTTTTCTCGAATTTTCCTCACATGATTGGCATTTGCTTTGCCTTCCTTATGAACTAACGAAGACAGGTTAGATAAAGCTGGCAGACAAAAAGGAGCTAGAGGATAAGATCTATAGACAATTTCACAAGAGGAAAACGAGGGTGTGGAATCTTTCAAACAATAATCAGTTTCACCCTAAATATTTTGAGTAATAGAATTTTTCTTGCGTGAAACAATTCCATAAGGAGAACATATAGTCTTAATCCCCACATTAGATGCATTACACCCAATTTTAAAAGGTATTTTCCGTTCATCATTCTCACTAATTTTTAATTGATGGTACTCACCTTTTAAGTCAACCTCAAATAAATAGTAAGAACTAAGAAATTCATCAAACAAAACATCAAATCTAGGGATAGGATTACTTCCAAAAGATGGTCTAGTGAGTAGAGGAGAACTTGGGACGAGGTCTACTTGATGCCTTCTTTCTCTTGCTGGCTGCAAACCATGGGGTACTTCCTTTGAGACACATCCTCAAATTCCTCACTTCCAAGTTGTCTCTCAACTTTGATCCCATTCTCTTGGTTTTCTTTATCTCCCTCTTTTGCAATACTTTCTTTTGTATCCTCCTCATCCTCTTTTCTTTTCTCAACTTTGATCTCATTCTCTTGTTTATCTCTTTCTCTCTCTTTTCTTACCTCTTTTCTCTTCCTCATTTCTTCATGATACTTCACATACTCCGGATCCTCCAAAAATTCTCTAATCAAATACTTCTCACACTCAGGACCCTCCATAAATTCTCTACACTGTCTTTCTCGTTCATACTCTTTTTGCTTTCTTTCCTTTTCCCTATCTCTCTTTTCAAACCTTCTATCCTTCTTTTTATACCTCGTGTCTTCCTCATGATACCTCCTTTCATCCAAGCTTGTGTTGAATTCTGCCCGAATTTGGTCTAACCCTTTGTTTAACTCTTGGGCTAGGTATCGCATCAATCGGGCTGTCCTAGGGGATGGGGGTGTGCTTCCTCCACTCATCTTTGTAAAAACATTAAAGATCAAAAGAAAGGCCCTTTCCACTTTTCTCACGTGTTTACACTCTTGAATTTGTCACTCGTGTTTCACTCTTTGTGTAGGCTTGTCTATAATGTTCACTCATGCCTTTTACCCCTCAAGTCTCTTTGAGTTCTTAAATAAACCCTCTCGCATTTCAATTACCAAAAGGTTCTTTTCAAACGTGACGATCTTCACAACACTCAGAAGTTTGAAGAAAGAAAAGAAACTCTAGACAGAACTTAAAAGAATTTAAAAAGACAAACGAGAAAAGCTAACAAGGAAAAGGTACAACTCAAAAGAATGCAAAGAAGACAAATAGGAACTGTGAGAAAGAGAAGACAATTGTGCAAAATGGTATGAATTACAGCACCATTCTTAGCGAAATCCACAATGGCAATCAAAATTTAATCTTATTAAGTGCATGGGGCAGTTTCAGTTTTTCCTTTTTTTTTTCTTTTTTTTCGTTTTTTTTTTGTTTTCTGAAAAAAAAAATTAGATTTTTTTCTGTACTATGGATCACACCCCTTTTTTTTTGCACTTAAAAATTGGTTCTTGCAATATCAATTTGAATTGTTATGCCAACTGTGTGATTATGAGTTTCCTTTTTAAATCAAGTGCTATAAAACATAAACAACAATGAATATGGAAATAAAAGATTTAAGCTGTAAATTGCGCAAAAGAATAAATAATTGGAATAAATAACAAGGAATAAAGAACTGGAATTTAAGGATAAAAAATAAAGGGTACAAATTAGAGAATGTTATCAATCCTTTGGGGATGACATTGATCAAAGCGATCTGAATGTGTACTAATATGGCACTCAAGCAACTGTGCTTGGTGTTGGAAAGCAATAAGAACAGTACACAATAAAAACAAGAACTTTGTCAATTCTAGGATCCGGGCTCTAGATACCACATGATATGATCCAAACTGGATGCATATAGTTTTTAACGGATCGTCCTCGAATTGACTCTAGTTATAAGGATTAAGACGGAATAAAAATGAGAACTTTAGGAATTAGAGTCCTTAATCCTCAAAACTGGAGCCCACTTCTAGTGAAGAAGGAAGAACAAATACAAACTTTGCTCTTAAATTAATAATGGCGCATACAAACAGGTAAACAATAAGAATGAAATACTAAAGGTGCAAGCTTTAAGAATGATGGTGCATAAGCAAAAGAACGCAGCAAATAGAACAAAATAAAAAGATGGAAAATAAGACAAAAAATGGAAGAAGACGCCACAATCTCAAGAGAGTGATAAGTCCGGTGTAGATTCGCCACAAGAGAAAGGAACCTCTTGATAAGAATCAGAGATGGTTCATCCAAGAACCTAAGAGACTCAGCTCTTTACACTCACAAAGGATCAAACTTTCAATATTATTCAAAACTGCCCAAATGATAGGAAGTACATTCCTATTTATAGACTAAAGAGGTGATGGCTAACCCTAATTCTAATCCTAGGTAGCACCTATCAGCATAAGGAGGCTAAACCTAGTGCAAGACCCAAGCCCAATACAAGGCCGCTAAAAAAACACAAAAGAAAGCCCAAATTAAAAGAGAAACCCGTGTAGAAATTTGGGTTACATTTGGAGCCTATTTTTATCCATGATAAAGGCCGAATTTGGTGTTTGAGTTTGAAATACGACTTGTAGACAATTTTCCTAGCTTTCTGACGCATCAAAGAACACCTCAATTGGATATCTGCAGCTCAAGTACACTGAAGAGATGTCACCACGAATGAAAATAATTTTGTGAACAAAATCCAGTTTGGTTCTTGTTTGATAATTGGCTTGGTGCTTCTTCTCAAAGTTGACCATTCTTGGTTTGCATCACTCTCTCCCCCTTCGAAAGAATTCGTCCTCGAATTTATAAACATCACAAAAAAAAAGTCTTAGTTTTATTGAAAATATTATAAAGAAAAAAGCCTATTTCAATAGAGACTTGACATCCTTTAAATGGAAGGTCTCTTATTTTTCATTTTCCTGCAAAACAGTCTCCAGGGTCGAAAACAAATCTTTTAGATCCAATCCTTTTTCGTCCTTGTTGAGCTTGTTTAGCATTTTACTCGAATTCCTTATCAATTTCAGCCTTCACCTGTTCTCGAATTTTTCTCACATGATTGGCATTTGCTTTGCCTTCCTTATAGGGGTGCTCATGATTTGGATAATCATGTAACCAAAACCAAATCCAATTAAAACCACATAAATGGATGGGTTTTCAAATCCAAATTTATAAAACCGGTTCTCAAATATGGTTATGGATATATAACCGGTTATTTCTACATATCCGGTTATAAAACCGGTTTTGACTCAAAACTGGTTTATAACCAGTTCTTCTCCTAAAACCGGTTACGAAACCGGTTACGAGTTCCAAAATCCGGTCACAAAATCGGTTTTTGGCTTTAAAATATGGTTTTCGACAGTAGAATCCGGTTTTCGCCTATAAAATACGGTTTTCACATTTCAAAACCGGTTTTTCCATTGGACTAAATATTGTGCAAGGAATTAAAAACAGAAAATAAGTGTACAAAATCAATGAAAACCACATAAACAACTAACATTCCTGGAAAGAGTTTTTGTTGCACTTTCCCACTAGTAAATTGACATTCACATGAACAAAATCCTTAATCAAGCTTATAAAATGCAAAGAATGTAACAAAACAAAACATGCATGTGGCATATAAATGAACTTAAATTACATACAATCTATATAATGAAAGCATTACTGACAAGTTGAAGCTTTGGCTGCCAATTTCCATCTCAATGCATAAATAATGAGAGGTTAAAGATTACAATCAACCTTGATATGAAAAAATAACTAAAAGAGATAAAAGATGTCATAAAGAACTAACACCAATAGAAGCATTTGTTCCAATTTTTTTATAATAATAATTGAGAGCAAGAATTGCATATTCCAATGCAAAACAGAAATCTCATTTAGTTTATCACTATTTACTTTTATCTGCATTTATCCTATCCAAAGTCCTATCATCTTGGATTTAAAATGAGACCTCTTTTGACTCTTTTAAATTTCAACACTAACACTTACAACTTCAGAGCCAGAGTTGGATAAGTGTTTAGCAATAAAAGCTATAAAAAGTATCAAGGAAAGTTCACATAACAACAACTACTAATAAAGATAAAGATAATAAGAACAGCACACTCCATAACTAACTAGATGACACATTGTTCTTACAAACCATAAGACTGTTCTCAAAAGAGAGGCATATCACATAAGCTTGAGATGCATATTTACAACAAAAATTTGAAAAGGACTTCATTTAAGTGCTTTCTATTCTATATACTAATGGTTGCATCTAGCTTTCTTCTCTAAGCCCGGCTCTAATGTGAAGTAATCCCAAACATTAGACTTGTTTTTACGCCGAGGCGGTAACCCAGTAACAGTATTTGAGACAACGGGTGGAGTGGAGGCAACCAAGTTCTCTGCTGTCTCAGAGTCCAGAACAAAATCGTGATCAGACATTTTTACTTCCTGCTTTACATAAAAAATAGGGACATAAAACCAGTTAGTCTCAACCACATCATTGCTAAGGTCTAAATTAAATAAATACTGACTTCATTTGCTTCAATATCCGCAATCACACATTGCTTAACCAACCATTTTTGGGGCTACTTCGAGCTATACTGATCCAGTGAACCTCATATTCAATATCTAAGTCTAATTTGATGATTTAAAACTAAAAGAGAAGACCCTATTTCGAAATTCCTTCTGGTTTGAGAGTATCACACCCTCTTTTTGCCTTACTTTTGTGTAATTTTGGAATGGGCCAATTTCAAGCTCCCCTACTTAAATGGAGCTATCTTCTACCAGACAACTCTTTCTTCACCTAAAAAACTGTTAGGAAAGAGTTTTGTACGGTTCCACATCAGAATCACAACATGACCTTAATTCACTAATTAAGGCCAAAAATTCTTCATTTGATCATAGGAATCCAAACTGAGTTATGGTTGTCCAACTGATTTGTTTTTTGTCATATAACTAGAGTTTGCCATTTAAAAACTATAGAAATAAACCCCATGTCAGTATGATTTTTCGTTTGGAAGTTATGCCTATTCAAAGTTAGATTTGGAATAGTCTTTTGGTAACTTCAGCTGCAGGGGGTCAATTTGGGTTCTGCTTATAATATGGCCTTGAAACTTGGTATACTACACTATATCAGTGTTTATGGTTTGTAGGGATTAGGGAAGCACATAAACCAGTCCTAACCCCATTTGGCACAATTTGGCATTGAATAGCCTAAATTCTAAGCAATTTGTGATCCTAAACTTCACCTACAGGTTCAAATCTCCCATTTTGCTTCCTTCCAATTTCTATTGATCCTATGTGTGCCAAGATGAATATCTAACTGGTTTATACTCATTTTTCTGCATAATTATGTAGAAAACTCTATGGCACCTGAAATCCTCACATACGGCCTAGTACTCCGTTTTTCCTTTTATTCTTTGAATCTATGCTTGAGCAACTTGCAAATCTAAATGCTCCTTCTTAGACCTTAGATCAGCAGCATCATATAGAATTGGCTAACAAACTGAATTCCATGAGCATTACTACCTAGAAGAAAATAGAACATGCACAATCCAAAGATTAAGGCATTCAAGAATCAAACCTCACATCATCTTAAGAACATATTACTCATCAATCACATTCTCTATATTAATAGCATGGACAGTCAAGCAATCATGATTTAAACATTTGAAGCATATCAAACCCCAAGCAAGGTCTTCATGACAGCAAGCATACTTCACATCATGCAGAAATTTTCGGAGGCTCTTGACTCGAGTAGTCATTTTCGAATCAGGCAAAAGAAACATAAAGGGATTCAAGCAGAAACATATTATAAACAAGACAAATTACAACCTCAAAAAGGAAAAGAAAGTCGTTCTCCCAACGAAAAGAAACAAACAAATTTGTTCCGATTAAGTTTAGAAGGTAAAATTTTAATAAACAAAAAAAAAATTACCACGATGAAGAAGCTTTCGATGCGGAATATGGAGCGTGTGGTTGTTTCCTTCCTCTATACGCAGCAAAAAGGACACCAAAGTTCCAGTGCGAGCCCCACCACCAAAACCTGCAACGATATTCACAACAAAAACATTAATTAAAGAACCGATTAATGAACTCGCTGGCAATGGAAACTGTGCGGGAGATGTTGGCACCGGTGAGTGTGGGATAGATAAAGAAAGTACTTCGGCGATGTTGGAAACTTTGATTTGGGAATTAGGGTTCAGAAAGTACCAATTTGAGCTCTTCACGAATCAGTGTTCACAACACAATTTTTAGTATAGGTTTTTTTTTTACATGGATATCCAATGATAACCGGTTAAAAAAACAAGACAATCCAAATTATGAAAATATGGACTGGATATAGATCTAAATAAATTTATCCAGATATTTTTTAACCGGATCTGGATCTGGTTATGGATTGGGCCCATAACCAGTTTTTTTGAACACCCCTACTTCCTTATGAACTAACGATGAGAGGTTAGATAAAGGTGGCAGACAAAAAGGAGCTAGAGGATAAGATCTATAGACAATTTCACAAGAGGAAAATGAGGGTGTGGAATCTTTCAAACAATAATCAGTTTCACCCAAAATATTTTGAGTAATAGAATTTTTCTTGCGTGAAACAATTCCATAAGGAGAACATATAGTCTTAATCCCCACATTAGATGCATTACACCCAATTTTAAAAGGTATTTTCCGTTCATCATTCTCACTAATTTTTAATTGATGGTACTCACCTTTTAAGTCAACCTCAAATAAATAGTAAGAACTAAGAAATTCATCAAACAAAACATCAAATCTAGGGATAGGATTACTTCCAAAAGATGGTCTAGTGAGTAGAGGAGAACTTGGGATGAGGTCTACTTGATGTCTTCTTTCTCTTGCTGGCTGCAAATCATGGGGTACTTCCTTTGGAGACACATCCTCAAATTCCTCACTTCCAAGTTGTCTCTCAACTTTGATCCCATTCTCTTGGTTTTCTTTATCTCCCTCTTTTGCAATACTTTCTTTTGTATCCTCCTCATCCTCTTTTCTTATCTCAACTTTGATCTCATTCTCTTGTTTATCTCTTTCTCTCTCTTTTCTTACATCTTTTCTCTTCCTCATTTCTTCATGATACTTCACATACTCCGGATCCTCCAAAAATTCTCTAATCAAATACTTCTCATACTCAAGACCCTCCATAAATTCTCTACACTGTCTTTCTCGTTCATACTCTTTTTGCTTTCTTTCCTTTTCCCTATCTCTCTTTTCAAACCTCCTATCCTTCTTTTTATACCTCGTGTCTTCCTCATGATAATCTTTAGATTTCCATTCTTTTTCTCTATATCTCCTCACATACCTCCTTTCATCCAAGCTTGTGTTGAATTATGCCCGAATTTGGTCTAACCCTTTGTTTAACTCTTGGGCTAGGTATCGCATCAATCGGGCTGTCCTACGGGATGGGGGTGTGCTTCCTCCACTCATCTTTGTAAAAACATTAAAGATCAAAAGAAAGGCCCTTTCCACTCTTCTCACGTGTTTACACTCTTGAATTTGTCACTCGTGTTTCACTCTTTGTGTAGGCTTTTCTATAATGTTCACTCATGCCTTTTACCCCTCAAGTCTCTTTGAGTTCTTAAATAAACCCTCTCGCATTTCAATTACCAAAAGGTTCTTTTCAAACGTGACGATCTTCACAACACTCAGAAGTTTGAAGAAAGCAAAGAAACTCTAGACAGAAACTTAAAAGAATTTAAAAAGACAAACGAGAAAAGCTAACAAGGAAAAGGTACAACTCAAAAGAATGCAAAGAAGACAAATAGGAACTGTGAGAAAGAGAAGACAATTGTGAAAAATGGTATGAATTACAACACCACTCTTAGTGAAATCCACAATGGCAATCAAAATTTAATCTTATTAAGTGCATGGGGCAATTTCTGTTTTTCCTTTTTTTTCTTTTTTTTTTCGTTTTTTTTTTGGTTTCTGAAAAAAAATAGATTTTTTTCTATACTATGGATCACGTCCTTTTTTTTTTTGCACTTAAAAATTGGTTCTTGCAATATCGATTTGAATTGTTATGCCAACTGTGTGATTATGAGTTTCCTTTTTAAATCAAGTGCTATAAAACATAAACAGCAATGAATATGGAAATAAAAGATTAAAGCTGTAAATTGCGCAAAAGAATAAATAATTGGAATAAATAACAAGGAATAAAGAACTGGAATTTAAGGATAGAAAATAAAGGGCACAAATTAGAGAACGTTATCAATCCTTTGGGGATGACATTGATCAAAGCGATCTGAATGTGTACTAATATGGCACTCAAGCAACTGTGCTTGGTGTTGGAAAGCAATAAGGAATGAGGAATATAATAGGCTCTTCTGTCTTACCGCTACGCCCCTTTTTTACTCTTTTCGAATCCCCTCTTGCTTGCTCTTAGGGAATATAAATATATGCTGCTAGAAGAGGTTGCACGAAAAGGCCTTAAGAACAGTACACAATAAAAACAAGAACTTTGTCAATTCTATGATCCGGGCTCTAGATACCACATGATAAGATCCAAACTGGATGCATACAGTTTTTAACGGATCGTCCTCGAATTGACTCTAGTTAAAAGGATTAAGACGGAATAAAAAGAGAACTTTAGGAATTAGAGTCCTTAATCCTCAAAACTGGCGCCCACTTCTATTGAAGAAGGAAGAATAAATACAAGCTTTCCTCTTAAATTAATAATGGTGCATACAAACAGGTAAACAATAAGAATGAAATGCTAAAGGTGCAAGCTTTAAGAATGATGGTGCATAAGCAAAAGAACGCAGCAAATAGAACAAAATAAAAAGATGGAAAATAAGACAAAAAATGGAAGAAGACGCCACACTCTCAAGAGAGTGATAAGTCCGGTGTAGTTTCGCCACAAGAGAAAGGAACCTCTTGATAAGAATCAGAGATGGTTCATCCAAGAACCTAAGAGACTCAGCTCTTTACACTCACAAAGGAGCAAACTTTCAATATTATTCAAAACTGCCTAAATGATAGGAAGTACATTCCTATTTATAGACTAAAGAGGTGATGGCTAACCCTAATTCTAATCCTAGGTAGCACCTATCAGCATAAGGAGGCTAAACCTAGTGCAAGACCCAAGCCCAATACAAGGCCGCTAAAAAAACACAAAAGAAAGACCAAATTAAAAGAGAAACCCGCGTAGAAATTTGGGTTACATTTGGAGCCTATTTTTATCCATGATAGAGGCCGAATTTGGTATTTGAGCTTGAAATAAGACTTGTAGACAATTTCCCTGGCTTTCTAACGCATCAAAGAACACCTCAATCGGATATCTGCAGCTCAAGATAAATCTAGTACACTGAAGAGATGTCACCACGAACGAAAATAATTTTTTGAACAAAATCCAGTTTGGTTCTTGTTTGATAATTGGCTTGGTGCTTCTTCTCAAAGTTGACCATTCTTGGTTTGCATCACATGTAGCCATGAGACTCTTCTTCTTTCCCTTGAAGGAACTTCTTATGGGCTTCTTCTTAAGATTAGGACATTCAGATTTGAAGTGTCCAGGCTTTTTACATTCATAGCAGACAACTTGGCTTTTGTCTTTGCTTTCCTTCTTGTCCTCGACATCTTTCTTGTGGAATTTCTTCTTGAAGTTTCTTTTCTTCCACATCCTTTGGATCTTCCTAGATATGAACACGAGCTCATCATCCAACCCATCAACATCTCCTTCTGAAGCTTCATCTTCTGATTCTTCTTCAGCTTGAAGGGCTTTAGAAGTACTGGCTTTTCTTTACAGGTTCTTCCTCATTCAACTCAAGTTCATGAGCTTTCAGAGAACTCAAAAGATCTTTAAGGCGTAGGACATTTAAATATTTTGCTTCTTGAATAGCAGTGAATTTGGGTCTCCACTGCTTGGTCAAACTTCTCAGGATCTTTCTCACATGATCAGGAGTGATGTAGCTTTTTCCAAGGGCCTGTAACCCATGAACAAGTGTTTGGAACCTTCCAAACATAGATTCAATGTTTTCACCATCTTCCATTTTAAACAACTCATATTGGCAAACCAACATGCTAGCTTTAGTTTCTCTTACTTGGGCAGAGCCCGCATAAGACAAAACACGAGAATCCCAAATTTCTTTAGCAGTATCAAATTTACCACATTTATCATATTCTTTTTCTCACATGGCATAGATAAGAATGAATCTTGGTTTTTGATAGATTTGATATCTCTTTTTCTGCTCATCATTCCAGTTTTCTCTGGCTATTGCAACACCAACAGCATTAGTGGGAAGAATGTAACCACTTTCAACAATATCCCACAACTCAAGTTGTTGTGTCTCAAAGAAAGCTTTTATCTTATCTTTCCAGTGGTCAAATTTCTCTCCAGTAAATAGAGGACAACGGTTCATGTGACCACCTTCTGCAGACATGTTCACAATATAGGATCTTTTCTCTTAACACTGTTAAGTGCTCAACCAAGAGGCCGAGCTCTGGTACCAACTGAACGTGAACACAAGAAGGGGGTTGAATTGTGTTGAAAACTTTTCGTAAACTTTAAGTTAAAAACACTTTTGAACACTACTTTATTTTAAATCTGTTTGTAATCGGATGCTGGAGTATGACCAGACACTGGAAATACAATTTATGAAAACTTGCTTTTCTTTGTAATATAAAAATAAATGTAAAGCATTAAAGCAACAGACACAGCGATTTATACTAGTTCACCACCAACTTGGTATACTAGTTCCCTTCGTTCCTGAAGGATTTTCCACTATAATCAATTGATTATAATTTCCTTAAGAGTATTTTACTGTCACAAACTTGACAATACTCTTAACTTCTCAAAACGACTCAATACGTTCGACCCTTTGAGGAACTAAACCTTAACTAGGCAATACAGTTTTCACAGAGTAATTTTCTTTTGAATACAATCAAATAACTCTAACAGAGAGGATGAAAAGATTAAGCTAAAAAACAAATAGCTTTCTAAAAGAAAGAATATAAGACGCTGAAGTTCAGTTCTTTAGTTTCCGGAAACTTGGCACGAAACTTGATTGCTCACTTGAGAATAGCTCTTTCAGAATGTAGTTTCTAGCCACCTTCTTTAATGAATACCATGGGGTATTTATAGGAGCCCTTGAGGGTATTACCGTTGCAGTAAATTCAGCTCCAAATCATTGAGTGAGGTTATTTGAATTGCTGTCCTTTTCTTCCTTTCTAAAGAATATCAGAATAGTACATATTACTGTTTTTGAACTATCTGCTTTTCACAATTGACTTGTACGAATTTTGTCTTATACTAAAAGTGTCACCTTTGATACCTCGTACAATAAAGTGAGCGCACAAAATCAAATTCAAATTTCGTTTCGAAACAACTGAGGTATAAGAGCATAAACATGACCATCACGTGCTTCATTAATAAGACCAGATGCTAGCTCAGAAAGTAGGACAGACGCTCGCAGCAATTGATTAAACGATGTGTCAAAGGATAACACTACCAGACGCTCACTTTAGATAAGATGCTGGAGTGAACCGGATGAAGACACACATGGAATGTATTCAATTTCTTGATAAATTCTTCTTCTTGCTTGAGTGAGTTGTAAATCACAAGTAATTTTAACACCTGCACACTTCAAGACTTATCAGAAGATAAATTGTTCACTTGCAAATACTTTGTTATCATCAAAATTAATGAGAGTCTAAACTTCTCAATCGTTTAGATTCCAACAAGTATTAGGCAGATCATGATTTCTTGAATTGGTTTTTTTATGGTGAACTATTTGTATTTTATTACTGCTTAAATTGTGTATTATGGCCTGCATGAAACGTGAATTATTTGCATATTGCTAGTGCTGAAATTGTGAATTGTGAATCATTGGTCAAGCTTTTATGGTGAATTTTCTTGAATTGTGAATTTTAAGATTATATAAATGATCCAAATAGATACTGTTTTTTAAAGCTATTGTTAGTTGGAAATTTTAGAACCATTTAAATTACCTCGTTTATATTTAAATTGTAGTGTTTCTTTGTAAAATATATATTGTTTTCTTTCCATCTTGTTTCTGCTGTTGTGCAGATTTTTCTGCTTTCTACAGTATTTTTCTTTTGTTGTTGATTCTGTTTTTATGTAAAAATTACTGTTGCAAAAATTGTTGTTTTCTGCAGTATTTCCTTGTGTTGTTGTTTCTGTTTTATGCAAGAATTTCTGTCTGCAAAAATTCTATTTTATGCAGTATTTTTCTTTATGTTGTTGTTTCTTTTTTTGAAGAATTTTGTCGCTGTTGTTTCTGTTTATATGTGTAGAATAATGCTATGAAAAGTGCTGTTTTTTCTGCATATTTTAATTATATGAACATGACCCAAATACATGTTGTGGTCAATTTATTATGGTTGTTTCTACGTGTTTTACTTAAATGATTAAATATGCGGTTGTGGTTTTAAGTTGTTCTTGTAATTTATTTTGTATCTTGCTTATTAAATTGTGATAATGATTGTAAAATGTCCACCTTTGTGGCAATGACCTTGAAAGGATAAATGACCTTGTGTGCAAGTCACCTAGCTATAAGTAGCCATAATGGAACTTGAGTCATTCCTTGTGAGATGATCCTAGCCATATGGGCCATGATGGATTGTCGATGAAAATTTGAACTATGATGTTCGGAGGAATCCTGACCTTGTGTGTATGATTGACATACCAAGCCTTGTGATTAGGATTTGGGGGACCGACCATTGAAATGAAAGGGGGAGACCAATAGAGGTGAGCCTTCGTGGTAGATAATCCTGCCCTTTGAGATAAGATACTGAATCTGTGGCACACCTAAGTGACTCAAGCTGCAATTTGATGCCGAGAAGCTACTTGCAAGATTACGTGACTCCCGACAGTCCCCGGACAATATCATGACTAGTGAGAGTATGAGGTAACGAGGTGATCACCGCAAATGCTCTCCCTCAATAAACCAAATATATACTCCTAGTCCGATTCCCAGAGTAGCAGTTGGTACCACATGCATATGAAGTAGTGTTGCTAGTATCTACATCTTTCTTCAGATAGCTATGTGACCCTGAAAAATGGTGAATTTTATTTGTGAGTGCTTATGGTTTTAAATGTGAGTGTTGTATAATGTGTATGTAACGTGGTGTATATTTGTATGAGTTGTGTTGCTATAATTGCATATAATTATATATATTTATATATATATATATATATAATAAATAAGTGAATACTATTTTATTCACTTATTCTCTCTAAATATCACCACAACTCAACTACAACGTACTCATCCCTTTTTGTTTGTATGTCTCTTGTGTGTTTTGTGTTAAATTGCAGATGCTGCTAATCCCAAAGTTAGTGGCTAAACTGAAGAATATGAGTGACTGCTAAATTTTGTCTTATGTTGTTATTTTTATGTTTGTAAACTACAAAATTTATTTAGTTTCAATTGGGTTATGTAATAGCTCTGAGATAATGTGACAAAAATATTGGGTATTCAGCTTATTTAGCTTTACCAGATGCATTTCTAAATTAATACTTGTTTTATCTTTTGGAAAAATTGACTTGAAGTTTTATTGAAATGTGATACTCTCGTACCACAGGAATTTTTACATGAATTAAATTTTGTTACGTTAATTTTAATTGTTTAAATTTTTACGCTATTTCCGCACGGTGCTATTTATAAGACAATATAAATTTTCATTTCTCTTCATTTGAATAATTTAATTTTATTCAAAAAGGGGTTAAGAGTGTCACATCAAGTGGTATCAGAGCCAGGTTTGGTCTTACCGGACTGTGTATGTGTCTACTGTGTTTTCCTGTGTACTCTGTGACCTTGTTTGATTTGTTTTGTGAATTCTTTGATTTGATTGTGTTGCTCGTACTGGGACTTACTAAGTAGCTTTGCTTTCTACTAAAGTAGGAGGTGATGGCTATTGGCAGGAATGATTGTGTAATTGCTGATGTTCTCTGCACCACCTGAGAGGAATCGAGTTCGCTTCTACTCGTCCTACTAATATGTTATGTATTTGCTATGTTGGTTGTGTACTCTTTAACATGATGTCACTTTTGCGTTTATTACATTATCTCTGTGGTTTTATAAAATATTGATTATGTGGAAATTCTGCATCTGTGAATTACAGTGACTTAACACATGTAAAAGATGGAAACTTGTAATTTTCTGGATTTTTGTGTAGAAGGAGTTTCTATTCAATTTTTTTTTTGAGAACGTTTGAGCACGATTTTGACATAAGACCACTTGGAGAATGTTTGTATGTGTGTTAGGACCTTGCATATTTAATTTGGTGAATTTTCGTTGAGTTTTGACTGTCCTATGACATTATGCATCACAAACAGTGTTTGCTGGAAAATTCTGGGCAGAATCCGAACCTTACATGATTTTTATGTAATTTTTAGTAAATTCGGTGAAGTTGTTGCTATATAAGCTTGTTCATGCTGTTTTTGGTAGATGTATAAGGATAGTGTGTGAGAATTATGCTTAATAAATGGATAATATGAATAAAGTGGTAACATGAGTTCCTTGTGCATGTTAGGGTAACCATAGATCCCCACATAAGATTGGTGTTGTTAATTTTGATGGAAATGATGAATTAGTTCTTGTTAGAATAAGATAGTCAGTTTAAGGTGTCGTAGATTTTGTACTCCTTTTGCTTAAAGATCGTTATTGTCCCAGCTTCATCACACTAAGGTACCAATTATGCTCGTGTTTCTAACACCTTGCACATGAGAGTTTCTTTTCTCGTGCCTAGGTACTCGTGATTGCCGTAGAAAATTGAGTTGACCAAGTCTTTCTTTAATTGGTACTCTGATTGTCCTTCACTTCAAAATTTATCATGAATGTATTGCTTGAGTTGTAGTGATTATGGAAATTAAACGTGAAGGAAGAAACTTTGGTAGAGTCCCGTTTGTAAGCATGTGTTAGGCCAGCACATCTTTACACTCAGGAATATATTGAAGGCTATATTTACACGTTGAGTTTTCATTATCTTCTGCTCATAAGATTCTTCATTTTTACTTTCTCGTGAAAGTGAAGCCTAGCAAGTCCTTATGAAGAGGCTTCTCTCTTGTTGACCTTTTCAACTCTTTTCTCCGCACCATTTTTCGCAGTCTCTTTTCTGTAAATATGATAAAGTTCTAATTATGCTTATCCTTATACATTATTGAACTCATTGGAGTATAGTGAGCGAGTATTAGATAAAGTATATTTTTTTTTAATTTGTCCTTGATGTTTACGCAAATTTTGAGGGCAAAATTTCTTTTAAGGGGGGTAGAGTGTAACACCCCGCATTTTCCATACATTGTATATTTTTAAATATGTGTTTATTTCATTAATTATTATGATTTAAAGATTTAGTGATTCCGATTCCCCTATGTGTGCTTGAATTATTGAGAAATGTTGAGTTTATATTTATATGTATCATTAGAAAATATTAGCATTTATTTGTATTTTTACAAAATTGAGGTAATATATAATTTAATATATCATTTTATAAAATATTAGTATTCGAGATGTCATTTATCTGAGGGATTAAAAGGTTTCAAAGATATATAAAAATGAATTTTTACTGATTTACTGTGTACACCCGTTCTTTATTGATACATCCCTCATTTTCATAGACTATTTCACGCTAATTTTTTATTATTATGTGTTGATTAAATTTTAATGTGAGATTATGTTTAATAATGTTTTAAGAGTGTATGAAAGTGTTTAGGAATTCATTAGGGTCGATTCGAAACCAAAGTGCACATGTTAGGACACCTTTGAGGAGTTCAAGACTTGCTTTGATTTGGTAAATAATTCAGCCATCGTATTCTGTATATTCAAACCCTTCAGCGACCAAATTAGATTTAGGCATCTTCATGAAAGTTGTACGTATTTCTCTCATCTTTCATTTGCCTTTGGTTTGACTCAAATCCGATGTCTAGAATTGAAGATAAGCTCTTCGGAGTCAATGCTGCCCAAGGGTAGCTTTTGGAATAGTTGAGTAAATTTACACTGAACTTTGGACCCACTTAGATTCCGATTCTGGACATCAACATTAGATACGAAGTTATAGAAAATTGTCTTATCTTTTCAACGTAAGAAATAACACCACAATCAGACACTTGGAGCTCAAGATATGGCCAAAACGGTGGAGCAGCGACAACAAAAAACGCTGTTCTGAATTTTTACCAAGTTTTACCACTTTGGGGCTGTGTAAATTCGACCCAATTTGACCCTAAGTCTATAATCAGACCGATCTAAACCTATTGAGACTCTCATTTGACAATTCTAAATAGTTTTCCAACCCTAAAGCAAACTCTATTTTCTCCCTCACTTTCTCTCAACTCCTTCCACCGTTGAAGGAGCTTGAACAACGTATTGGCCTTGCATCCAAGCTGCGATTTTGAAGAGAGGAAAGTGATCATCATTATCTCCATACCATAGAACTCTCTTCAATCCAAGTTTCGGTAAGCCTCACGTTATTTTGTCACTGGGGTTTCGTTCACAAAATTGATTTCTAACGCTTCCTTTGTTGGAACCTAAACGATTGAGGAGTTTAGACCCTCATTAATTTTGTTGATAACAAAGTATCTTCTGATAAGTCTTTGAGTGTGCAGGTATTAAAATCTCTTATGTTTTATCTCACTCAAGCAAGAAGAAGAAACTCACAAGTATTGAATACATTCCATGTGTGTCAGCATCCGATTCGCTCCAGCGTCTTGTGTATAGCGAGCATCCGGTAGTGCTATTCTTTGACACGTGGATTACTCAATTGCTGCGAGCGTCCGTCTCCTGTTCTGAGCGAGCATCTGGTCTTTTAATGAATCACGTGATGGTCACGTTTGTGCTCTTCTACCTCAGCTATTTAGAGCGGAATTCAAATTTTATTTTGTGCACTCATTTTGATGTACGAGGTATCAAAGGTGACACCATTGGTATAAGACAAAATTCGTACAAAGCCATTGTGAAAAGCAGATAGTACAAAAATGGTAATATGTACTATTCTGATATTCTCTGGAAAGGAAGAAAAGGACAACTTTTCAAATTACCTCACTCAATGATATGGAGCTGACATTTATTGCAACGGTAATACCCCTCAGAGACTCCTATAAATACCCGAAGGTATTCATTGAAGAAGGTTGCCAAAAACTGCTAGAAACTACATTCTGAAAGAGCTATTACTCAAGTGAGCAATCAAGTTTCGTGCCAAGTTTCTGGACAACAAGAACTGAACCTCAGTGTTGTCGAATACTTTCATTTTAGAAAGCTATTTGTTTTTTAGCTTAATCTTTTCATCCTCTCTGTGAGAGTTATTTTGATTGTATTCAAAACTATCTTTGTGAAAGTTGTATTGCCTAGTTAAGGCTTTATTCCTCAAAGGCTCGAACGTACTGAATCGTTTTGAGAAATTAAGAGTATTGTCAAGTTTGTGACAGTAGAATACTCTTAAGGAAATTTATAATCAGTTGATTATAGTGGAAAATCCTTCAGGAACAAAGGGACTAGACGTAGCTACCAGGTTGGTGGTGAACCAGTATAAATCTCTGTGTCTCTTGCTTTACTGCTTTATACTTACGTTTATCTTGCGCATAAAAATAAGTTTTCATAAAATTTATTTCCAGCGTCTGGTCTTACTCCAGCATCCGATTTCAAACAAATTCCAAATCCAGTGTTCTAAAGTGTTTTTAACTTGAAGTTTGCGAAAAGTTTTCAACACAATTCAACCCCCTTCACGTTCAGTTAGTATCAGAGCTCAGCCTCTTGGTTGAGCACTTAACAGTGTTAAGAGAAAAGATCTTATACTGTGAACATGTCTGCAGAAGGTGGTCACATGAACCGTCCTCCTCTATTTACTGGAGAAAAATTTGACTACTGGAAAGATAAGATAAATACTTTCTTTGAGACACAACAACTTGAGTTGTGGGATATTGTTGAGCAGAAAATGAGATATCAAATCAATCAAAAAGCTAGATTCATTCTTATCTGTGCTATGTCAGAAAAAGAATATGATAAATGTGGCAAATTCGATACTGCCATAGAGATATGGGATTCTCTTGTTTTGTCTTATAAGGGTTCTGCCCAAGTAAGAGAAACTAAAGCTAGCATGTTGGTTCGCCAATATGAATTGTTTAAGATGGAAGATGGTGAAAACATTGAGTATATGTTTGGAAGGTTCCAAACACTTGTTCATGGGTTACAGGCCCTTGGAAAAAGTTATACCACACCTGACCATGTGAGAAAGATCCTGAGAAATTTGACAAAGCAGTGGAGACCCAAAGTCACTGCTATTCAAGAAGCAAAAGATTTAAATGTCTTAAGACTTGAAGATCTTTTGAGTTCTGTTAAAGCTCATGATCTTGAGTTGAATGAGGAAGAACCTGTAAAGAAAAGCAAGTCTATTGCTTTGAAAGTCAACAAAACATAAAGCCAGTACTTCTAAAGTCTATCAAGCTAAAGAAGAATCAGAAGATGAAGCTTTAGAAGGACACGTTGATGGGTCGGATGATGAGCTCGCGTTCATATCCAAGAAGATCCAAAGGATGTGGAAGAAAAGAAACTTCAAAAAGAAATTCCACAAGAAAGATGTCGAGGACAAGAAGTAAAGCAAAGACAAAAGCAAAGTTGTCTGCTATGAATGTAAAAAGCCTGGACACTTCAAATCTGAATGTCCTAATCTTAAGAAGAAGCCCATAAGAAGTTCTTTCAAGGGAAAGAAGAGTCTCATGGCTACATGGGAAGATCTGGATTCATCATCCTCTGAGGAAGATAATGATGAAGAAGCCAATCTTGCCCTCATGGCAAATACTGATTTAGACTTTGAAGAAGAAGTTGAAGAGGTAATAATATATAATTCTTATTCTGAACTTCAACTTGCATTAGATGATCTTCTTAAGGACTCTGCCACTCTCTCCACTGAGTTTAAAGCTTTGAAAAAGAAATTTTCAAAATTATCACAAGAATTTTAAGTTTTGAAAAATGAAAACTCAAAGCTCAGTGAAGAGAACCAGAAGCTGAAAACTGAAAATCAGCATCTGGTGGATAGTCAGCGTCTGGTGACATGTCAGCCACCAGAAGCTGAGAGCTCTTAACCTGAAAGCTCTGAAGCTAAAGGCAATCCTAAGTGTAAATCAAATGATTATGAACATGCATTTCAAAACTTTCTTGCAGAAAGTGTAACTCGAAGCAAGCAAGCTTCAATGATTTGGGGTGTCAGTAAAACGACAACAAAAGGTCTTGGCTACATATCAGATGAACCCTCTTTAGAAAATAAAAATACTGCATCTGATAAATCCAATGATCACAATGAATGCTTGCATTGTACATACTGCAACAAACCTGGTCATTTGAAAAGTGCATGTACTGCTTTTAAGACTAAGAAGGACAAGTATCCTTTAAGAACTAACAAGAAAGGACCCAAAAAGATATGGGTACTTAAAGATAAAATAGTCTATGTTGCAAACATGCTTAGCAACAAGGTCAACACACCTATCTTGGTACTTAGACAGTGGATGCTCATGTCACATGACGGGAGAAAAGCATATGTTCCAAGAGCTAAAGCCTAGAGAAGAAGGATTTGTTGGTTTAAAATAGTTGGAATTGGTCGCATTGGTAAAGGCTATCTTCCTTCTATTGATAGTGTACTTTATGTTGAAGGACTAAAGCAAAATCTATTGAGCATAAGTCAATTATTTGACAACGGTTATGATGTCATTTTTACAGAAACTGGGTGTTCAGTAAAAAGCAAGAAAGATGGCTCTATTTTCTTTACAGCAAAGAGGAAACAAAATATTTATAAAATTGATCTTTCTGATCTCTTTTTGGTACAAGTATATTTTGCACTTAGTATCATTTTGGAACAATTATTCTGCTTACTTTGGTACTAATATATTTCTATGGTCTGGCCTTTTATCTTCAATTTTTTCTAGTA
Organism: Calophaca sinica; assembly: GCA_037113605.1. NCBI lineage: Eukaryota > Viridiplantae > Streptophyta > Magnoliopsida > Fabales > Fabaceae > Calophaca > Calophaca sinica. The sequence goes on along the minus strand of CM073733.1, from coordinate 73,125,079 downwards.
TTATATCTCACTGTTTTGACTATGATGTGATTTATACTCTTTTTGTCTGATGACAAAAGGGGGAGTAAAAGAAAGGTCTGATGAACACTTTGAAAGTCCGATGGAAACGTTGAAGTATCATACATTTCATGCATAAATCATACATAACACATTTCTAAATTGCTTTGATACTTTATAAGATTTACTGCTCTGATAATCATTAATATCTATTGGTTTATTATATTGGTACAATGAATTTTAGCATCTGTTTGCAGAGTATACTCATCTTTGGTACAATTATTTTAGCATCCAATCCCCACGTCTAATTGAATATATGCTCTGATGTTATTATGTATTTTTGCGATCACAATAAATGATATGATTATTAAAAATCACTCTAATACCCGAATTATTTAACTTTATCTGAGTTGTTGAACTCAGGGGGAGACCCTTGAAATTATTTTTCGAAATTAAATTGTTCATCAACCTTGGATATTTGTCACATCAAAAACGGGGAGATTGTTGGAACCTAAACGATTGAGAAGTTTAGACCCTCATTAATTTTAATGATAACAAAATATCTTCTGATAAGTCTTTGAGTGTGTAGGTATTAAAATCTCTTATGTTTTATCTCACTCAAGCAAGAAGAAGAAACTCATAAGTATTGAATACATTCCATGTGTGTCAGCATCCGATTCACTCTAGCGTCTTGTGTATAGTGAGCGTCCGGTAGTGTTATTCCTTGACACGTGGATTACTCAATTGCTGCGAGCGTCCGTCTCCTGTTCTGAGCGAGCATCTGGTTTTTTAATGAATCACGTGATGGTCACACTTGTGCTCTTCTAGCTCAGCTATTTGGAACGGAATTCAAATTTGATTTTGTGCGCTCATATTGATGTACGAGGTATCAAAGGTGACATCTTTGGTATAAGACAAAATTCGTACAAAGCAATTGTGAAAAGCAGATAGTACAAAAACAGTAATATGTACTATTCTGATATTCTCTGAAAAAGAAGAAAAGGACAGCTTTTCAAATTACCTCACTCAATGATATGGAGCTGAAATTTACTACAATGGTAATACCCCTCAGAGACTCCTATAAATACCCCAAGGTATTCATTGAAGAAGGTTGCCAAAAACTGCTAGAAACTACATTCTGAAAGCGCTATTACTCAAGTGAGCAATCAAGAGCATCTGGTCTTTTAATGAATCACGTGATGGTCACACTTGTGCTCTTCTACCTCAGCTATTTGGAACGGAATTCAAATTTGATTTTGTGCGCTCATATTGATGTACGAGGTATCAAAGGTGACATCTTTGGTATAAGACAAAATTCATACAAAGCAATTGTGAAAAGCAGATAGTACAAAAACAGTAATATGTACTATTCTGATATTCTCTGAAAAGGAAGAAAAGGACAGCTTTTCAAATTACCTCACTCAATGATATGGAGCTGAAATTTACTGCAACGGTAATACCCCTCAGAGACTCCTATAAATACCCCAAGGTATTCATTGAAGAAGGTTGCCAAAAACTGCTAGAAACTACATTCTGAAAGAGCTATTACTCAAGTGAGCAATCAAGTTTCGTGCCAAGTTTTTGGACAACAAGAACTGAACCTCAGCATCTGATACTTTTGTTTTAGAAAGCTATTTGTTTTTGAGCTTAATCTTTTCATCCTCTCTGTGAGAGTTATTTTGATTGTATTCAAAACTATCTTTGTGAAAGTTGTATTGCCTAGTTAAGGCTTTGTTCCTCAAAGGCTCGAACGTACTAAGTCATTTTGAAAAGTTAAGAGTATTGTCAAGTTTGTGACAATAGAATACTCTTAAGGAAATTTGTAATCAGTTGATTATAGTGGAAAATCCTTCAGGAACGAAGGGACTAGACGTAGCTACCAGGTTGGTGGTGAACTAGTATAAATCTCTGTGTCACTTGCTTTACTGCTTTATACTTACGTTTATCTTGTGCATAAAAACAAGTTTTCATAAACTTTATTTCCAGCGTCTGGTCTTACTCCAGCATCCGATTTCAAACAGATTCAAAATCCAGTGTTCTAAAGTGTTTTTAACTTGAAGTTTGCAAAAAGTTTTCAACACAATTCAACCCCTTCTTGTGTTCACGTTCATCCTTGTATTCTCCCGTTTTTGCAGTGAACCTTTCTCCAACGGACCTTCACAAGATTCCGTCGTGTTCCACCCCTATTGTCAAACTTGAATTTCGTGGCCTTAAGGTACGGGGGAGATTATTGTGGTTGGGGATATTTGAGGGAATAGGTGAAGGGGATGTCCTTGAACCCCGTTGTTTGATTTTGCTATTTGTGTGATAAGTATATGTTCGGTTTGTTATAGCTTTGTGAAATTCATTTTTCGCTCTGTGAAATTTGTGTTTCGATTTTCATTAGTTCACCTACTTTATTTTGTTAGCGCACAAATTGGCTTTGTGCCTAGCAATCGGCGCAAGATAACCTTGCCCAAATTATATGCATTTGAGATTAGTCCACTTTACTATTTACATTTTCTTTTGAAAACAAGCATGGAAGTTTTTGTTAAATTAATTAAAGGAAGAGGTACGGGTCTTTGTGTATTATAATTGGCATATTGAAAGGTTTTCATTGGACAAGCTTTAAAAGTATTAGGCATATCATGATTTCTTGAATTGGTTTTTTTAGTTAGTGAACTATTTATATTTTATTAGTGCTTAAATTGTGAATTATGGCCTACAGGAAACGTGAATTATTTGCATATTGTTAGTGCTTAAATTGTGAATTGTGAATCATTGGCCAAGCTTTTATGGTGAACATTCTTGAATTGTGAATTTTAAGATTATATAAATGATCAAAATAGATACTGTTTTTAAAGCTATTGTTAGTTGGAAATTTTAGAACCATTTAAATTACCTCGTTTATATTTAAACTGTAGTGTTTCTTTGTAAAATATATATTGTTTTCTTTCCGTCTTGTTTCTGCTGTTGTGCAGATTTTTATTGTGCAGATTTTCTGCTTTCTACAGTATTTTTCTTTTGTTGCTATTTCTGTTTTTATGCAGAAATTACTGTTGCGAAAATTGTTGTTTTTTGCAGTATTTCTTTGTGTTGCTGTTTCTGTTTTATGCAAGAATTGATGTCTGCAAAAATTCTGTTTTCTGCAGTATTTCCTTGTGTTGTTTCTATTTTATGCAGTATTTTTCTTTATGTTGTTGTTTCTTTTTTTTGTAGAATTTTGTCGCTGTTGTTTCTGTTTATATGTGTAGAATGATGCTATGAAAAGTGTTGTTTTTCTGCATATTTTAATTATATATGAACATGACCCAAATACATGTTGTGGTCAATTTATTATGGTTGTTTCTACGTGTTTTACTTAAATGATTAAATATGCGGTTGTGGTTTTAAGTTGTTCTTGTAATTTATTTTGTATCTTGCTTATTAAATTGTGATAATGATTGTAAAATGTCCACCTTTGTGGCAATGACCTTGAAAGGATAAATGACCTTGTGTGCAAGTCACCTAGCTATAAGTAGCCATAATGGAACTTGAGTCATTCCTTGTGAGATGATCCTAGCCATATGGGCCATGATGGATTGTCGATGAAAATTTGAACTATGACGTCGGAGGAAACCCGACCTTGTGTGTATGATTGACATACCAAGCCTTGTGATTAGGATTTGGGGGAACGACTGTTGAAATGAAAGGGGGAGGCCAATAGAGGTGAGCCTTCGTGGCAGATAATCCTGGCCTTGGGGATGAGATACTAAATCTGTGGCACACCTAAGTGACTCAAGCTGCAACTTGATGTCGGGAAGCTACTTGCAAGATTACGTGACTCCCGATAGTCCCCGGACATTATCATGACTAATGAGAGTATGAGGTAACGAGGTGATCCCCGCAAATGCTTTCCCTCAATAAACCAAATATGTACTCCTAGTCTGATTCCCAGAGTAGTAGTTAGTACCACATGCATATGAAGCAGTGTTGCTAGTATCTGCATCTTTCTTGAGATAGCTATGTGACCCTGAAAAATAGTGAATTTTATCTGTGAGTGCTTATGGTTTTAAATGTGAGTGTTGTATGATGTGTATGTAACGTGGTGTATATTTGTATGAGTTGTTTTGCTATAATTGCATATAATTATATATATATATATATATATATATAAAAGTATACTATTTTATTCACTTATTCTCTCAAAATATCACCACAACTCAACTATAACGTGCTCACCCCTTTTTGTTTGTATGTCTCTTGTGTGTTTCATGTTAAATTGCAGATGCTGCTAATCCCGAAGTTAGTGTCTAAACTGAAGAATATGAGTGACTGCTAAATTTTGTCTTATGTTGTTATTTTTATGTTTGTAAACTACAAAATTTATTTAGTTTCAATTGGGTTATGTAATAGCTCTGAGATAATATGACAAAAATATTTTTGGGGATGTATTCAGCGTGTTTAGCTTTACCAGATTCATTTCTAAATTAATACTTGTAATCTTTTGGAAAAATTGACTTGAAGTTTTATTGAAATGTGATACTCTCGTAAGACAGGAATTTTTATGTGAATTAAATTTTGTTACGTTAATTTTAGTTGTTTAAATTTTTACGCTATTTTCGCACGGTGCTATTTGTAAGACAATTGTTTGAAAATCAAATACGTATAAATTTTCATTTCTCTTCATTTGAATAATTTTATTCAAAAAGGGGTTAAGTGTGTCACATTGGTAGGGTAAATTTGTTCGGACGTTGGGAAATAAAGTTCCTCGTCTCTGCTAACCTTGTTTAAGGCTGCAGGTGTACACACCAACTTGTTCATAATGCATTGGCATGCATAATTAACCACATTGATGATATGTGATGACTTGATTGTTGATATGTTGATTGATTTGTCTACTCACATGCAAATGCTTGATATGTGATGATTTGATTGTTGATATCTTGATTGATTTGTCTGTTCACATGCAAATGTTTGATATACCATGATGATGCATGCGGTCAATTAAGTATGTATATATAAAGGGATGTTGTTATATATATATATATATATATATATATATATATATATATATATATATATATATATATATATATATATATATATATATATATATATATATTGTTTGCATGCGACATAACCTATGATAAACTCGTGGACAAAGAATTTACCCTTGCACTATTGTTGGATTGGACATTCTCATTGATGTTACCAGATGGAGTTCCAAATTGCTGCTGCTGTTCCAGAAGTATTGAAGAATGAGCCAGTGGAGGAAGATTCCTCTGAGTTCTCTATGTTCTGATCTTGCTGAATGTTTCTCAATAAGAGTTATAGTTGTTGGCCAGCTTTGTTGGAACATAAACGATTGAAAAGTTTAGACCCTCATTAATTTTGATGATAACAAAGTATTTGCAAGTGAACAATTTATCTTTTGATAAGTCTTGAAGTGTGCAGGTATTAAAATCACTCATGCTTTATAACTCACTCAAGCAAGAAGAAGAAATTCACAAGAGTTTGAATACATTCCATGTGTGTCTGCATCCGGTTCACTCCAGCGTCTTGTCTAAAGCAAGCGTCCGGTAGTGTTATCTTTTGACATGTCGATTACTCAATTGCTGCGAGTGTCCGTCCATTATTCTGAGTGAGCATCTGGTCTATTAATGAATCACATGATGGTCACGATTGTGCTCTTCTACCCCAGCTGTTTTGGAACGGAATTCGAATTTGATTTTGTGCGCTCATTTTGACGTATGAGGTATCAAAGATGACACCTTTAGTATAAGACAAAATTCGTACAAGGAAATTGTGAAAAGCAAATAGTACAAAAATGGTAATGTGTACTATTCTGATAATTCTCTGGAAAGGAAGAAAATGATAGCATTTCGAATTACCTCACTCAATGATATGGAGCTGAAATTTACTACAACGGTAATACCCCTCAGAGACTCCTATAAATACCCCAAGGTATTCATTGAAGAAGGTTGCCAAAAACTGCTAGAAACTATATTATGAAAGAGCTATTACTCAAGTGAGCAATCAAGTTTCGTGCGAAGTTTCTGGACACCAAGAGCTGAACCTCATCGTCTGATATTCTTTCTTTTAGGAAGTTAATTGTTTTTTTTTGTGCTTAATCTTTTCATCCTCTCTGTGAGAGTTATTTGATTGTATTCAAAAGAATATTACTTTGTAAAAGTTGTTCTGCCTAGTTAAGGCTTTGTTCCTCAAAGGCTCAAACGTGCTGAGTCGGTTTGAGAAGTTAAGAGTACTGTCAAGTTTGTGACAGTAGAATACTCTTAAGGAATTTGTAATCAATTGATTATAGTGGAAAATCCTTCAGGAACGAAGGGACTACACGTAGCTACCAGTTTGGTGGTGAACTAGTATAAACATCTATGTCTCTTGCTTTACTGCTTTACATTTACTCTTATCATGCAAAGAAAAACAAGTTTTCTTAAACTTCATTTCCAGTGTCTGGTCATATTACGGCATCCGATAGTTTTCAACACAATTCAAGAGTTCAAAATTGTTTTCAACTTAAAATTTGCGAAAAGTTTTCAACACAATTCAATCCCCCTTGTTGTGTTCACGTTCAGTTGGTACCAGAGCTCGGCCTCTTAGTTGAGCACTTAACAGTGTTAAGAAAAAAAATCCTATACTGTGAACATGTCTGCAGAAGGTGGTCACATGAACCGTACGTCTTCCTCTATTTATTGGAGAAAAATTTGACAACTTGAGTTGTGGGATATTGTTGAAAGTGGTTACATTCTTCCCACTAATTCTGCTGGTGTTGCAATAGCCAGAGAAAATTGGAATGATAAGCAGAAAAAGAGATATCAAATCAATCAAAAAGCTAAATCAATCAAAAAGCTAGATTCATTTCCCTCTTCAACAAAAGCATCAAATTTCATAGCAGCAAGCTTTGGAAGATGAAGTTGGATTCTGGCTATGCAAGAAGAGTTGAATCAGTTCCAAAGAAATGATGTGTGGAAATTAGTCAATCTACCAAAAGATAAGCAAGCTATTGGTACTAAATGGGTATTTAGAAACAAGCTTGATGAAGATGGTAAGGTAGTGAGAAACAAAGCAAGATTAGTTGCTCAAGGTTACTCACAGGAAGAAGGTATAGATTTTACTGAAACCTTTGCACCTGTTGCAAGGTTAAAAGCTATTCGCAACTGATGAAGTCTATGTGAAACTGAGGAAGTCTATACCTGAGGAAGTCTATGTGAAACAACCTCCTGGTTTTGAAGACATTGAATTTTCAGAACATGTTTTTAAGCTTAAAAAGGCTCTTTATGGTTTTAAGCAAGCTCCTTGAGCTTGGTAAGACAAACTGAGTTCCGTTTTAATGGAAAACGGTTTTATCAGAGGTCAAGTAGACACTACTTTATTTAGAAAAACATCAAACAAGCATTTTATACTTGTTCAAATTTATGTTTATGATATTATATTTGGAGCTACTAATGAAAGCCTTTGCAAAGAATTTTCAAAGCTAATGCAAGCTGAATTTGAAATGAGCATGATGGGAGAATTGATGTTTTTCCTTGGAATTCAAATTAAGCAATGCAATGATGGTATTTATATACATCAAAGCAAATACATCAAGGAATTGCTAAAGAAATTCAAGATGGTGGATTGCAAGCCAATGAGCACACCTATGCATCCCATATGCACTCTTGGTAAAGATGAAACTGGTAAGAAGGTAGATCAAAAAATGTACAGAGGTATGATTGGATCTCTACTTTATCTTACTGCTTCAAGACCAGATATTATGTTCAGCGTCTGCCTGTGTGCTAGATTTCAATCTGATCCTAGAGAATCACACTTGAGTGCTGTTAAAAGAATATTTAGATATTTGCAAGGATCTACTTGTAACACCATACATTCAGCTAGACTTGAAAGTAAGATAATTAACATTTGATACAGAGTTAAATAAGCGGAAATTTAAACTTAAGCATTACATTAAGTTTAGATTTACATATGGATCCTAGTCCCACAAAGGGAAATATTCCGTAGTTCAAAATTACATAATCATCATATGAATTAATACAAAATACTAGTCTTTTTGCATCTAAACCAAAAAGAGAAACTACATAATTCCAAAATACAAAATAGCAGAAAGATCCTCCAAATCCTAGCTCTTTTCACCTTCCTTCGGTACCAGCGAATATATGATAATAATAAAGGGGAAAGGAGTGAGATAAAATATCAGTGAAATCTTCCCTCGACCCCTCACCATCACTCTTAAACTTAAGACAATTTCAAAGAAACAGTCAAAAACATTGATGTAATGTAATCTTTACTAGGAACATTTTGTTCATCATACTTTCGTGCATAGCACGTCTTAACTAATCGCATATGGTTGATTTACTATAAAACTGGGAAGCTATGTTGTCGGATTTGGTCATATGCTTTAATCCATAGGCCCCGCTCAACATAACTAACGGTATGGTGGTTAGACATCATTAACCTCCAAGTGGCGTCCCACGAGACTAACCATACCATACTCTCCTCTTTTGAGGAATCTTGGTTTCTTTTAATTAAACGTAAAACATAACTATCATGTCTTGGATGCATGCTTTTCTTTAAGTAAAGAACTTTTTAGGATAGTGAACTACATGACATACCATTTCACATAATCATACAAACAAGGAAATCACTCAGTCATATTAAAGTTCATGCATAGTCACAAGTTAAGAACTTAATTTCAAAACAAGGACACAACCCCTTGAAGCTCTATGGAGCATTCATGGTTTCAAACATCACATAATAATTAGGGGGGTTGGGGACAGAATCCAACCCTATTTCATCCAAACCCCATATAATCTCATAACATTAACTCAAAAATTAACTTAAAATCAAAGGGGTTAACAAACCCTAACTTTGAACCCTTCGGGGTTCAAAGACTTCTTTGAGGAAAAGCCCTAATGTGGGACTTATGGGTGCCCATCACCTAAGAGAACGAAGAACTCACAAACTAAAACAAGATTCGAGCTCCAAGAGTGAGGTTCAATTCCCTCTTCTTCCTCTCCTTCGAGCTCTTCTCCTTCTTCTTCTCTAGGGATTCTTCAAACTCTCACAATCAAAGAAAATCACTCCCCAACTTGGATTCACGCTAAGATTTAAGAAGAATCTAGCTTGAATCCATGATTTCCCCTTGAAAAGATGAAACCCTAGGTGTTTTCCCCTCTCTTCCCTCTCTCAAGATCGCCTTTCTCTCTAAAACAATCCTCTCCAATTCGCGAAAATGAGCTTTCCTGCGCTATGTTTTCTGTTTTTAAGCAGCTGTGAATCGATTCATAGCATAGGGTGAATCGATTCACCCAGTCAGAAAAACACCAGATTCGAATTTTAAGTGAGTGAATCGATTCCTGCAGCTCCCATATTCGAGTCCCAGAGAATTGTGTATCCGTGAATCGATTCACAGAGTGTGTGAATCGATTCACACCTGTTGAAATTCAATTCCCAGAAAGTTTGACAGTCATGAATCGATTCATGGGGCCTGGGAATCTATTCCCACTAGGCAAAACTCAAAGAAACTTAATTCTAACATCCAAATTTGAATCCTACTTCATATTCTTTACCGATTTCATCTTCTAATCCATCATTAACCTCATCCTAAGCTAATTCAACTCATCTAATCACTTAGGATCATCAAGACACAATATCCTCATTTTTCAATTATGAAAATCAACAAGAAATTACTTGAAATTCACCATTTACTATACTAAGCTTTACGCACATAATTCTAAACTAACAATTGAGGGATTTGGGGTGTTACACTACTACCCACCTTTAAAAAAAATTTGCCCTCAAAAATTAGATAAAATTACATACCTATTGAAAAAGATAAGGATATTAATCTCACATTTCCTCTTCAAGTTCCCAAGTGGTTTCTTTGGGAGTGGGTCTTTCCCAGATAACCTTAACCAAAGGAATAGTCTCATTCCTGAGTGTCTTGAAATCATGGTCCACTATCTGGGCCGGTTCGTGCTGAGACGTTAAATCTGATTTAAGTTGTATAGACTCATAGTCCAAGGAATGAAATGGATCTAGAATGTACTTCTTAAGCTGAGACACATGGAAAACATTGTGAAGATTGGACAAGGAAGGAGGTAGAGCAAGTTGGTAAGCCATAGAACTAATTCGACTGAGAATTTGAAATAGACCTATGTACCGAGGAGTTAGCTTCTTGGCTCTGAGAGCCCTACCAACACCTATAGTGGGAGTAACTCTCTCAGGAATACATATTCTCCTTCCTCAAACTCAAGGGGTTTTCGCCTATGATCTGCGTAGCTCTTCTGCCTCCTCTGGGCAGCCTTTATCTTCTCCCTAATCATATGAATCTTATTCGTAGTTTCTTGAACAAGGTCAGGACCTAGAAACCTCTTCTTTCCTACTTTTTAAACCAACACAGGGGAGTCCTACACTTGCGACCGTAGAGTATGGTGCCATACCTATGCTAGAGTGATAGCTGTTGTTGTATGAAAACTCAATCAGTGACAAATACTTATCCCAACTTTTGCCATCCTCTAAATCACAGGCTCTAAGCATGTCCTCTAGGGTTTGTATAGTTCCTTCCAACTGACCATCCGTCTGAGGGTGATAAGCTGTACTTATGCTCAATCTAGTCCCTAAGGCTTGCTGGAGTGCCTTCCAAAACCGGGAGGTAAACTTAGGATCCCTATCAGAGACAATGTTAGTTGGAACTCTGTGAAGCCTAACAATCTCCTTGATATAGAGCTCAGCTAACCTAGCGATTTTGTAAGTGGACTTAATGGGAAGGAAATGGGCAGATTTTGTCAATCTATCCACTGTGACCCAAACAGAGTCATAACCTGACTGAGTGCGAGGTAAACCTCCCACAAAGTGCACCGTGATACTTTCCCACTTCCATTCTGGAATTTCTAAGGGCTAGAGGGGTCCCGAAGGCTTTTGGTGTTCTATCTTGGTTTGCTGGCAGACCAAACTTTGGGCTACAAACTCCACTACATCATTTCTCATACCAGGCCACCAGTATCTTTGTCGCAGATCATGGTACATCTTGGTAGAGCCAGGATGCACCGAAAATCCAGTCTTATGGGCTTCACCCAAAAGCTGCTTCTTGATGGAATCATCCTTAGGTACACAGATTCTCTGGTGGAATAACAAAGTGCCATCCTCAGCTTCGAAGAAACCGAGACAGTGTCTACTAGACTGTAGCTCCTCGTCTAACGTCTGGGCTAGTCTAATCTAGCCCCTAAAATCACAAGAAATTTCTAGGTGACATAACACGAGACTGTTTCCGGTGGGAAACATTCCCAAGTTAAGGTCCCTAAACGATTCCAACAATTCCATTTCCTTAACCAGCATTGAAGAAACATGCAAGGACTTTCTACTCAAAGCATCAGCGACTACATTCGCTTTGCCAAGATGGTACTTCAACTCAAAATCATAATCCTTTAGGAACTCCACCCACCTCCTCAGCCTCATGTTAAGTTTCCCTTTGATCAAATAGGTATATTTCAAACTCTTGTAATCACTAAACACTTCAAACTGGGCACCATACAAATAGTGTCGCCAAATCTTTAGGGCAAAAATAATTGCTGCAAGCTCTAAGTCATGGGTAGGATAGTTCTCTTCATGAGGTCTTAACTGCCTAGAGGCATAAGCCACAACTTGACGATTTTGCGTGAGAACACAACCTAGCCCTTTCTTAGAAGCATCACTATAGACTTCAAATCCTACGGCTGGGTCAGGGATAATCAAGACTAGTGTGGAAGTCAGCTAAACCTTAAGCTCTAAGAAGCAACTCTCACATTTCTTATTCCACACACATGGCTCCCCCCTTTCGAGTTAAAGGAAGTACCAATTGAGAAAACCCCATAATGAACCTTCTGTAGTAACCGGCTAATCTTAGAAAGCTTCTAACTTCTGTGATCGTGGTTGGTCGTTCCCAACTAAGGACTGCTTCTACTTTACTAGGATCAACCGATACTCCCGCTTGAGAAATCACATGTCCCAAAAACTTAGCTTCACTAAGCCAAAACTCACACTTCTCAGGCTTCGCGAAGAGACTCCTCTCTCTAATATAACGATCCTAAGATGTTCCTTGTGTTCTTGAGGGCTCTTATAATAGACTAGGATGTAATCTATAAAGACTACTACAAACTTGTCGAGAAAAGGCCTAAAAATTCGATTCATATAGTCCATAAATACGGCCAGAGCATTGGTTAGACCAAACGGAATAACCAAATACTCGTAATGTCCGTACCTAGTCCTAAATGTCGTCTTTGGAACATCTTTTGCCTTAACTCTAATCTGGTGGTAACCAGATCTTAGATCAATCTTAGAAAATCGAGGCTCCCCTAAGTTGATCTAACAAGTCATTTATCCTGGGTAAAGGATACTTATTCTTAACCGTTACCTCATTGATTTTCCTATAATCAATACATAACCTCATGCTACCATCTTTCTTCTTCACTAAAAGAATAGGTGCACCCCAAGGTGACACACTAGGTCTAATGAATTGTTTGGCAATTAAATCCTCTAACTGAGTCTTAAGCTCTCTTAACTCTAGAGGTGACATCATATAGGGAGCTATAGAGATCGGTCCCGTGCTAGGAACTAATTCTATTGAGAATTCCATTTCTCTCTCGGGAGGTAAGGTTGTCACCTCGTCAGGAAACACATCTAAGAATTTATTAACTACTAGGATATCATCTAAATCTAGGCTAACCTCTGAGGTTGAGGAAAGTAACATCATATACCCTGCATAACCCTCCACTAGACTATTACTCAACAGAAGAACACTATTTAGTACATTATAACTTGACTCTACTACAGTGGAATGTTCTTTTGGAAACTCAATTGTTTTACAAAAACAATTCATAACTACTTGGTTGGCAGAGAGCCAATCCATACCAAGAATTATGTCCATCCCCTCAAGGGGTAGACACACAAGGTTTACTAAAAACATCTTCCCTTGAATTACGAGAGGACAGTTCTTGCACACCAAAGAAGTAGAGATACTACCCTCTGCGGGCGTATGTACATGCGAGGGAAATTGTAAGGAAGTGAGGTACAACCCTAACCTTTGAACACATTTACAAGAGATGAAGGAATGGGTTACCCCCGAGTCAAACAAAACAACTAAGGGTTCATCTTGTAGGAAACAAGTACCTTTCATCAGATTCTCCGTGCCCTTTGCCTTCTGAGCATCAAGAGTAAAAACTCTCCCTTGGTTAGGATCACTAGATAAAGGTCCCTTACCCTTCTTATACTGGGGACATTCCCTAGTCATATGCCCCGGCTGATGGCAAATGTAGCAGACATTCTTTCCTTTCAGACACTCTCCGGGGTGCATCTTACCACAATTTGAGCAAGTAAGGAAGGACTTAGACCGGTGAGTTTGGACTTGCTTGCCCTTGTTCATATTTCCCTTAAGCTTCATGTTTTGTGCGTTCTTGTCATCCTTCCTCTTCTGTATTTGGTCTCGATGGTCCGTCTCCAAGGCCGCTTGTGCCTCCTCAGTGATGATACATTTACCCACAAGCTTAGCATAATCGATTTCTTCAAACCCACACACTGCATTCGTCAATTCAGACCTGAGTCCCTGCTCAAACTGGTGAGCCTTCCATGCATCATCTTCCTTGCTTTGAAGGTAGGTATAATACTTGGCCAAGTCTTCAAACTTGGTTACATCTTCTGCCACTGACATACTTCCTTGGGTCAGGTGAGCAAACTCCTGCTCCTTCATCCTTCTCATACTCTTTGGGAAATATTTCTCCAAAAACACCCGCTGGAAGTTGATCCAGTCCAAAGGAGTCTTAAGAGAAATCATATGAGCCTTGGCTCCTCTCCACCATATTTCTGCCTCTCCTTTCAAGTAGTGTGAGGGAAACGTAAGTTTCTGTTCTTCGGTGCAAGCAACCACTTCGAATATCTTCTCTATCTCCCGCAACCAATACTTGGCTTCAGAAGAGTTTGAGCCACCCTTGAAAGGAGGAGGACTATTCTTTCTGAATTCGGAGAACGCACGGTTGGGATTATCCGGTGGTGCAACATTGTTAGTTGGAGCTGCTCCTCCTTGAAGAATTTACTGAAGCAAGGCTTTTTCCGCTTGGGCTTGGACATTAGAGGCCTCCGTTTGCACTCTTAATGCCTCTGTCATGACACTCCAAGGCTCGGCTCCCTGTGGATTCCTGGGGTTCCTAGTGGCATTCCTTTGTGGCCTACCGGGTCCCGCACCTGATGCCATGATTATGTATAAAATGCACAAAGCATTGAGTTGATCAAGCTCAATATCTCATAGCATAATAAGTAGAAGGATAACAACAGATATTAAGAACTCGTTAAGACCATTCTATCTATTCTAGAGTCCGATGAGAATCGAAACGCTTTGATACCATAATGTAACACCATACATTCAGCTAGACTTGAAAGTAAGATAATTAATATTTGATACAGAGTTAAATAAGCAGAAATTTAAACTTAAGCATTACATTAAATTTAGATTTACATACGGATACTAGTCCCACAAAGGGAAATTTTCCATAGTTCAAAATTAACATAATCATCTCATGATTTAATACAAAATACTAGTCTTTTTGCAACTAAACCAAAAAGAGAAACTACATAATTCCAAAATACAAAATAGCATAAAGATCCTCCAAATCCTAGCTCTTTTCACCTTCCTTTGGTACCTGCGAATCTGTGATAATAATAAAGGGGAAAGGGGTGAGATAAAATCTCAGGGAAATCTTCCCTCGACCCCTCACCATCACTCTTAAACTTTAGACAATTTCAAAGAAACAGTCAAACACATTGGCGTAATGCAATCTTTACTAGGAACATTTTGTTCATCATACTTTCGTGCATAACACGTCTTAACTAGTCCCATATGGTTGATTTACTATACAATCGGGAAACTATGTTGTCGGATTTGGTCATATGCTTTAATCCATAGGCCCTGCTCAACATAACTAACGGTATGGTGTTTAGACGTCATTAACCTCCAAGTGGCATCCCACGAGACTAACCATACCGTACTCTCATATTTTGAGGAATCTTGGTGTCTTTTAATTAAACTTAAAACATAACTATCATGTCTTGGATGCATGTTTTTCTTTAAGTAAAGAACTATTTAGGATAGTGAACTACATGACATACCATTTCACATAATCATACAAACAAGGAAATCACTCATTCATATGAAAGTTCACGCATAGTCACAAGTTAAGAACTTAATTTCAAAACAAGGACACAACCCCTTGAAGCTCTATAGAGCATTCAAGGTTTCAAACATCGCATAATAATTAGGGGGGTTGGGGACAGAATCCAACCCTATTTCATCCAAACCCCATATAATCTCATAACATTAACTCAGAAATTAACTTAAAATCAAAGGGGTTAACAAACCCTAACTTTGAACCCTTCGGGGTTCAAAGACTTCTTTGAGGAAAAGCCCTAATGTGAGACTTATGGGTGCCCATCACCTAAGAGAACGAAGAACTCACAAACTAAAACAAGATTCGAGCTCCAAGAGTGAGGTTCAATTCCCTCTTCTTCCTCTCCTTCGAGCTCTTCTCCTTCTTCTTCTCTAGGGATTCTTCAAACTCTCACAATCAAAGAAAATCACTCCCCAAATTGGATTTAAGCTAAGATTTAAGAAGAATCTAGCATGAATCCATGATTTTCCTTTGAAAAGATGAAACCCTAGGTATTTTCTCCTCTCTTCCCTCTCTCAAGATCGCCTCTCTCTCTAAAAAAAATCCTCTCCAATTCGCGAAAATGAGGTTTCCAGCTGTGTTTTCTGTTTTTAAGCAGCTGTGAATCGATTCACCCAGTCAGAAAAACACCAGATTCGAATTTTAAGTGAGTGAATCGATTCGTGCAGCTCCCAGATTTGAGTCCCAGAGAATTGTGTTTCCGTGAATCGATTCACAGGGTGTGTGAATCGATTCACACCTGTTGAAATTCAATTCCCA
Source organism: Calophaca sinica (assembly GCA_037113605.1). Lineage (NCBI taxonomy): Eukaryota > Viridiplantae > Streptophyta > Magnoliopsida > Fabales > Fabaceae > Calophaca > Calophaca sinica. Next base: position 73,109,153 of record CM073733.1, on the reverse strand, counting down.
GAAAGTTTGACAGTCATGAATCGATTCATGGGGCCTGAGAATTGATTCCCACTGGGAAAAACTCAAAGAAACTTGATTCTAACATCCAAATTTGAATCCTACTTCCTATTCTTTACCGATTTCATCTTCTAATCCATCATTAACCTCATCCTAAGCTAATTCAAGTCACCTAATCACTTAGGATCATCATGTCATGATATCCTCATTTTTCAATTATGAAAATCAACATGAAATTGCTTGATATTCAGCATTTACTATACTAAGCTTTACGCACATAATTCTAAACTAACAATTGAGGGATTTGGGGTGTTACACTATAGTTGAGTTGGTGGTGAGTAGTGATGCTTCCGTGTACTTATAGACCTCTGGGTCACGGGTTCGAGTCCTGCTAAAGGCAAAAACTCCCTTAGAGGGGGGAGAAGTCCTATGAGTAATGCTGCGGGGGCCGAAGGCCAAATCCCGAGTGTTACAATAAAATGCGCCTTTTATTATAACAGCTGGTACTATTGACCAGTGGCCTTGTGCCACGTGGCTAACCGTACTGCTACTCATAGGACTTCTCCACCCCCTTAAGTGGAGTTTTTGCCTTATGGAGGTTTCGAACCCACACCCAAAGGGTTTAAAGGTAATGGGAATATCAACTTGAAGACTACTTGATAAAAGAGAGAAACATTCTTATCTTTTGTGATAATACATCTGTAATTTTTCTTACTAAGAATCCAATATTGCATTCTAGAGCAATGCACATTGAGATTAAACATCATTTCATAAGAGACTATGTTCAGAAGGGTATTCTTGAAATAATGTTTGTAGATACTGATCATCAGTGGGCTGACATTTTTACAAAACCGCTTGCTGAAGATAGATTCAATTTTATAAGAAGAAACTTAAATTTTCATCTTATAGAAGAATGATTAATCTCATCATCTTATGATATGCATCATTCAGCATCTGGTATGACATAAGCATTCACACGTGTACACATATGATATGTCATTGACATCACATAACTCAGCGTCTAGTGAATTCGTTTGCATACGTCCGAGCACACGTGTCACGCGCGTGTGGGACTTAAGCGTCTCATCACACCTAATCTGAGTCATGATTATGTAGGTTTTCAATAAAATCTTTTTCTTGATTTTAACTTTGTTTTGGCAACTGCATTTAATGAAAAGAGGAATCTTTATTTTATTTTCTTTTTGATTTATTTCTTTATCCAGAGGAAATGTGAAGAGGTTTTTGAAAAAGTAACTGTACTATTTTATCAAAACTTTCCTACTACTCCACCTCTTTTGCTCCACATTCACTATGTTTTTGTCTGCGAAAACTTATTTCTCTCTCTCTCTATGTGTGTGATTTCTCTGAAACCCTAAACCTCCATCACCTACTCTCCAACTGCAACCATGACTGATGTTAAGGTTGGACAATACACTACTATCTTCGACACCATGACAGAAGCAACAGTCTTGATTGAGAACAGAATCGACTTGAAAAGTTTCAAGCTTTATGGGTTTGATTTAGATGAAGGTTTGACGAATCTGGGCTGGAAAAACTACTTCCTTTGGGAACCTGTTGATGTTATGGTTAATGTTATCAAGGAAGTCTGGGGAAACGTTCATATGCTTCCAGGTGGAATAGTTGAAGGTCATGTCAGAGGTTTCAAGTTGATGTTCACCATAAACACCATCGCTGATACCATTAAGTGCCCCTGTGAAGGCATTAGTTACTATGCTGGTTAGGAAGACGCTTTCAGATGAATGGAAAATGCCAACGAGGCTCTGTTCGAGAACTATCGCCAGTTGAAGGAAAATGATGTAACTCCCTCTGCCAAGGATCTTAAAAGTCATTACAGAGTTCTAGACAAAATTATTGCTAAGAGCATTATTCTGAAGACTAGGTCAAGTGACATAGTGAACTATGAGCAGAAGTTCATTATGAGAAATTATATGGCTGGTCACAAAATCAACTTGCCTAGGTTAATTTTCAACAATATTGTCAATGATCTTGTTGGTTCAAGGAAGGGTTCTGCTGACAAGAAGAACATTATCAAGGTTATTCCTTATGGAGTTCTTCTTACTATTATGATGGTTAAGGGTGGAATTGCGAGAAGGCTTAGTGTCTTGATAAACAAAAAAGAAAGAGATAAGTATTTTGGAACTAGTGCTATTGTTCGTCGTAAGGTTTTTGGAGCCAATAGCTTGGTGAGAATGAAATTGATCAATGCTGATATGATCAAGAAGGTGAAAAAGGAACAAGGATAAGGAATAGAAACTAAAGTTGGTGAAGTGGCTGAAACAAAACCCATCAGAAGCTCAGTATCTGGTGTGAAGAGAACTGTTGAGTCTCCAGTAAGGGAGACAAGAAGCAAGAAGCAAAAGGCACCTAAAAGGAGAGATGATCCAGAAGATGATGAGGACCGAGTCCCCATCAGAAGTATTATGGAGAAAAAGAGAAAGGCAGATGCTGAAAAGCCTGTTTCAGCGTTTGGCCCTAAGAAGCAAGTTCCTCCACCTTCCTCCTCATGCTGCTGCCCCACAAGGAAAAAGAAAGAGATTTGTTAGGCACTCTGAGCTTAACGCAAAGGTACTAGACTTTACCATTGATGATTCCATTACTACCTTTGGTTCTGATGACACTATTCATGCACCACCACTCTCTGTTTCATCACCACAAACACACTCCATACAACCACCACCATCCAAAACACTTGCCAAGAAAACCACAAAAACCAAATCTCAAACCACTGCCCTTATCACTCAACAACATCCATTAACCGAATCACAAACCTCCATATTAACCACAAAATCCAGAACACTTACATTTCCCTCACCATAACCGTAATCAAAAAGATCCCTCACTACATATATTTCATCACTCCACTCTCAGCCTTTCTGATGCAAACCAAGAATGGTCAACTTTGAGAAGAAGCACCAAGCCAATTATCAAACAAGAAGAACCAAACTGGATTTTCTTCAAAAATTATTTTCATTAGTGGTGACATCTCTTCGGTGTTTTAGATTTATCTTGAGCTGTAGATATCCGATTAAGGTGTTCTTTGATGCGTTAGAAAGCTAGGGAAATTGTCTACAAGTAGTATTTCAAGCTCAAACACCAAATTCAGCCTTTATCATGGATACAAATAGGCTCCAAATGTAACCCAAATTTCTACACGTGTTTCTCTTTTAATTTGGGCTTTCTTCTGTGTTTTCTTAGCAGCCTTGTATTGGGCTTGGGTCTTGCACTAGGTTTAGCCTCCTTATGCTGATAGGTGCTACCTTGGATTAGAGTTAGGGTTAGCCATCACCTCTTTAGTCTATAAATAGGAATATACTTCCTATCATTTGGGCAGTTTTGAATAATATTGAAAGTTTGCTCCTTTGTTAGTGTAAAGAGCTGAGTCTCTTAGGTTCTTGGATAAACCATCTCTGATACCACATGATATGATCCAAACTGGATGCATATAGTTTTTAACGGATCATCCTCGAATTGACTCTTGTTATAAGGATTAAGACTGAATAAAAATGATAACTTTAGGAATGGAATCCTTAAACCTGAAACTTGCGCGACTTCTATTGAAGAAGGAAGAACAAATACAAGCTTTGTTCTTAATTTAACAATGGCGCATAATAATATAAAAAGGAAAACAACATGATTCAAGCGCTAAAGATGTAAACTTTAAGAGTAATGACGCATAAACAATACAAAAATAGTAACCAGAATAAAATAAAAAGATGGCAAGAAGACAGAAAATGGAAGAAGACGCCACACTCACAGGCCAACCTGCTTGAGGGCATCAAAATCCAACTGCCGTTGTGCGTGCATATGGTACTCCCGCAGCTCTCTGTATCTCTCTCAGAATTGATGTGGGATGTACGAGGGCACTGATCTGGAGGGGCGTGATGTGGCTGCTGTGGAGGACTCACATCTCTGATGCTTAGTCATCGTGCTTGCAGAAATAAAGAAAATGGAAAAAATTAGCAAATTTTCTGTAGAATTCAGTGTTAAGTACAGCCTGACTTCGAGAGGTACGGCCGTACATAAGGGTTCTGTACGCCTTAATTTAAACATCATGTACAGCCTGACTTAAGCATTGTGTAAGGCCGTAGAGCGCAACAGGTACGCCCGTACTTGTGTTTGTGCACAAACCCCAAGGCCGCCAGTACGACCTTCAGTACGGGCTGTTCTTGATAGGTACAGCCGTACTGTGCTACGATTTTGTTAAAAATCTACACTATGATCAGATTTTCTCAGTTTTAGCCTTAAAATTTAAGTCTCCAATTATTCCTAGGGTATCTAAGCATGCAAAACCTAGCCTTTTCTACTCCTAAATTGTTAAAGTTAGAATTAAACTAATTGAAAAACCTAAAAACGAACAAAAACAAAAATAAACCATAAATAAAGCATCCAATCCAAGAATTAAGTTTAGAATCATTACCTGGATAGTCTTGGAATTAAAGATACAAAGAAATTAAGGGTAGAGGGTGCTTTAGCAGAGAGGTTTTGGGGCATACGAGGGAAAGGTACACCCTTACCTCTCACTGTTTACCTTTTATTTTCAGCCTCTGGCCATAACCAGTACGGGCACACCGCCCTTTTCTCCGCATTTTCAGGTTAAGGCCGTTAGGTACGGCGGTTCTTGAATGTATGTACGCCCGTACATTCTAGTTTTCTAGAAAATTTTTGTTTTTTTGTTTTTTGTTTTTTTGTATTTTTAGTAAAAAATAAACATAAAAATAAAAAATAAAAATAAAAATAAAAATAAAATCAAAATAAAGCAAATATAAATGAGCAAAAATAAAAGAGAAGTTAGTAAACATAAAGTTTTCTCCTAGTTAGAGCTTGTTTAACGTCCTGAGCCTGACGGTTCAGAGGACTTAAGATCAGTCCTCAGCGAGCACTGACCCTTTTTGGAAACTCTTCTCCAGGAGCTCTGCTACACCACAGTAAGGACAGATGGAATTGGGTTCCTTTGTAACTTTCAAAAAGATCCTTATGAATTTCCTCACTACGCTGTTCCAAGTTTCCACCTCCTCACTCGGCAATAGGTAGTACCAAACTTTTGTTTCTTCATTGAGTGAGTAAGGGAAAAATTTTAATTTTGCAGAGTCTGGTGATATGTCTTTGTATTGAGCACTCCTCATTATTTTGCAGAATTTTCTCAAGTGCTCTATTGGGTCTTCTCCGGAGGTCCCATTGAAGTCCAATGCTTCTACTACTTGAATGAGAAGTGGGTCTATTTTGAGCTTCTCTTGAGGCTCAGTATTGCCTCTAGAATAATTCTCTTCAGGAGGATGCACAGTCTCTATTATTTTCTTCTCTGGGATAATAATGTCCTGCAGGAAACAACACGATGCACTAGAGGAAGAATTTTTATTAGCATTATAAATATTAAATATTTTCTCTTCATCTTCAATCCTCAGAGTCAAAGTCCATTTCTTTACTTGAATGGTGGCATCCCTGTTACCAAGAATGGACGTCCTAAAAATTATAGGAACGTCTCTGTCTTCGTCCATGTCAAGAACCACAAAATCTCCTGGGAAATTTTTTTCCCTACTTTAATGAGCACATCCTTTATTATTCCTCTTGGATATACAAGAGTTCTATCGGCTTTCTGCAAAGAAATGTTATAGAGTTGTGGTTCCTGCAAATTGTGCTTTCTAAAAACAGACAAAGGCACTAGATTCACACTTGAGCCTAAGTCATACAATGCATTAAAAGTATTATTACCGATTGAACAGGGAACGATAAAATTTCCTGGATCCTTAAGCTTAGGTGGTAATTTATTCATGAGCATCGCAGAGCAATCTTCATTCATCTTAACTGTCTCTATTTCCTCTAATTTATTTTTATTAAAATTTATATCCTTTAAGAATGTAACATATTTAGGAACTTCAGAGAATATTTCAGCAATGGGAAAATTGACATGTAATTTTCTAAATTTTTCTAAAATTTTAATTGCTTGCCTATCATTATAAGAATTTTTAGAGCATTGAGAGAAGAGCTACTTACCTGCGGAGGCTCAATTTTTGCCTTCTTTTCTTCACTTTCCTCAAGATTGCCCTTAGTTGTAAGGATTGCTTCCTCCCTTGCTGTAAAGATTGCATTGCACTTCTCATTTGGGTTTGGCTCTACTTGACTTAGAAGTGCTCCTTTCTCCCTTGGAGTCATCAAATTCACCAAGGTTGAGCTTGGTCCTTCAGGGAGTTCTGGTTCTCTGCATTAGTGCTCACTATTTTCTCTATAGCTTTGAATCTCTCATCCACTTGTCCCCGAAAATTAGTCATCTCATTCCAGCTGAGTCTCCCGTCTCCTTGGGCTTGATTTTGTAATAGCGGTGGTCTGTTGACATTCTGGTTTTGGCCTTGTGTTTTCTGTTGACCTCCCCATGAAAAATTGGGATGATTTTTCCATCCAGGATTATAGGTGTTGGAGTATGGGTCATTCTGTTGCTTGCTTCACACAAAGTTGACTTCTTCAGTACAGTCCTTTGAGTCATGTCTTGTGGTGCCACAGAAATTGCATGAAGCTCTAGTTGATCTATTTTCAATGGCCTTAAGCCTCTCATCAGTCTTTTCCATGAAGCTAGCCAAGACTCCCATACAATGGTGTCCATGTCTCTGCATAAATTTTAGCATAGTCTCTTGCATTCTGGCTTTTGGATCTAAGTCCTTTTAGCCTACATCATTGACTTTTTCTAATTGGCTCTCAATAGCCATACAACCCCAGTCATTACTAGTTGCTACTGGATTAGACTGGGCTATCATTAGAGTCTCTATCTTCTTAGTCATTGCTTCTAATTTAGCTTCGAGGGCTGTATTAGTATCCACCTTGTAAATTCCTGCTTGCTGAGCTTTTCGTCCTGTTTGTCTTTCTCCAGTTGACCATTGAGCATTATTTTGACTCATCTAGGTCATTATTTCATAGGCTTCAGTGATTGTCTTCTATCCGAAAGATCCTCCACAAGTAGCATCTATAGCACCTCTAGTTTGCATAGTGAAGCCATTATATAAAATTTGCACAAGCTGCCACTTGGTAAATCCATGATGAGGACAACTCCTTAGTAAATCTTGAAATCGTTCCCAAGCCTCATGCATTAATTCACCTTCATTTTGTGCAATCCAGATATGTCAACTCTTAGTTTTGCAGATTTTGCGGGAGGAAAGTATTTGCTAAGAAATTTTGTTTTTAAATCCTCCCAAGTAGTAATAGAGTTTGGAGCTAAAGAGTCCAACTAGAGTTGAGCTTTCCCTTGCAATGAGAATGAGAAAAGCCTCAATTTGATTGCCTCCGGTGTCACACCAAGACACTAGACAATATTCGCAATCTTTTGAAATCTCTTAAGATGAGCATTTGGATCTTCAAAAGGTAAGCCTGAGAATTGCACCGATGATTTCATTGATATTAGTGTTGGCTTCAATTCAAAGTTAGTGGCCTCAATCGCCGGATAGTTGACGCTGTCTGCCACATCCGTAGTTGGAGTGAAGTACTTGTTCAACGTGTTCTTTCAATTTCTGGATCAAACTGTAATTCAGGACATTGAGAACGTGTCTGCATACAACAGCAGGAACCAAATTAGAATAACTTTTATAAATAAATAAATAAAACTAATAATTCTAATAAGTAAAATTCAAACAAAATAAAAAAGAAAATAAATAGAAAAGAAACAAGTAAATTAAATGTCTAAAGTAACTAGAATCTTGTTTACTTAGTATCGCTAAAACACTCCCCGGCAACGATGCCAAAAACTTGTTGTACCTGAGCACCTGATCGTAACTCGTAATAATAGTGGAGTATATTTAAGACTATGAATGTCGAACCCACAGGGAATGCGCTAGTACTAACTTAATAAAGATCCTATATTATTTAGACTAACGAATGTAGTGATTTAAGGATTGCAATGGTTAACGCAAACAAAGTAAAAAATCAAACAATGCGTAAGAACGAGATAAGACAATTATGGGAAGCCTAGGGGAATCGGGTTCACCAATATTTTGTTCCTGAATTTACTAGTTAATAACTATGAGCTATATTTCCTAGTTGAAAGCTATTCTCTCACTCTAATTCTATTAATACCCAATTATCATGTAATATTAACAGTCTTCTCCCAACTAATATCCCCAATGATCATGCAAGACAAATAGAAGAGAAAGTATTAAGCAACAGTGTGATTGTTAATTTAATAACTGATTAGAAACAAGCAATTATCCTTGATCCAGCATAATACTCGAGTTCAATTATTCCTAGAGTTCTGTTAACTAATCGTGGTACGATCGCCTCCAATTAGACTAACTTGTTAAAGGGTGATCAGGCTTTATATCAGGCCTTATAGGATTAAGCACACGAAGAATAATACAATCAACAAGATAATAGGAAACTCATAGAATTAACTAAATAAATATCAAAGACATAATAAAGGATCTCCCATCACCCCTAGTGATGGATTTAGATACACATGGTAAGTGCAAGTAACTTAAATTCATAAAAAAAAGCAATAAAAACCCATAATAGAAAGTATTAAAACTAAACATGGACACCCTTTCGGTATGACGACAGTCCTTAAGCACATTCTTCGTGTTCCTCACGAGCCCTGGTGGCACAAAAAATCTGGGTAGGGGGCACTTAGGTCACCAATTAGCAAGGAGGATTTAAAAATCTATCAAGAGTCAAAAGTCTTTACAAAGAGGGCTAAGAAGGCTTATTTATAGGCTAGGCAGCAAACTAGGTCAACTGGCTTCAAATCTGGGCAATTTGGGACTAGGTACGGCTGTACTGTGATTATACACGGCCGTATCGCACTTGAGTTACGATGTTGGCCCGTACTTATGCACTGGGTGCGACCTGACAGAAATTATGTACGGTCGTACTTCCTTTGGTACGACTGTACTGGACTTTTTCTTTGGCACCAGGCCGTACTGACCATAAGGTACGCCCCTACTGCTTGGCTTGGATAGGTACAGCCGTACTGAGAGTATGTCAGGTCGTACGACTTGTCCAGAAACGCCAAAAATCATCAAAACTTGCCAGTTTTTGGCCCAATTCTGTATCTTTTGCTCCAAGCGTTGTCTTTGTGATATTTTTGTATAATGGACAATAGTGAGTATTTATACTTTAAATGGTGCAAAATAACATATTCTAATACTAAAAATGCCCCTTAAAAATAGACATATTGGAGTGTTAACACAGTACCGCCGACTATTCACCAGGTGTTCAGGATCACGGAGTGGGAGTTCCCATTATCCTGCTTGCTGAAGAGTTGTCTGATGGTGGGGGTTTCCTTATCTTTTCTTTTGTATGGCCAGGAGTCTTGTTTTGAATAGTGTGACTTGTGCTTTTTGGAGAGGCGTGTGTTAGCCTCCTAGATTTATATGGATGACTAAACTTTTTTTTTACTACGCTTCCATCTTTTCTTTTTCGTATGATACTCTGATGTATGTGTGCCCTTGGAGGGGCCACAAAACCTTATACCGTGGCACATAGTGTACATTATTTTTGCTTTATTCCACTGTGTATTAGAGTTTAAATTTCTACGTGTTTTTTGATGTATTTATTAACACTAAGGTAAACGATTACGGATAATTAATTAAAGGTTACTTTAATGGGACGAGGGGTGTCTCACAACCTGGTACAAACGGTCATGGAACCCATCAGTAATAACACAGTTTCTGACGGCCTGGCCATTGCTAGACATTACTGACGGGCAAGGCCTTCAATATTCAAAACAGAATGCGAAAAGTTAAGGTAGAAAGATTACTAAAAGGCAAAGTCATCACTATGAATGCGGGAAGTTAAAGTGCCAAAGATAGCGACGACCCTGTCCATCGGAAATCTTCTCGCCTTAACTTCCCTCTTTCACTTTTGAATACTAACAGGCTCAATCGACGGTAATTACCAACGATCAAGGTCGTTGAGAAAACCAAAATAGAAAAATTATTTAGAGGTTTTTAGGTGTGAATTATATCATTTTTAAGTAATTTTATGTACAACTCACCCCTTTTACCTTTGATTAGGTTGAAAAATGGAGAAAGCTACTTTGGAAGCAGTTTTACACACTTTGGATGAATTTTGGACACTTAGAAGCGAATTTCTGAGCTTTTGGTCATTCAGCACGGCCTTACATCAATCTTGTATGGCCATACATACCTAGTGTACGCCCTTTCATGTTTTAAGCATGTCCTAGCACCAAAAAATGAAGTCTACACGGCCTAACAAAATCATGTACAGCCTTAGATATTCCTACATGGTCATATATAAGGATACGCACAACTCATCACCGAATTTTAGAAGATGTACCGCCTGACATAAGTCAGCACGGCCGTACATACTCACGAAGATGGGCAAACCTGAGTAGTGTACAGTCGTACATATTGATACACGAACGTGTACATGATGATGGAAAAACCAAAATTGAACGTGTTTCTATTTAAACCTAAGGGCTAGCACTAGAAAAAAAACCCTTTTTGGTATCCGACCCAGACAATGTTTTTGTTGAGACTAAGGAGGATAGTTCCATAGCAGAGGAGAGAACAAAAACGATGTGCCGCCGCGATTTCGAAAGGGTGTCCCAGTTCAATTTACTTAATTCTTTTATGAATTCACTACAACACAAAACGAAATAGATAGCGCTTATTTTTTTCCTTCGGTAGCGCTTCCTATTCAGCCGCTAGTGATGCGTGTTCAAAAAGACAGCGTTTTAAAAGCGCTAGTGATAACTGGAATCACTAGCGCTTCCTTGAGAAAGCGCTATCTATTATTGATAATAGATAGCGCTTTTTCAAGGAAGCGCTATCTATACACTGAGAATAGATAGCGCTTTCTTTAAAAAGCGCTATCTATGATGAATAATAGATAGTGGTTTCTCAAGGAAGCGCTATCTATTATCCTTTTTTTATAGTAGCAGTATATTATAGCTATTGATAATTCCTACAACCCGGCCAATACAACTATATTAATTCTACCAAAATTTTGGCAGAATATCCCCTAAAACATGGATATTCCAAAATAACATAAGTACCTGTATTACAGCAAACAATATGCCAACCAAAATAATGTCTCACATGGGCCAATAACATACATCTAATTACTACTACTATATTAAAGTGTATATACATGCACAATTAATGATCAAAGTTTTAAAACAAGAACCAAGAAACAATTAAACCAAGACATATACATGGTAATCACAAAATAAGAAGGAAAAAAACCAGCCATGGAAGGATTGATGGTATCTCAGCTTGATAACATGATGTCGAGCCATAGTGCATGAGATGCCAAACCAATTACAAGGATCTGGAAAAAAAAAACAGTGCAAACACTTCATTTCTATAAATACATTCTCGAAAGTTCCAATTTCACACAGAAAACAGTGCTTGCCATCTTTGCCACTTACTTAATGACACTTCAAATAAATTATTCACTCGCAAGTAACTAAAATAACACAATCTACCTTTCCTTTTTCTTTTCCTTCGACTGATCCAGAGCCCCTCTTTATGATCATGTCTAATATATGTATCATCCTCTCTTGATGTACTTTCCTCACCAAACTGTGATATTGTATCACAAAGAACGGGTCATCTTCAAGGTCAGCATCTTCATTTGCTTGATCATCATCAATCCCATTAACACTTTTTTTGATAGTTAACAAAACAACAGACCAATTCATATCAGATGGATCGGTGACATAAAACACTTGTCGAGCTTGCGATGCTAAAATATGAGCATCATATTTATATCCCAACTTATTGAAATTCACTCGTACGAACCCCAAGTCATCTGTTTCTACACCATAATTATTGTCAACCCACTTACATTGGAACATAGGCACCCAAAACATCGCATAATCCAACTCCCATATGTGTTCAATGACCTCGAAGTATGACATATTCGCATAAATGGGATTTTTGTCTTTGGCACTTGAGATATGCATAGTTTGAGCAACAAGAGTGACCCCACTATTTTGCATTTTACTCTGATCATCATGTTCTTTTGTATAGAATGTGTACCCGTTTATCAAATAACTGGTGTAAGAGATAACATGTATAGTTGGACCTTTAGCTAACCATCTCAATCTTTCTGAAACCAAGCTAGGATTTGCATTAAACTCTGTAGAAATGTGATCTCTTAGCCACATTATAAAAGACCGATTGTGTTTTCTTGTTAACCAATTTTGATTCTTATTTGGGTACATACTCTTGAGCAATTCGTTGTGTTTCACAACATAGGACTCAACCTCATCGGCGTTGGTAAAACATGTAAGTGTGCTTGCTCCATCTGTTGCCTTGATATAGTCAATATTTTACATTCAGTAATCCATTTCCCTTCGATTCCTCCTGTGTGACGAGATTTCGGCATCCCTATGTTACATCCAACGTTAGATAGGTAGTCGGAACGAAATTCAACAGCTTCTTCGACTATGTACCGCTCAATAATACAACCCTCTGGCCGTGATCGGTTTTTCACATACCCTTTTAATATCTTCATGTAACGCTCAAACGGGTACATCCATATCATGTAAGCTGGTCCACACAATTGTGTCTCCCTAAGCAGATGAATCATTATGTCAAAGAATGAAGGTGGGAAATACATCTCAGGCTCACACAAAATCAAAACAATTTATGTTTGTAATGTTGGCAACTTTCCTGAGTCAGTCACTCTGCTACAGATTATCTTGAAGAAGAAACAAAGTTTAGTTAAGGTCTTCCACACTTTGATGGGCAAAATGGATTGTATACCAATGGGTAGCAAATTCTCCATGAGAACATGGCAATCATGGGACTTTAGACTCTTTAACTTTAGATCTCTCATTGATACAAGGTTCATAATGTTTGAAGAGTACCCCTCTGGAACCTTAACTCCATGAAGAAACTTACAAAGAACCGTTTTCTCTTTTCTAGACAAAGTATGAGCGGCCAGAGGTAGATATGTATGTAGTTTCTCCTTCTTTACTGGTCCCAATTCCCGTCTCAATCCCATAATAACCAAGTCCCACCTTGTATTGATGCCACCTTTAGTCTTCCCGGGCACATTGAGTAACGTACCAATGACACCATCAAAGACATTTTTTCAACATGCATCACATCAATGAAATGTCTCACCACTACAACATAAAACGAAATAGATAGCGCTTATTTTTTGCCCTTGCTAGCACTTAAAAGCGCTACCTATTCAGCCGCTAGCGATCTTGGTTCGAAAAGACAGCGTTTTAAAAGTGCTAGTGAAAACTGGAATCGCTAGCGCTTCCTTGAAAAAGCGCAAGCTATGTTTGAGAATATATAGCGCTTTTTCAAGGAAGCGCTATCTATTTTCAATAATAGATAGCGCTTTCACAAGGAAGCGCTAGCTATTCTCTTTTTTTTTACTATAGTAATATAACATAAGTAGCTGTATAACAAATTATAACAAATGTTTCAAATATATTAAACTAAAATTATAAAAATCATAAATTACATTTAATTAACATCAAATATTGATATAGATAGTCACCACAGGTCAGGTTTTCAATTTCTAATAGAGAACAGATAAAAAACTTCACTTCTTGGAACAGGTTGCACTCGAGTAACATAGATACCAGAGAGATCCCTTGACATGCTATAGATAGTCACTACAGGTCAGCAGTTGATTAAGTCTGTCCCTCCACAAAGCTGGAGTTACATCTTCATCATCTATGTTTCATATCCATTTGCTTTTTAAACTCAATGATTTTAGAATGCAAAAATAGGAACAACTGCATTCTAAAAATGTTGAGCATAAAAAGCAAATGGATATGAAACATATAAATGATGAAAATGTAACTCCAGCTTTGTGTTGGGACAGATTGGCATCCATTCCAGGTTGTGTCATGATTTGACATGTACCTGTGACCACAAAAAGTACTAGGGCTATTTATACTATTCTGGGAAGGCTATCAAAATACAGAAAAATCTAGAATCATTTAAAGCATTTAGTGATTACAAGAAAATTCTGAAATGGTTCAAAGTAAGTGGTGGACGATGCATTTAAGTGTGGATAATGAGGGTGGACGTTGCATTTAGTTTGGAATGACGGATTTCTGTATCAGTTGTATTCCAAGAAAATAATGAAAATAAAAAAGTTGAATCCATCTCCAAAGTGCCTAATCCAAAACATGCAAGTATATAGTAAAATGAAACAAGGAGCTTCTGACAAAGATGTGCTACCTACATACCAAAACATCAACAAAATAGTTTCCCACTCATTCTATAATTTGACAGTCAATTAAACACTAAAATTAACAGTAGCGATAGCAAGTTTACTTAGGGTTTTGAAGATTGAGTTTCTAATTCAAATTCAAATACAATATAGACACTCACAGAGGTGGTGTCCACCCAAAGCTACGAGACAAATCCCAAGCTAAGAACAGAGCGAATGCCTATCACATGAGTTGGGTTCTTGTTGTTAGTTTCTCACACCATCCACTAGAAATAAAACAAATAAATTTCTTAATCCAACAAATAAATAATTCCGAAAAAAAAAAAGAAACCAAACTTGCTAACAAATGAAAAAAATTCCACTATTACTCACAGAGGTGGTGTCCACTCAAAGCTACCAGACGAATCCCAAGCTAAGAACAGAGCGAATGCTTATCACCAAAATTTGAATAAATTGCCTATCACATGAATTATAGGCAATTGTGTCTTGTTGTCTAAAACATGAACATCTTTTTGTAAAATTCTAACAATTTTAGCCAACAAGACACAATTCGTATACTTCATTAGCTAACAAGCTGCATTGTTTCTCTTAGGTTAGGGTTGATAGAAGAAAAAGGAGGAGAAGAGAGGAAGAGGGAGTGGCTGTCGCGGCCATCTGGATTAGGGTTAGGGTTAGGGTTTAATGGTGGGGGATGAAGGAGAGAAGAAGAAGAGGGAGGATCCGAAAATGGGGAAGAGAATGGAGGGATTGGCTCTGGATTTGGGGGACCCAATTTGCAAATGGGCCATGAGGAGGACTCCGCTACGGAAGAGGATATCGCAGTCAGTGAGATGGCAGCCGAGGCTGGCAAGAAGGGAGTCGAGGAGGCTCTAGGGAGTGGAGGGAAACGATGTCGTTGAGGGAGTGGGATATGGAATGGAGGAGATCGAGGGAGAGATGGCGTGGGAGGGAAGAGATTAAGAGGAACGTGTGGGAGGAAAAAGGGTTTCAGAGCGAGAGAGGGCAATTTAATGAGGGAACGCGTGGGAGGGAAGGTTAAAATATAGTAATCAGGTAAGATATTAGCTAGCGCTTCCTTGGAGAAGCGCTAGTGAAGTCCAGTTCTCAAATCATAGATAGCGCTTTCCTAGGGAAGCGATAGCGCTTTCCTAGGAAAGCGCTAGTGAAGATCAGATAATTGATAGCACTTCCTGGAAGAAGCACTAGCGATATCCTCATACGAATTTTTAGTAGCGTTTCACCGAAGAAGCGCTGTCTATTTATTCGTTTTAACTAGCGCTTATTCTAGAATATGCTAGTAAAGGCCCACTCATAATTTTAGCCAGCGCTTTCAGAAAGAAGCGCTGTTTAGGATGGCACCACTTTTTTAAGGGAAAAATATGCATTTGGTCCTTGTTATTTGACCAAAATTTGGTTTTCATCTCTGTAAATTTTTTTTTTCGAAATTGTCCCTGTAATTCCATATTCTGTTGGTTTTAGTCCCTGACGTTACTGGCCCGTTTAAAAACTGTGATATGGCAAACGGTAGTCCTACGTGGACACACATGGCACTGACTCAGCCATTACTCAGCCACTCCACGTCATATTATTATTTTTTAATTTAAAAAAATAAAAAATTCAGTTTATCAGAACGAATTGAAGGCTTGATCCCAAATTCGCGAAAACCCTAAGTTTCTCTCCTTGTCTTCTCTCCTTCGCCATTGTCAACTTCTTCGAGCTCACTGCATTGCATAATACGATGGGAGGCAGCAAAGCTTCATCGATTGCGACATCAAGTGCAAGAAACTTGCCAACATGTGGCTGTAAGGAGGTGATGCGTTTGTGGGTTGCGAACACCAGCGAAAACCCTAAGAGGAAATTTTGGAGGTGCATCAACTATATGATGTGAGTATCTATGCTGTTTACCCTTTCTCTTTTATCACTTTTCTTTCTTTGTTGTTTGCGATTTGGGTTATTTAGGGTTTTATTTTGGAGAACTGACAAATTTGGTTGCTCTATGGTGTTGTTGTTGTTGTAGGCCGATGAAAGTTGCAAGCTTTTTGTTTGGGATGATGAATTGGAGATTGATAATGAAGTGCCTAATTCTTCCAACACCCTTCCCCATCGCTGTAACTGTCCTAGAAAAATGAAGGATATGATGAAGGATATGTTATAGGATTTCAAGGATTACAATAAGGAGTTTGCAAGGGTTTTGCTATGGACCTTGGTAGGGGTTTTGCTAAGGAATTTGCTAAAGATTTTGCTGATGAATTTGCTAAGCAATTTGCCAAGGATTTTGGAAAGAAGTTTGGCAAGGAATGTGTGTCAAAGAAGGTGGACAAGTTGAAGAAGAAGCTGGATTTTGTGAGGAACAGAAACAACTGGCTCGTGGCTGCCATGTTGATACTCTGTGTTGTGTTTTCTGTTTTGCTTAAGTTATTGTAATTGTAAGGGGTTGAGAGGGGCTTTGGTTGATCAAGTTTGGTTATGTTTAGGGAATTAGGGATGTTATGTGAAAGAAATCTGTTTAGTGATGTTTGTTTTGGAGGGTATTTTGTTTAGGGTATGTTATGTAACACCAAGTTTATACTAACAATGTAACACCATTTGTGGTTAAATGAAATGTAACATCATCTGATGGTTGAACAACTAATTCACCTTGTATGGCTCAATGCTTTTCTGTAACTTCATGAGCTAATTGAATTATAACATGCTCCAGCTTAGTTCCCACAGCAAGTAGAAGCTGAAGAATATGAACCAGAAACAGAAAAATTTAACTAAGATAGAAGCATTGGAAAGTTATGTAACACCAAGACTTGTTCCTGTCATGACTTATTTATGTTTTTAAGGAAACAAAAATTAACTAAGATAGAAGCATTGGTGCAATGACTTGTTTCTGTCATGACTTGTTTTTTATGCAATGATTTTAGTTCATTTCTGTCATAAACACCAAGTTAATGTAACACCAAGTTTGCACTGATGCAATGTGCATAAACAAACCAAACTGAACTTGAATTTCATACTAAACTTTCATTTCCAAAATGTACACAAACAACTGTGCATACACCTTGAAGTACATAAAACTAAACTAAAAAAGCCAAAGTGCATAGCACTTGAAGTACATAATCTAAAGTGCATAGCATTTCAAGTACATAAACAAAATACAGCCATAACACTTGAAGTACATAAACAGCCAAAATACATCAATCCATCTCAATCTTCATATCCCTATCACTGTGTAGACCTATTGCCAATATCCTTCCAAGATGGCAATGCAGCTGCACATCTTCTTGAGTCAATCTTCGGATCACTTGCTTTGTCAACCACCTCTTCTTGAGTCAAAACTCCATCATCCATCTCAACCTCAAGAGGCATATCAGCACTGCTTCCAGGTCCAGTAACATTTGGGGTTCTCATGATGGTTCTCAACCTATCATTGTATCTTCTTCTCTTTTTCACATGCCTAGCAACATTTTGCTTTTTCTGAACTTTAGTATTTCCCTGCAACAGAAACAACATCAGCAAGATCAACAACATCATCAAAGGTTTTTAGCACTTGCAGAAACAAAAGAATCAGAAAAAAATGGACTGACAAAGAAGAGTCAGGTTGTATCCCAAAGATCATGTTGAAAATGTACATTCTCAGCAGGAACATCAGGAACAGGTACATTCTCAGTGGGAACATGTACATTCTCAGCGGGAACATCAGGAACAATAGTTTTTTCAGCAGCAGGAGGTTGTGACCCTTGTCCAGCAGCAGGTTGTGACCCTTGTCCAGTAGCAAGTTGTGCTTTTTTAAGCTTCCTCTGTCATTGAAACAAAAAATACTAGTTAAAACAGAAAATTAAACATTAAGAACAAATTAAACAAGTAAAATTGAATTATACCTTCCTCTTCAATGCTGAAGGGTGAACCTCTGTGCTCTTGCAGATCCTGCTATTATGACCCAACTTGTCACATTTGGTGCATCTATAATTTACACCTCCCCTCTTTAACCTTGTACCCCCTTCATCTTGCTCTCTTATTCTCAGTTTCTTTGGCCTACCAGGCCCTTTCTTATACTCTGGTGGCAGCGTCTCTTCTTGATCCACAGTAGGCCATGTCTTCACCATTTATGGGGCTCACAGAAAAGCTGTAACACAGCTCATAAGTCTCACTCAAGTAGCAATTGTCTACAAAATCATTAGGATTTTGTTTTCTGTAACTGAGGGCAGCAATTGTATGCCTGCAAGGGAGGCCTACCAACTCCCAGAAATTACATGAACATTGTTTTTTTCCTATATCTACAATAAACTGACGCTTATCATAATAATGTGCCACTTCCCAAATTTCATCCTCAGACCAAGTTGGTATCCATTGTCCACTCAGCATTGTTTCCTTATCGATCCTCTTCCTAGGTCTAGGCATCACCTTATGTTGCCACTTTCCAAGTTTATATCTCATATTTGCAATTCTATTCATCAAGTAAGTTCTAATCCACTCACACATTGTCAAAATAGGTTTATCCCTAGCAACTAAAATAGTGCTATTAAATGATTCAGATATATTATTCATAAGGACATCACACTTGGGATAAAAAGTAAAGGCATGCTTACACCACAGTTTTTTTGGCACTACAACTAACCATTCCCAAGCCTTATGATCTATCTTTTTTATCTCATTCATCTGTTGTTCCCAAGCTTGAACATAAGTTGCTTTTGCTGCTTCCATCATCAGATCCCTCATCACGGTTCCCCCACCAAATTTCTTCTTAAAGTTTGCATATAAATGTCTGAGGCATAACCTATGTTCAATGCTTTCAAATAATTCTTCAAACACTTGAATCAAACCCTGAGTACAGATAAAAAACCACAAATTAAAACAGAATACTGATCTGAAGCAAGCAAGGTCAGATATGAAGACAAAAACCAAAAAAAATATAGATCTGAAACAAACAAGGTCAAAAACAAATTTAACTTTACCTTTTGCTGGTCAGAAATGAAAACCCATCTTTTATCAACACCTATGTCCTCTAGTAGCAAGATTAGAAACCATCTCCAAGACACTTTAGTCTCGGTTTCAACCACCCCAAAGGCTAATGGAAAATATTGGTCATCAGGGTCTCTCCCTACTACTATGAGAAGTTGCCCTCCATAATTGTCTTAAGATGGCAGTCATCTACTCTAGTAAATGGCCTACATGCTGCTATGAATCCTCTTTTGCATCCATCAAAAGAAAAATAAAAGTTGCCAAACCTTGGTTGAATACTTGGTGTGGGTCTGTCTACATTGATCTTCATAGTATTCCCAGCACAAACCCTTTTTAGCTCAGCAGTATACCTCCATACCATTGCATATTGCCTGGCTGCATCCCCTTCCACGAGTTCTTTTGCCATCTGTTTTGCCTTCCAAGCTCGGTGTGTTGTGATTCCCCCAGCAAAAGTCCTTCTCATGTCACTTACTATGTCAGCCACCTTTACCTTCTCACATGTGTGCAACTTATTAGCCATACAACTTTGGCCACCCACTTGTTCTTTGCTGACCTATTATTAAGCACCCTGGCACACGTGTGCTTACCCTCCCATCTTTTCATTTGATACGTGTGTTTATCCCCCACTTTTCTCACAAGGGCCAAAAACCCACATTTGACCTTACACACTACCCTTACTCTGACTTTGTCATTTTTTACAAATTTAATTTCCCTCCCATTCAACACTGACCATTCTATTATTGCATCCTTAAATTCAGTAAGAGAACTGAACTCAATACCTATTTTAAACTGATAGTCTTTGTTCAGCTGCTCCTTTCTAAAGTTTTCATACCTTGGTCTATCTTCATCATCAGATTCATCAGGATCACTGCTGCCTAATTCATCACTAACATATTCATGTTCTGTTTGTTCATCAAACTGACTTTTACCACTTGGTTGGGAATCACTTGCTATGAGCTCATCCTTCTTTCTACAAGGAACCAATTTTTCAACTCTCTTCACTTTGCCAATTCCTTCAACAAATTCTGGCAAATCCTCTATACACCAAACCCATCATCTTCATCCCTCAACAACTCTTCCTCACTTTCATCAAATGTAACACCTTTAGCACTATCATCACTACTGCTCTCATACTCTGGTTCATAGTCAACATCAACATCATCTTCCACAACCGAATCAGTACATACAGGATTGGCTACATTCTGATCAATGTCACTCACATCGTGCTCAACATATAAGTGACACTCACAGTTGTTGCTCACACAATATGAAGCTAGCTCCATTGCTTCTGAATCAACCTGAATCCTTTTGAAATCTCCATCTATACCTTCGATTTTCTTCCACAACCTAAAACACTTGTCATACCCCCATTCTTTCAAGTACCCAGTACCTTCAAAGTAACTCTATTTGTCTAAATTAACATTAGACACCACAGTAACAGACTCACCCCTGTAAAACACATTTACGTCCCTGGCAAACTGACCCCCGTGGTGGAACACCACGTTCAAACTCATCTTGTTAACAATACAGTAAAGACATTTGTCAGAAATAGTGGTCCCGATGGTAAGGCTAATCGCACAAAAACCCTAAAATATTCGCTACACATGCTGGAAAGGCATAATCGAACAACCAATACATACTTCAACCAGCGATTCACCCTCATGCAGTAGTCTCCACCATTGATGGCCTTCGAATCGCATGCAATGGTGGTCCCAATGGGAGAAATCGCGCAGTGTCTCAGTCTCAAATAAAGACAGGGACGAAATTAGGGTTAACACAAAAAACAAATTGTGATAAACTGAATTTTTGATTTTTTTAAATTAAAAAATAATAATATGACGTGGAGTGGTTGAGTCAATGCCACGTGTGTCCACGTAGGACTACCGTTTGCCATGTCACCATTTTTAAACGGGCCAGTAACGTCAGGGACTAAAACCAACGGAATATGGAATTACAGGGACAATTTCGAGAAAAAAAATTTGCAGGGACGAAAACCAAATTTTGGTCAAATTACAGGGACCAAATGCATATTTTTCCCTTTTTTTAATAATCTGTTGTAGTGCACGTACAATGACTTCCAATATGGCAGCTCAAAGAAAATTGACCTTTTCTTCCACCCTCGTGTGACAAGCTCTCCCGCAAAAGGTTTCTCGAATTAAATACTCAAATCTTTTGCCTTTTCAAACAATTGTGCACCCGTCAAAGGCAAATGGGCTCTACATTCTTCAGTATTCCCATTAATTGCTTTCCTCCACGACCGATAATGAAGCTTTTGAGGCAAGAATCTACGATGCCCAAGGAAGACATTCTTCTTACCATGTTCCAACCGCATCCAATTAGTGCCATCTTTACATATATGGCATGCACACTGGCCTTTGGTGCTGTATCCAGACAAATTACCGTATGCCGGAAAATCATTAATTGTGCCGAAGATCTTAGACCTCAAGGTGAAACTTTCTTCTCTATACCCATCAAACACATCTATACCCGTATCCCACATTTGCTTCAAGTCTTCAATTAAAGGAGCCAAGAATATGTCTATATCATTTCCTGGTTGTTTGGGCCCTGAAATTAACATAAACAACATCATATATTTGCGCTTCATGCATAGCCATGGAGGTAGGTTATAAATCACCAAAATCACAGGCCATGTACTATGAGAGCTACTCTGAACACCATGCAGGTTAAACCCATCAGTAGACAATGCAAATCTTTGGTTTCTTGGTTCATTCCCAAAATTAGGACACTCAATATCAATTTTTTTCCATTGAGGAGAATCTGTCGGGTGTCGCAGCATGCCATCCTTAATCCTTTCATCCTCATGCCATGTCAAGTGTTTTGCATCTTCTGAACTACGGTACATGCGCCTGAATCTGGGAATTATGGGGAAATACCACATAACCTTCTCTGGAGCTTCCTTCTTCTTATACCATGAGGCTTTACATTTAGGACATGACTTTAATTATGCATATTCATTTCTAAATAAAATGCAATCGTTAGGACAAGCGTGTATCCTCTCATAGCCCATGCCAATAGAGCATAACATTTGTTTAGCCTCATATGTCCGACCAGAAGCACATTATCATTCGCAACATATCTTTCAATAAGGTGAGTAAGTCCGTAAAGCTCTTATCAGTCCACCCATTGCCCGATTTCAAGTTATACAACTTTAACATCGCTGATAATCTCGTGAATTTAGTACAACCCTCATACAACGGCTTCTCCGCATCACTTACCAACTTCTCAAACATTTGAGGACAATCACGGAGATCTTCTTCAACCGCATTTGCCATCTTTTCAAAACGGTCGCCATAATATGTATTTGTATCAGCATCATCTGACGCATATCTCCCACTCTTCCCCATAATTAAAAGATTCACCTCTGTTCTCACTGTGCTTTGTCCAACAGGTATAACTCTGATCAATTCTATTGCTCACTAAATGTCCTTCCAATTCCTGAACATTAACTCGGCCTACATAACAACAACTCAAACAAGGACATACAATTCTACTCAGGTCTAGTTCTTTTTCATACTGAACTACAAACCTAATAAAATCATGCACTCCATCCCTATATTCCTTCGACAAACGATTGGCAGACATCCACTTCCGATCCATTCTAACTTCAACCTTTACAAATTCAACAGTCATTCCCATTAATATAACATCCACAATTCACAGTTCGTATTCAATTCACAGTTTAAATTTTTAACAAAAAATTGGCAGAGTCTCCCCTAAAATATGGACATTCCAAAATGAACGTGGCAAGAACACAAGAAAGGGGGGTTTGAATTGGGTTTTAAAAACTTTTCCTTGAATATAGGTGTTTATGTAAAACCTTTTCAAAACAGCTTTGGAATAAAACAATGCAGTAAGTAAAGAGAATAGAGAAGAGAGTAACACAGTGATTTATACTAGTTCACTATCACCTGATAGCTATGTCTAGTCCCTTCACACACTTGAAGGATTTCTTCACTATAATCAACCTGATTACACTTGAGAGTATAATACTGCCAAACTAGCTATACTCACAACTTCTTAGAACGACTTAGTACAGTCAAGCCTCTAAGGTATACAGCCACTACTGGGCTAAATACAATGTTCAAAAAGTGTTTTGGAACAATACAAAGATAACTCTCACAGAGAGAATTTACAATAAAGAGCTTTAGCACAAAAGATATCTTTCAAATAGAAAGGATAAAACAGTTAAGTGCTTTATTCAATGTGATCTCAGAGACTTGGAAGATTTCTTGGTTGCTCACTGTCTCAGAAAAGTAGTGATTTGAAGTTTGATAAGATTGTGAGCACTCACTGTATGATCACTTAGTTCTTTGTTTCAATCGTTTTGTTTCTCAGCGTTAACCTACTTTAGTGGATGAAGTAAGGTATATAAAGCTAGGGTTGAGAAAAGTGCCGTTATGGCATAACGTCTCTTTTCATCCTAGGTCAAAACCTCAAATCCTATTTTTGTGGCTTTAGCAGGTCACATCGCTTTCCAGATAGTATAAAGCATTCTGAGCACTGTACACAAAGTCAGAATCTTTGTCTCTTGTGAGCGTTTTGAAAATTGAGACCTTTCGTGAGCAAGTTTCCTTGATGATTTTATCTGTTGACATTCCCTTTGGCTAATGATACCTCGTACAAAATACTTCATCAATGAGGTCTCTTAAATACTTGAAGTAGCCTTAAATACCCTTCAGTCTGTTTCGTATCAGAGTTGTACTATTCACCAGATTCAATTACTGTATACCAGAGTGAGCTTGAAACAGAGTTGAGTTCATCAGCGTAGAATTCAATGGGCTATCACATAACAGGGTCTTGTGGAAATGCAAAAGGGCTTCCATAGAGCAAATTGACCAAAGTCTGTTGTGTGCTGACTGAAGACCAGAGTGTTGAACAAACAGAAAGTAGTCTCATAAGGTTGTGGTCTACCAGAGCGTTGACTGCTACCAGAGTGTTGACCAAGTTCAGAGCTAGCTTCACAGAGCTAGGTGACCAGAGCGTTGACTGATCAATCAGAGTTGACCGAGTCAAGAGCTAGTATTGCCACCAGAGCGTTGACTATCTCAACAGAGTTGACTAACGTCAAAGTAGAGCTTCCAAGTACAGAGTCAGGGCCAGACTTAGATGTGTGAAATTCAAGATTTCACTAAGTCTTCTGAGTTATATATCTCTGAGTATAAATAACTTCTGCACACTCACAATAAATTAAGGGTCATTATTTTTTAATCCACTTGATTCCAACAATCTCCCTCTTTTTGATGATGACAAACACATATATTGATGAACAATTTTTCTTTAGAAAAATATTTATTTCATATAATTTCAGAGGCTCCCCCTGAATTAAGCACATATAAATATTTTCTAAATGTCAATATGCATTAAATGAATATATTATGTCAGAGCATATTCAGCACAGTTTTAGAGCAGATGATATAAAATCAGAATTTTCAAATAAATTGATACTATTTGCAGAGCATACAATTCTGAATCAGAGCAAATGAATTACTAAGTGCAATGCATGATGACACTTGGTTGATACATTAGGTTCATCAATTACTCTATATCTCTATATTCTTCTCCCCCTTTTGTCATCAGACAAAAAGGTTAAGACAGAAATAAAGAACATCATAGTCAAAACATTATTAGAAAGATAAAGTTGAAATTGTTAGAGCCAAAACTATATTCATTGCATTTAAAAAAATCAAAGAACAAAAAGATTGTATCTGAAGAACAAAAAGAAAATAAAGGGCTAAATAACAAAAGGTAAAAGCCTAAGGGTTTCTAAGGTTTGTCTAACTTGGCCAAAATCTGTTGTAGAAGATCAGCCAGCATATCATGTTTTCTGTCAGACTCTTCAAGATGCCTTTCAGTGGCTTCTATAAACCTTGAGAATCGGGTGATGTCTGCAACAAGCCTATCATAGACTTCCTGAGGAATTACAACAGAGTGGCTCGCAGAAGCAGAGGCAGAGCCAGAAGATGATGGTTGAGAAACCATAGTAGTAGCTGTAGGAGAAGGTGTAACAGGTTCTCTTGGAGGGGTAGGTTCACAAGGAGGAGGAGGAGGTAGTAGAAGTATGGGGGCAGGCTCAGGTTCCCAAACAACAATGACTTTCTGCTTTGGAGGGACTTTCCACTTAGAAGCAGCAAGCCATCTCCTATTCCTCTCAAGCTGATCTTGTTTGTGCCTTTCAAACCAATTGCACACAATCATCCAATTCTCATATCTATCCTCTCTAGCAAGATCAGAAAGAACTGTATCAATTCTCTCATCTCCATAAAAACTCCAGAACCTATGTTCACGATATCGCTCAGCTTTTAGAACCTCAAAACTGGCAACCAGATGTGAAAAACGTGCAGGCACAGTTCTTGATTCCTGTGGTTCAGACCCAAAAGGAACAAGAGGACCAGTTGGAAGATCTATGATGGTTAATCATCATCATCAGATTTAGAGGAGAGATTCTGGATTGCTTCAGAAGCAATTGCAACAGAAAGATCAATTGCGTCTTCCTCAAGGAGTTCTGCTACTGATTCAGATTCTGCCAAGTGTGGTGAATGTGGTGGAGATATGAAATGAGGCGAGAAGGGTACCAAAATTGGAATTCTGAAGGATGGGTCATGTACAGGTTTCAACATTTTGATGGGTTGTGCTTCAATGACCATAAGAGAGCCAGGTTCAGAAAACAAAGGTTCCTGAATAGAGGTCTGAGTTACATTTACGGTTCAGGTTGAAGGGCGAGGTTGAGGTCGAGGTTGAGTGGAGGAGGCGATGGTGGTCTAGGTGGAGATGCAGGTTTGGGTGGTGAAGGAGTTTTTGTGGGTTGTGTTTGAGATACAGAGTTATCTGGGTCTACAACTGCAAGGGGTTCAATGTATTGAAATTGAACTTGCGGTTGTGGTCTTTGTCTAGGTCTCAAAGGTTCATGACTCTCTTCACTATCAGTTGAAGAAGAGTCTAAGGTATCAGAGAGTGGTGGAGGTGGAGGTTTCTTTTGAGGTGAGGGTTTTGGTGTAGGCTTAGGTTTAGGGATAGGTTTGGGCAAAGGTTGTGGATTAAGTTTGGGCAATTTTGGTGTGAGTGGAGGTGCTTGGGTAGGATGAATGGGTTGAGACAGAACAGTTTCCATGACGATGGAACCAGTAGGAACAGACCCAGTTTGATATGTAGCAGCATATAAATCACAAACTTGGCCAAGTACCTTGGGTCTCTTTGGTGCAGGGGCATCACCAATTTTGTGAATCCTCTTCAGTGGTTGTTTCTGAGCAGGTGCAGCTAAGTGAGTTCTTGATGCTGTAGTTGCTGCAGTAGGAGTAGTCCTTGGGGCAACACCAGAGGCAACAGAGGAGGGAGCAGCAGGAATAGCCACTAAAGGATCAAAGGTGGGGGCACGAACTGGAGGAGCAAACGTGTCACGCTGTATAAGGCCTGAAGCTAAGCCAGCTTCATAATACAGACGAGTTTCCTCTAATCTTTCCCTCAGCATTTGATCAATCTCCACTTTCTTCTCTTCATGCTCTTCAGTCAACATTGAGGGCATGAACTCAGGTCTCACTGGGTGAGTGAACTGAGAGGGTTTCGAGGCAATGTGAATGCTTGTGCTTCGGGTTACTCTTCGGGTAGGCACAGAGGTTTTAGAATCAACCACTTTCTTCTTGCCTTTCCTCACAGTCTTCTTTCTAGCACCTTCTCCTTCCCGTTGCATTGTAGCAACCACCTCTTTAGAGAGAAGTCCCATTCTCTTTAAATTATCAGTGGAGAATGTAGGTATCACCATTCTCTTTAGAGCCAGTTCAGCTTCTTTAGTGTTAAGACTTTAAAGATGAAACCAAGCCTTGATTCTCCATAATTGCTGAAAGCAACCTTCCATAGGGAATATTTGTATTTTTCCCTTTCCTAGAGTACATCATGTCTCAGCGTAGGTGGTCAAAGACAAGGTATGGAAGATTAATCTTGGACTTGAGTTCATAATTGTACATTATGAATTTGTGAGTATTGCTCACAGTATCCACAGACCCAGACTTGGGTACTAAGCAGTGCATAATAATCCTGAAGAGCACTCTGAAATGATTCTTCATGTCCACAGCCATGGTTCTACCAGGCTTCTCAAAGATCGTGTCATTGATGACACTCCAGCCACCAGCATCCTTTTCCCAACCTTCATCAGCAATGGCACCTTCATTAGGGCATTTGATGATATCAGCAATCAAGTCCTAGGTTACTAAAATGCGCCTTCCTTGAACATAACTAAGGATAGTTCCGTCTTTGCTCCACGCATACGTCCAGAACTCCTTGACCAGGTTCTCATAAACTGGGTAGTTGTCCATGAGAAAGAAGTCCATTATGCCCATTTCCACAAAATCATCTCTGAAGGCATACCCTTCATGAGCCAAATCATCAAATTTCACTTGGTGTTGCACCAATACCTTAAGCTCGTGAGGTTGTAGATTCTGCAGAGTAACTTGAGGTTCCCCCTCAGGACCTTGAACTTGTTGCTGTTGCTGTTGTGTGGCCATTATGGAAACACAGAGAGTTGCAGAGAATGTGAAGGAGAAGAGGGGTTTAGGGTTCAGAAAACGTATGGGCTTCTCTGAGAAATAGTGTGGGTAGTGGGTGTAATGAGTGAGTGAGTGGGTATAAAACGTGTTTGAGAAGTTTAAACAGCATACGCCAGTTTTCAAAATAAAAGAATTTAATAAGAGGTCGTTTCACACAAAATGCAACGCGCCACACTCAGAATTAACGAGGCGCCGTAAAACTGTCCTTGTGCAGTAAAAGCAATAATGACTCAGTAAGAGTAAATGCTATCCATTAACACATCAACCAGTCTCAGAGAGACGTGTACACAAGGATTCCCAGAAGCAACTTTGTGTTAAATGCAACTGATTCATGAATATGAACAGTTAATAACAAATAATAAATAAATAATAATATAATAATAAAATAATCAACAGAGCCAACCAAAAACCAGAGTCAACATATGAACAGAGTCAATATGTAAGCAGAGTCAAGAAGTCAAACAGAGTCAACATTTTCAAACAGAATCAACATAGTCAACCAGAGTCAACTAGTCAAACAGAGTCAACTTATTCAAATTAAACACTTATTCCTTTATAAGATGAAAATTTAAATTCTTTCTTATAAGGTTGAATCTATCTTCAGCAAGGGGTTTTGTAAAGATATCTGCCCATTGATGGTCAGTATCAATAAATTTAATTTCAAGTATCCCTTTCTGAACATAGTCTCTAATAAAGTGATGTTTAATTTCAATATGTTTAGCTCGTGAATGCAAAATAGGATTTTTAGTCAAACATATTACAGAAGTATTATCACAGTATATAGGAATTTTACTCTCATTAATCTGGTAGTCCTCAAGTTGATACTTCATCCATAAGAGTTGTGAGCTACAACTTGCTGCAGATATATACTCAGCTTCTGCTGTTGATAGTGCAATTGTGCTTTGTCTTTTGCTGGACCATGAGACAAGATTTGCTCCAAGAAATTGACAGCCACCACTAGTGCTTTTTCTTTCAATTCTGTCTCCAGCAAAGTCAGCATCACAGAAACCTACTAACTTGTAATTTTCTGAATTCTTATAAAGCAGACCAAGGTTAGTGGTTCCTTTGAGATACCTAAAGATCATCTTAACAGCAGTTAAGTGAGATTCTCTAGGATCAGATTGGAATCTCGCACATAAGCGTACACCAAACATAATATCAGGCCTTGAGGCAGTAAGATAAAGGAGTGAACCAATCATACCTCTATATACCTTTTGGTCTACCTTTTTACTTGATTCATCTTTGCCGAGGGCACATGTTGGATGCATTGGTGTGCTCATAGGTTTGGTTTCCTCAAGCTTGAATTTCTATAGGAGTTATTTCACATATTTAGTCTGATGGATATAAGTTCCATCTTGACATTGCTTGATTTGAATACCAAGGAAGAACTTTAATTCTCCCATCATAGTCATTTCAAACTCATTCTGCATAAGCTTAGAGAATTCCTCACAAAGATTCATTAGTAGCACCAAAGATAATATCATCAACATATATTTGAACTATGATGAAATGCTTTTTAGATGACTTTCTAAAGAGTGTAGTGTCCACCTGTCCTCTTTCAAAACCATTTGAATACCAAGCTCTTGGAGCTTGTTTAAGACCATAAAGAGCCTTTTTAAGTTTGAAGACATACTCTGGATAAGCAATATCTTCAAATCCAGGTGGTTGTTTTATAAACACTTCCTCACTTATAAAACCATTTAAAAATGCACTTTTCACATCCATTTGATATAATATAATGCCATGATGTGCAGCAAATGATAATATAATAGCTTCAAGTCTAGCTATAGGAGCAAAGGTTTCGGTACAATCTATACCTTCCTCTTGCGAGTAACCTTGAGCAACAAGTAAAAGCCTTGTTTCTTACCACTTTGCCATCCTCATCAAGTTTGTTTCTGAAAACCCACTTGGTTCCTATGGCTTGCTTATCCTCTAGAGGAGGCATAAGCTTCCACACATCATTCCTTTGAAATTGATTGAGCTCTTCTTGCATAGCGATGATCCACCCATCATCAGTTAGAGCTTCATCAATTGTTTTGGGCTCTATCTCTGAAAGTAAAGCCAGATCAGAGTGTTCTCTGAGTGAAGATCTAGTTCTAACTCTATCACTTGGTTCATCAATGATTTGGTCCCTTGGGTGATGAGGTTTGAACTTCCAGTCTGTTGTTGTCTCTTCTTTATCTCCGGAGTCAGCACCAGAGACAGGATCAGAGTCAGCACCTGTGACTTCTATTTCTGTTTCCTTGCTTTTCTGTAAGTCTGCAAAGACTTCATCTAGCTCTGACGTTTCATTATCAGGCTTCTTGTCATCAAATCTCACATGCATAGATTCATCAACCATTAATGTTTCTTCGTTGTATATTCTGTAAGCTTTAGAGCATTCAGAATATCCCAAAAAGATAGCTTTGTGTGATTTTGAATCGAATTTTCCAAGACTGTCTTTTGTATTGAGAACAAAGCAGTCACACCCGAATTGGTGAAAATAAGAAATGTTGGGTTTTCTTCATTTCCACAATTCATAGATTCTATTTTGATTCTATTTTGAATGTAACATGCAGTATTTACTGCTTCTGCCCAAAAGTGCTTTGCAATCTTAGTTTCGTAAATCGTGGTTCTGGCCATTTGTTGCAAAGATCTATTTCTTCTTTCTACAACACCATTTTGTTGTGGTGTTCTAAGGGATGAAAAATTGTGAGAGATGCCATTCTCTTCACAGAAGTTTTGAAAGGATTCATTTTCAAATTCTCCACCATGATCACTTCTAATAGTTGTAATACAAAAACCTTTTTCATTTTGCACTTGTTTGCAGAAAACAGAAAATACTGTAAATGACTCATCCTTGTGAGCTAGGAATTTTACCCATGTCCATCTAGTATAGTCATCAACAATAACAAGACCATATTTCTTTCCAGACAGAGATGTTGTTCTAGTTGGTCCAAATAAATCTAAATGCAAAAGCTCAAGTGGCCTTGAGGTGGAAACAATGTTTTTGGATTCAAAAGAAGATTTTGTTTGTTTCCCTTTTTGACAAGTGATGAGGACATAGGAAGAGGCATAACCAAGGAAGGCAGCATAGAGAACTTACAAAGCCTTGGAGCTCCAATGACAAGGGCAAGATCCAAGAAGGTTAAAGAAGCTCTAAATAGTCTTGTATCCAGTTTATTTGAAGCGGGTCCTAATCCAAAAGAACTGAAGCCCAAGATGGCGAATTGCTTAATCTAGATTGAGGGAATAAAGGCATGAAGGCATTGGTGTTGGGACCAATCTGCATCTATATCGTGTTTATGTTATTTGTTTTCTTTCTTTAAGTTTAAACTTGTATTTGGGCTAAATTAGCAAACTGTTGGGCCCATTTGTTAGAGACTTGAGTTGGGCTAGGGTTAAGCAAGCTTGTAAGGAGTGCCACTATAAAAGGCTCTTTCAAGTTCTTTGGAAATCAGATTTTGGACATTGAGCATATTGCTTGTGAGAGTTTGTTCTCTAGAGTTCTTAAGAGAATTCATTTTGAACTTATCAAGGGTGTTGATCCTTGTGGCGTTCCTTAGGGCTTATCAATCCTTGGATTGTGGCGCCTTCCAGATCTTGTTTTGGTGTTTAATTTTGTTTTCAGTTTCCATTGCATCAAACCCTAACCCCCAAATTCCCTGATTTTCGTTTTAGCTATCTTCAGTCATATCTTCTATTATACACGGTCTTTTTCAGTGATTCTTGAGCCTAAATCGCGTTTCAGAAAGCGCTCGTTCTCCTCGTTTTGGAATCACACAATTCCGAGTTCCGTAGCGTCAGATACATCGAGTTTTAGCAAGACACGTTTTGGTTCCAGATTTTGAGTTTCCAACCTAGAAGGTCCTGAATTGAATCATGTCAAGGAGGATTACATCAGGTGGTATCAAAGCTCAGTTCTAGGGTTGGAATTGAGTTTGAGTTCTACTGCTACAATTTATTGGTAAACCTAAATCCCTAATTCTATTTGTCATTAGTTTGAATTGTTGGTCTTGTTTCTTAGTTGAGTTGTTATTTTGGTCTGATTAGTGTTTCTTTTTTTTTCCAATTGCTGAAATATCCAAGTTTGATTCAGATGGTTAGTTTTATGTATTAGAAGCATCACATGCAGAAAAAGTTAAAAAAAAAACAAAGAAGGAAGAAAAAAAAATTTGTTAAAATTGTGGTTGTTGCTTCTTGAAATTCTGTAAAAAAAGTATAAAAAAAAATTTTAGAATATCAGCTCTGTTCTCCTCAAAAGTCATTGTATACCACTTGTTTGACAAAATTCCTAAGAGACATCTTGAGTCATTTCATTCTGTTTTATTTTGTTTTGTTTTGTTTGTGTTTTCTTGTTGTCAATTGTGGTTCAACACTCTTGTGTGTTTTTGTGATTCAATTAAGAACTCAAAGAGAGCAATTGAGTGGAAAAAGGCAAGAGAGCTACATTACACAAAAGCCTAATTAGAGAGAAACAAACACGAGCGATACATCACTGAGTGTAGACACGTGAGAAGTGTGGTGAGGTCCTTTTTGCTTTCACTTTCGTTTTTGTTCCTTGTATGAATTATGGCAGGAACCAGTGGTGATGGTACTCCTCATCTTGATGGAGCTCAAAGGTTGCTACTTGATGCTATGACTACATAAATGCAAAGGATGATGAGAGAAAACAATGAAGAACTCTATGGAAGAATTGAACAGCTAGAGAATCAATTGAATAATAATGAAGGTGATCCAAATGGAGATAGGAGGAGACAAGATAGAAGGAGAAGAAGAGACCTTGAAGGTGATCCAAGGGAGGACAAAATTGAGGGAGTCAAAATAAAATTTCCCTCATTCAAAGGAAAAAGTGATCCGGAGGCCTATTTGGAGTGGGAAATGAAGATTAAGCAATTATTTGCATGCCATAACTATACGGAGGACAAGAAGTTGAAGGTGGCAGCCATGGAGTTCACTGATTATGCTCTCATTTGGTGGGACGCATTACAAAAGGAGAGAGCAAGATATGGAGATCCATTGGTAAGTACTTGGGAAGAGATGAAGAGATTGATGAGAAGGAGGTTTGTTCCATCCCATTACCAAAGGGATTTGCACAACAAGCTCCAAAGACTTACACAAGGAAGCATGGGTGTAGATGAGTATCATAAGGAGATGGAGGTGGCCTTGATTAGAGCCAACATCACTGAAGAACGAGAGGCAACTTTGGCAAGGTTTTTACATGGGCTAAATAGTGACATTAGAGATGTTGTGGAGTTACAAAATTATGTTGAATTGGATGACTTGGTGCACCAAGCAATCAAGGTAGAGCAACAACTCAAGAGAAAAGGCAGCATGAAAAAGAGTTCTTCCAACTTTAATTCTCCAAGTTGGAAGGATAGAAATAAGAAGGAGGAAGTGCTTCATCAAGCACATCCATGACTGCACCTCCTAAGATCCAAAATAAGTCTAATGAGGCTCCTAAGAAAACGAAGTAGCGAGATTAAATGTTTCAAATGTTTGGGGAGAGGGCAGATAGCCTCTGAATGCCCAACCAAGAAGACCATGCTACTTAAGGAGAATGGGGAGATTACTAGTGGTTCATCTTCAGATTCTGCCCCACCTAGTGATGAAGAGAATGAGGAGGAAGTCCCTGAAGGAGACTTGTTCATGGTTAGAAGAATGTTAGGAAGCCAATCAAGAGACTTGGATGAAAGTCAAAAGGAGAACATTTTCCATACTCGATGCCTCATCCAAGGTAAGGTATGTTCTTTAATTATAGATGGAGGAAGTTGCACTAATGCTGCTAGTGCAAGGATGGTCTCAAAAATGAACTTGGTGACTAAACTACATCCACAACCATACAAGCTTCAATGGCTTAGTGAGGAAGGTGAGTTGATAGTGAATCAGCAAGTGGAGGTAGATTTCTCTATTGGGAAGTATGAGGATACAGTTCTATGTGACGTGGCGCCAATGGAGGCTTGTCATTTACTTCTTGGGAGACCGTGGCAGTATGATAAGAGAGTCATCCATGAGGGATATACAAACAAGTTCTCTTTTGTCCATAAAGAACGCAAAATTATGCTTGCTCCTTTGTCTCCAAGAGAGGTTGGTGAGGATCAATCAAAAATGAGAGAGAAAAGAAAGCAAGAGAGAAAAGAAAGGGAAAGTGAAAAGAAAGAGAGAAAAGAAAATGAGGGTAAAAAAAAGAGAGAAAATCACAAAATCTGTTTTTAAAAGAAAAAGAGGTGAAAAAGGCTATGCATTCAAAGAAGCCAATACTCTTGTTACTGAGTAAGGAAAGTAATTTAAAGGATGTATGTCCTAATCACCCTCTTCCTAGTGAAGTTTCCTCTTTGTTGCAGGAATTTGAAGATGTCTTTCCCAAGGAGGTACCTTGCGGCCTACCACCTATAAGAGGTATAGAACACCAAATTGACCTCATTCCAGGTGTTTCACTACCCAATAGGCCAGCATATAGGAGCAATCCCCACCAAAGAAATCCAGAAGCAAGTTG
Source organism: Calophaca sinica (assembly GCA_037113605.1). Classification (NCBI taxonomy): domain Eukaryota; kingdom Viridiplantae; phylum Streptophyta; class Magnoliopsida; order Fabales; family Fabaceae; genus Calophaca; species Calophaca sinica. Next base: position 73,075,010 of record CM073733.1, on the reverse strand, counting down.
AAGACTTGATGCAAAAGGGATGGGTGCAAGAGAGCCTAAGTCCATGTGCAGTCCCAGTCATTCTTGTGCCTAAGAAAGATGGAACTTGGAGAATGTGTACTGACTGTCGAGCCATCAATAATATCACGGTAAAGTATAGGCATCCCATTCCTAGATTAGATGATTTGTTGGATGAATTGCATGGGGCTTGTGTGTTTTCCAAAATTGATCTTAAAAGTGGATATCATCAAATTAGGATTAGAGAAGGAGATGAATGGAAAACAGCCTTTAAAACAAAATATGGCTTGTATGAGTGGTTGGTCATGCCATTTGGCTTAACAAATGCTCCTAGCACTTTCATGAGGTTAATAAACCATGTGTTAAGGGAGTTTCTAGGGAAATTTGTTGTGGTTTATTTTGATGACATTTTGATTTATAGCAAATCCCATGATGATCATCTTGTGCACTTGAGAAGTGTTTTGGAAGCTCTTAGGCATGAAAAATTGTATGCCAACATGGAAAAATGTGTCTTTTGTACAGATCATGTAGTTTTCCTTGGTTTTGTTGTTAGCTCACAAGGAGTGCAGGTCGATCAAGAGAAGGTGAAAGCCATTCAAGAGTGGCCAACTCCTAAGAACGTAAGCGAGGTAAGAAGCTTTCATGGCTTAGCTAGTTTCTATAGGAGGTTTGTCAAAGATTTTAGTACATTGGCTGCACCTTTGAATGAAGTGGTTAAAAGACATGTGGGATTTAAATAGGGTGAAAAACAGGAGCAAGCCTTTTCTATCCTCGAAGAGATGCACCTATTCTTGCATTGCCTAATTTTGCTAAATCTTTTGAAATTGAATGTGATGCATCCAATGTGGGGATAGGGGCTGTTTTGATGCAAGAGGGGCATCCCATTGCTTATTTTAGTGAGAAATTGAATGGGGCTGTTCTTAATTACCCTACATATGATAAAGAGTTGTATGCATTGGTGAGAGCATTACAAACATGGCAGCACTACCTTTTGCCAAAGGAATTTGTGATACATAGTGATCATGAATCTCTGAAGTATTTAAAGGGACAAGGTAAGCTTAACAAGAGACATGCCAAGTGGGTTGAGTTCCTTGAGCAGTTTCCTATGTAATCAAGCATAAGAAAGGTAAGTCTAATGTGGTCACGATGCACTTTCAAGAAGGTATGCCTTGTTTTCTACTCTTGAAACTAAGTTCATTGGTTTCGAGCAAATTAAGGAATTGTATGAACATGATCCAGAATTTTCTCAAATATATGAAGCTTGTTTGCATGCCTCTCAAAATGGGTACTTTAGGCTTAATGACTATTTGTTTAAAGCAAACAGATTGTGTGTGCCTAACAGTTCCATTAGAGAGGTACTTGTGAAGGAAGCACATGAGGGGGGATTAATGGGACATTTTGGAATCCAAAAGACTTTAGACATGCTGCATGAACATTTTTATTGGCCACACATGAAACGTGATGTACAAAGGTTGTGTGAAAGATGCATTGTGTGTAAGAAGTCTAAATCTAAAGCAATGCCTCATGGATTGTATACTCCTTTGCCAATTCCTGACTTTCCTTGGATTGATATTTCTATGGATTTTGTTTTAGGTCTTCCTCGATCTAAAAGTGGCAAGGATTCAATTTTTGTGGTGGTGGACAGGTTCTCTAAGATGGCTCACTTCATACCATGCAAGAAAGTGGATGATGCTTGTCACGTGGCAGATTTGTTCTTTAAAGAGGTTGTAAGACTTCATGGTTTACCTAGAAGCATTGTGAGTGATCGGGACTCTAAGTTCCTAAGTCACTTTTGGAGGACACTTTGGGGTAAGCTTGGAACCAAACTTCTCTTTTCCACAACTTGCCACCCTCAAACTGATGGCCAAACTGAGGTAGTGAACAGAACTCTTTCTTCTATTTTAAGGGCTGTAATAAAAAAGAATATTAAGTCATGGGAAGAATGTTTGCCCCACGTTGAGTTTGCATACAATAGGGCAGTTCATAGTACTACTAGTTATTCTCCCTTTGAAATTGTCTATGGCTTTAACCCTCTCACTCCCCTTGATTTAATGTCCTTGCCTAACAGTTCTGTTCTGACACATAAGGATGGAAAAACTAAAGCTGAATATGTTCGAAAATTACATGAGAAGGTAAAGGCACAAATTGAGAAAAAGGTGGAGGGCTATGCGAGGCAAGCTAATAAAGGAAGGAGAAAGGTTGTGTTTGAACCGGGTGATTGGGTTTGGATTCACTTAAGGAAGGAAAGGTTTCCTTCCCAACGGAAATCTAAGCTTCAACCTAGGGGAGATGGGCCTTTTCAAGTGCTGTCCATGATTAATGATAATGCCTACAAGATAGAACTTCCCGGTGAGTATGGTGTAAGTGCTACTTTTAATGTGGCTGATTTGTCCCCTTATGATGCAGGTGAAGAAGATTCAAATTTGAGGACAAATTCAGTTCAAGAAGGAGGGAATGATGAGGACATAGGAAGAGGCATAACCAAGGAAGGTAGCATAGAGAACTTACAAAGCCTTGGAGCTCCAATGACAAGGGCAAGATCCAAGAAGGTTAAAGAAGCTCTAAATAGTCTTGTATCCAGTTTATTTGAAGCGGGTCCTAATCCAAAAGAACTGAAGCCCAAGATGGTGAATTGCTTAATCCAGATTGAGGGAATAAAGGCATGAAGGCATTGGTGTTGGGACCAATCTGCATCTATATCGTGTTTATGTTATTTGTTTTCTTTCTTTAAGTTTAAACTTGTATTTGGGCTAAATTAGCAAACTGTTGGGCCCATTTGTTAGAGACTTGAGTTGGGCTAGGGTTAAGCAAGCTTGTAAGGAGTGCCACTATAAAAGGCTCTTTCAAGTTGCTGGAAATCAGATTTTGGACAATGAGCATATTGCTTGTGAGAGTTTGTTCTTTAGAGTTCTTAAGAGAATTCATTTTGAACTTATCAAGGGTGTTGATCCTTGTGGAATTCCTTAGGGCTTATCAATCCTTGGATTGTGGCGCCTTCCAGTTCTTGTTTTGGTGTTTAATTTTGTTTTCAGTTTCCATTGCATCAAACCCTAACCCCCAAATTCCCTGATTTTTGTTTTAGCTATCTTCAGTCATATCTTCTGTTATACACGGTCTTTTTTAGTGATTCTTGAGCCTAAATCGCGTTTCAAAAAGCGCTCGTTCTCCTCGTTTTGGAATCACACAATTCCGAGTTCCGTAGCGTCAGATACATCGAGTTTTAGCAAGACACGTTTTGGTTCCAGATTTTGAGTTTCCAACCTCGAAGGTCCTGAATTGAATCATGTCAAGGAGGATTACATCAAGTTTTGAAAGGATTCATTTTCAAATTCTCCACCATGATCACTTCTAATAGTTGTAATACAAAAACCTTTTTCATTTTGCACTTGTTTACAGAAAACAGAAAATACTGTAAATGACTCATCCTTGTGAGCTAGGAATTTTACCCATGTCCATCTAGTATAGTCATCAACAATAACAAGACCATATTTCTTTCCAGACAGAGATGTTGTTCTAGTTGGTCCAAATAAATCTAAATGCAAAAGCTCAAGTGGCCTTGAGGTGGAAACAATATTTTTGGATTCAAAAGAAGATTTTGTTTGTTTCCCTTTTTGACAAGCTTCACAAAGAGCATCAAATTGATACCTAAGTTTGGTAGCCCTCTAACAAGCTCTTTCTTGTTAAGCTTTGAGATTAACCTCAAGCTGGCATGACCCAATCTTTTGTGCCAAGTCCATTGCTCTTCATCAACTGACAAAAAGCATTTTACATTTTGATTTGCCAACTCAGAATGTTTTATTTTATAAATGTTGTTCTTTCTCTTTGCTTTAAAGAAAATGGATCCATCTTTTTTGCTTTTGACTATACACGCATTATCACTAAAGCCAACATCATAACCACTATCGCATAATTGACTTACACTTAGTAGGTTATGTTTCAAGCCATCAACCAATAAGACATTATCAATAGAAGGTAGAAATTTCTCACCAATTTTTCCACTTCCAATGATTTTACCATTCTGGTTTCCTCCGAAACCAATATTGCCACTCTCCTTAAGTTGGAGTTCTTGGAACATACGCCTTTCTCCCGTCATGTGATGTGAGCACCCACTGTCCAAGTACCAAGACTGGTGTCTCAACTCTGTTGCTAAGCAAATCTGCAACATAGACAATTTTATCCTTAGGTACCTAAATCTTTTTGTGTCCTTTTTTGTTAGTTCTATAAGAAAACTTGTCCTTCTTGTTTTTCAGTTCATAACAGGTACTTCTAATGTGTCCATTCTTATTGCAGAAAGTACAAAGTAAGCAATCACTATGATCATTGGTATCTTCGGTTTTCAAATGTGTATTTTGAATAGTGGATTCCTCTGGTTTGTAGCCAAGACCCTTTTTACCATTTTGACTTACGCCCCAAATCATAGATGCTTGTTTACTTCGCGTAACACATTCAGCAAGAAATCTTTGAAATTCCTCTTCATATTTTGAAGAGTTACATTCAACCTTCTCCTTACTGTTGGAACTGTTACTCACCAAACAGTGGTTTTCAGTTCTGAGCTTCTCATTCTCTTCAGTGAGTATTTGAAATTCTTTTGAAAGATTTAAGAACTTCTTTTTCAAAGATTTATACTCATCGTTGAGGTTAGAAGACTCATCTAACAGTTCATCAAAAGCTAATTGAATATTAGAAGATGTGTTAGAATCTACCTCTTCATCTTCTTCTTCACTGTCTGACCCTATGGTAGCCATGAGAGCCATGTTAGCTTATTCCTCATCATCAGATGATGATGATGAATCAGAATCATCCCATGTTGCTATGAGACCCTTCTTCTTCTTGCTTTTGAAACCACCTCTCCTTGGTTTCTCAAGTTGTGGACATTCTGACTTGAAATGTCCTGGCTTCTTGCACTCGTAGCAAGTAACTTGGCTTTTGTCCTTGAAGTCCTTCTTCTCTTTTGAGTCTTGTCTTTCCCTTGAATCCTTCTTATGAAACTTCTTTCTGAACCTTCCTTTGCTTTTCATCACACGTTGAATTTTCCTTGATATTAAGGAGATTTCATCGTCTGTGTCTTCATCACTCCATCAGATGAAACTTTGTCAGTTTCAAGTTCAGCTTGGAGAGCCTTGGAGGTAGAAGCTTTGTTTGAAGACTTCAAAACAATGGACTTAGATTTCTTGGGAGGTTCTTCTTTATCTAGCTCAAGTTCATGAGCTCTCAAGGAACTCAGGAGATCATCAAGACGCAAGATATTCAAGTCTTTGGCTTCTTGAATAGCTGTAACTTTGGGTCTCCACTTCTTTGGCATATTTCTCAAGATTTTCTTCACATGGTCAGGAGTGGTATAGCTTTTCTTGAGAACCTATAAACCATGAACTAGTGTTTGGAATCTTCCAAACATAGTTTCAATGCTTTCACCCTCTTTCATCTTGAAGAGTTCATATTGCCTAACCAAGATATTAGCCTTGGTTTCTTGCACTTGGGAAGTTAGGGGCCAGAGCCAATGAGTCCCAAATTTCTTTGGCAGTGTTATTGCTTCCGCATTTCTCGAATTCCTTTTCAGAAATAGCACACACAAGAAAGTATCTTGCTTTCTGATGCAATGTATATTCCTTCTTTTGCTCATCAAACCAAGAATCCATAGGAATGGGATTTTCTTTAGAATCAACTGGTTCGGTGTATTGATTTCGAACCATATCCCAAAGTTCGGATAGTTGAGATTCGAAGAAGTTTCTTACTTTATCTTTCCAGTAGTCATAGTTAGATCCAGTAAACAATGGAGGACGGTTAACGTGACCACCATGTTCGTTGCTTGCCATGAATATAAAGTATGATCTTTTCCTCTCACCCTGTTAAGTGCTCAACCAAGAGGCCGAGCTCTGGTACCAATTAAACGTGGCAAAAACACAAGAAAGGGTGGTTTGGATTGGGTTTTAAAAACGTTTCCTTGAATATAGGTGTTTATGTAAAACCTTTTCAAAACAGCTTTGGAATAAAACAATGCAGTAAGTAAAGAGAAGAGAGAAGAGAGTAACACAGTGATTTATACTAGTTCACTATCACCTGATAGCTACGTCTAGTCCTTTTACACACTTGAAGGATTTCTTCACTATAATCAACCTGATTACACTTGAGAGTATAATACTGCCAAACTGGCTATACTCACAACTTCTTAGAACGACTTAGTACAGTCAAGCCTCTAAGGTATACAACCACTATTGGCTAAATACAATGTTCAAAAAGTGTTTTGGAACAATACAAAGATAACTCTCACAGAGAGAATTTACAATAAAGAGCTTTAGCACAAAAGATAACTTTCAAATAGGAAGGATAAAACAGTTAAATGTTTTGTTCAATGTGATCTCAGAGACTTGGAAGATTTCTTGGTTGCTCACTGTCTCAGAAAAGTAGTGATTTAAAGTTTGATAAGATTGTGAGCACTCACTGTATGATCACTTAATTCTTTGTTTCAATTGTTTTGTTCCTCAGCGTTAACCTACTTCAGTGGATGAAGTAAGGTATATATAGTTAGGGTTGAGAAAAGTGTCGTTGTGGCATAACGTCTCTTTTCATCCTAGGTCAAAACCTTAGATCCTGTTTTGTGGCTTTAGCAGGTCACGTCACTTTCCAGACTGTATAAAACATTCTGAGCACTGTACACAAAGTCAGAATCTTTGTCTCTTGTGAGCGTTTTGAAAATTGAGACCCTTCGTGAGCAAGTTTCCTTGATGATTTTAGTCGTTGACATTCCCTTTGGCTAATGATACCTTGTACAAAAAAATACTTCATCAATGAGGTCTCTTAAATACTTGAAGTAGCCTTAAATACCCTTCAGTCTGTTTCGTATCAGAGCTGCACTATTCACCAGATTCAATTACTATATACCAGAGTGAGCTTGAAACAGAGTTGAGTTCATCAGCGCAGAATTCAATGGGCTATCACATAACGGAGTCTTGTGGAAATGCAAGAGGGCTTCCATAGAGCAAATTGACCAAAGTCTGTTGTGTGCTGACTGAAGACCAGAGTGTTGACCAAACAGAAAGTAGTCTCATAAGGTTGTGGTCTACCAGAGCGTTGACTGCTACCAGAGTGTTGACCAGGTTCAGAGCTAGCTTCACAGAGCTAGGTCACTAGAGCGTTGACTGATCAATCAGAGTTGACCGAGTCAAGAGCTAGTATTGCCACCAGAGCGGTGACTATCTCAACAGAGTTGACCAACGTCAAAGTAGAGCTTCCAAGTACAGAGTCAGGGTCAGACTTAGATGTGTGAAATTCAAGATTTCACTAAGTCTTCTGAGTTATATATCTCTGAGTATAAATAACTTCTGCACACTCACAAACATGTTAGAGAATAAATTGTTCTCTTAATCATTTGTTATCATCAAAACAATTAAGGGTCGTTGTTTCTGAATCCACTTGATTCTAACACAAAATATATCCAATCCAATCAAACATAAAACACTTCAAAGAAGTTCAAAGGAAGCAACAACTCATTTCCTTATAACCGCATGAGACTAGTCTTACTATTTTATCTCTAGTTACCTTTTTGTTTGAAACTAGGTTAAGCTTATGATACATTCATATAATATTGAAATAGCTATACCAAACAAAGAGAGAATCACATTTTCAGCACAAACATGCACAAGAATCAGACCCATGAATCACAAAACGGGAAAAACATGAAGAGCTTCCATCTAACAATCAAACAAAGAGAGAATCACATTTTCAGCACAAATATACAGAAACAAGTTAAAAAGAGAGGCTGGTACCTCAGAAGTCAGAACACGGTATCAAGCACAAAGTGGTTTCTAGTATCCAACACCACTGAATAGGTTAAAAGCCCCGTCGTTTTCCAGTATCTAACATCATCGCTTCATCGTTTCGTTCTCAAAGAGAGAGAGAGAGAAACACAGAATCAAAAGAGGGGCGATGGTGGAGAGGAGGACAAAGCTCAAGGAAGGAGAGGAGGACGGCAGTGGTGGTTTTTCGTGGTGCTTTTGCGTGCGACTGAGAAGGAGAAAGAGTGAAATTTAAAGACTGGCAGCGTTTGCGAATGGGAAGAGGGGCAACGGGGGAGAGGAGGACAAAGCTCAAGGAAGGAGAGGAGGACGGTGGTGGTGGTTTTTCGTGGTGGTTTTGGGTGCGACGGAGAAGGAGATAGAGCGAGATTTAGAGACTGAGAGGTTTTGCATGAGTAGAGAGGGAGAGATATGTGCACGTTTCTTGTGTCATTTGGGTTTATCAGGAAAGAATAATAACAAGCGCTTCCTTGGAGAAGTGCTAGCGAAGTCCAATAACAAGAATCATATATAACGCTTCCCCAGGAAAGTGCTAGTGAAGATAAGAAAATAGATAGCTTTCTGGAAGAAGCGCAATCGATATCCTTATGCGTATTTTTATTAGCGTTTCACCTACAAAACACTGTCTATTAGTTTGTTTTTACTAGCACTTATTCTAGAAAGCGCTAGTAAAGGCCAAAACATAATTTTAGCAGGCGCTTTCAAATAGAAGCGTTGTTTAAGGTGGCGTTATTTTTTTAATATTCTGTTGTAGTGATTCAATGATGTTTTTAGTCTATTTAATTTCTGTTATGAATTTTAGTAGCAAAACCCATCACTAGAGTGATGAGGGATCTTGTGTTATGCTCCTGCTTATTTCCAATTTATAAGATGCATGTTTCTATCTCTGTGATTGAATTATTTCTAATGCTCTTAATCTAATTAAGGCATGATCACCCTTAAGATAGTTAATTTAATTTTTAGCTACCGAATCACAGTTAGTTAACGGACCTATAGGAATAATTGGATTCGCTAATTGCATTGGACTAAGGGTAATTGCCTGTTTTCAACCAGTTATTGAATTAGAAACCTATTGTTGCTTAATGCTTTTCCTGACTCTTTATCCTGCATGACCATTGGGGATAATCACTTAGGAAGAAAACTTTTAATATTGCATGACATTAGGTGTTAATAATATTGAGTAAGTGGTTGGCAGTCACACAGGAGAAGTATCATGCATTAAATAAATTGGTTAATAATAAGGATATAGCTTAAGTGAACCCGGATGCCCTAGGATCCCATAACTGAAGTGCTTTACCTGTTGATTTCATATATTCTCGTGACATCCTTATTCTTGTTTTCATAGTTTAGTAATTGTATGTTCCCTGTGGGTTCGACATTTGGAATCCTAAATACTCCACTAATTACTTGTGCGATAGGGTACACTTGCCCTTTAGTGTCGAATTGAGTAGCAACAGCCGTCAGTAATGACAATCTATGTGCTTCTAAAAATTCAAAGATGAAAAGCACATGAATCATGCTTATCAACGAGCAAGAACCAATGGCTTTCCTCGTCGGTAATTACCGATAGCCAAGCCCATCGGTAATGTCGGTTTACTTCTCTTCTTTGAGTTTTAGCCATTAGATTGTTGAATCATAGTTGTTGCATTGCAATTCTTGTGCAATTCAGTCAGACACTCTCCACCCCAGATTAACCCTTTTAATTTGCGTCTCCTATCTACTCACATTCCCTATATAAACACCTTTCCTCGCTCTCACATTTCTTACTTTTCCTCGTTTCTCTCTCTCTCAAATTTCTCTCTATATATTATCTATATATATTTTTGGCAAAATTACTCCCGAGATCCTTTATCTTAATTTAAAGTTTCAAGTTAGTCCTTTATCTTTTTTTGTTTCAATTTAGTCTCACATGTTTTAAAACTTTAATTTTGAGGTAAACTGTTGGCTGATCTGCAGCTAGAAATGCACGTTTGACATAAAACACAATATACCAAATCAATTGTGCCACAAATCAGAACCAAAAAAGATGTTGCAAAAAGCCAAAAAAGACTTAATTTGACCAAAATTGTCAACATTTTAAAACTTGTGGGACTAAACTGAAAGCAAAATTAACTTTAAAGGACTCACTTGACGCAAAAAAAAAAGAAGATAAAAGACTGAAGTGAAATTTTAAATTAAGATAAAGGACCTCTGGTGTAAGTTTGCCTATATTTTTTACTTGTCTGTTAATTATATATATATAAAGGAGTGTTGTCTAGGTGCAATATTGAAAATTTTCTTTGTCTATTTATGGGTTAATTGATAATCTTACATTTTAATTAATAGTTTTAGATTAAAAGAAATAGGCTTATTTTTAATTAATGTCTTCAGTTAGTTTTTATTGCATTAAATTGTTTTAACTGATTTATGTAATAAGTGTTTCAATTAATTTATTAATTAATGGTTTTAAAGGAAAAAATATTATAAGTGATTGGGTAAAAAAAACTTTATATGATAAAGTTAATTTATTTATATTATTATATAAACCTAATGCTTATTTAAATTTTTTTAATGCATAAAAAATGTATATTTTTTTTACAAAGTGTATGTTTATATTATATGCTATATCAGAAAACATTTTTAAAATTTTTAGAACATTATTTTGGTTTTATAACAATATAACAATTTTTAAAACATTTTTACTTTTTATTTTTTATTTTTTATTTCAAATCCATAAGTCAAAAAAATATTTAAACACAAAACTGAAGTCCAAGTATTGGCTGAAGATGTTAGTTATACCAATTTCTACAAAAAAATATCGATAAATAATAAAATGGAAAAATAAAAATAAATTGGTAGTTGAATTTGTTTCATCTTCTATAACAGTTTTCTGTTTAATTACTTTTACCATATATAAAGTAAATTATTATCATTCATTAATCTCAAACAAAGTACCAAATGAGTGTGGCTCAGCTGGTTTAGTAGCGCTGAGTTGAGTGGGGGAAGACCAAGGTTCGATTCCCACCGAACGCATTCTTTGGGAGGAGAGATGCGTCTTAAGTTGTGAACTGACCCCCGAACCAGAGATTAGTCCCATAGCTGGTCCAAAGGATCGAAGCTGTGGGGACACTCCGGTCGGCTCACTCGGCTACAAAGTGGCAAATTAGGGTGGGTCCCAACCAAAAAAATCTCAAACAAAATGCAACTGATGAAATGGGAAAAGAAAAAGGCATTGAAATATTCAGTTATAAAAAGAAGATAATGCATAAGAGAAGGAGCAAAATACCATCACTAATTTCAAAGAAGTTGAAGAAATGTGAGTATGCAAATTACAATACAGAGAGAGAGAGATGTTTTGAGTGAAAAGGAAAATATCGAGAATTAAACTAAAAGGGGAATCATCACAAAAAACCATTAGTCTATCTCCCTCAAACCACCCTCACCAGTGGCTAACTTCCATCGAACCCACCCACGATCATGTCTCCCATCACTCGCCAACCGGAATACTAACCTCTCCTACTGATTTCCCCACGTTTGAAACCACTGTTACATTATGTATATAGAGAAAGAAGTACATAAAGCCCATTTACGACGAGTTTCCAACAAACCACTCAGTTTTCTTGTCTAAGATGAAAAGGAATGATGAAGAAACATGAAGCTTAACCCAAATACAATACCAAGACATGGGCATGACAGACCACCCAAATTTAAGTTTTCTTTACTTTTTGGTATTGTTCTGTCCCGGTCTTAGGACACACTCTTTAAAACCAAAAAAAGATGAAACATTACAAATAATATTTCTTATTGCATTTGTATAGCTTGTGATGTATTGTTACATAAATTACAGTTTACCTTTTCTTATTTTTTATTCTATTTATTCTTTAATTTATTTTCTTTATTTTGGGTACGCGAATTGGTTGATAGTAATAGGGCGATAGTATATATTTTTGTGTGACATATAATACACATCATTTTACTATTTTTTGTTCACATGTGGTGATGGGACAAAACTTTGTCCTTGAGCGAATGAGTGGCACAAGTCCCTATATGATGAGTAAAGGATTGTAATGGTTATTAACAAGGAAAATCATTTTTCTTATGTTTGTATTCAAATATAGGTATTGTAACATGATTGGCAATATCTTTTGTACGTAAAAGTACAAAGTTTGATCGTCTTGCAATTTACGTGTAATATCGCATTTGTGGTTATGTCCATCTAGTACGTGATTATCTTTTTTTTTGTAAAATGGCATGTGATTATTTTTGGGATGAGAATATTCACTTTTTATATTTTTATAGTTTAGTTCAACAAAGAAATGAAAATTGTTTTGAATTAAAGAAAGAATAAGTCATGCGTTGATTCTATTATATAGTAAAATTCATAAAAAACAAAATCGTTTTTTTTTTCAATCAAGATTATTTTCTTTTAAGTAAATAGAAAACCAAATACCATTTTAAATTGTGGATTATGTAAATAAAAAACTGAGATATTTTTAAAATCAAAGTCAAATATTTTTAATCTAAGTCAATTTTTTTTCCTAAAATTGTAAGGAGTTAGGTTTTTAGCAATGACTACTTTGGATCTACTTCCTGTTCTGTATTACAAACACTTTTTAATATTAAAATTAAAATTGGGTTATTAAAGTTAACCATTTTGGATCTTCCTGTTTGATTATCATGAACAATTTTTAAAATTTAATTTAATTAAAATAAGTCATTAGGATAGCCATTTTGAAAGAATGGATAGCCACTTCTAAATCATGTTTAGTTTTCGCGAGCTTTCAAAAATATATAAATAGAATATACATAGCAATTTATGCATAAATAACTCTAAATTGAGACAAAAACAAAGTTTGAGTCAAATTTACATGTACATTTCGACTCCACAAGGTAATAAAAATTAGATAATTAAGAGAATTATCACTCCCCGCTCCCATCGCGATGTGGTTACGACAATGACAATGAGTCTTTTTATAAATTAGTTTATTCATTAGATGGTTGTCCTTATCATTGAATTTCTAAAATGATTTGCTAATTCGACTATTACTTGACTTTTAACAACTTTGTAGCTATTAATTTATAAAATAATCATAATTTATTCTTTTCTAATTTATAAATTTTTAATATCCAATTTTAAATAGTTTTGTATCTTATAATTTGATGTACTGAATTTATGTTTTTTCATTTTGCATTAATATTAATCTACTATTATTTGCTTTTTTAATTCTCATTTCATAACTATTTAATTAAAATATGAGTATTTTCTTAAAATTATAGATGTTTATCCTTATGATTTAATTTATTTAAAAATTTCTTATCCAATAATGTATCTTTCGAAAAAAGATTCTTAATTCAATAGTTACTTGACTTTTATCAACAAACTAACTATTTATTTATTAATAAACATAATTTATATACGTTTGTCTTTTTATTATATTATTATGTTGTATAACTCAAAGAAATAAGTCACCTAATCATCAAAATCATGGATTTCTAATATACTTTCGTTTATATATTACAAAAAAATAGTTTAAAAAAAATGTTTTCTAACTGACATCTTACTAATATAATTACTTCTAAGAAATGATCAGACAACGCATCTATAATATTTACACCTCAAAAAATAATTTTATACAAATATTTATTATCAATTAGTGACACGCTTCTAAAATACAACCTTTTATATAAAAAAATAATTCTAGTCAAAAAAATATCTTTTTAAATTCCTTTAAATTATATTAGTGTCTTCAACCACATCTCCAAAAAAGACCAAAAACCCATGCATCGCACGAGTCACGTTCTACTAATATATATATATATGTAAATATAAAATATTTAATTATACAATATCTAATAATTAATGATATAATAAATATATTATATATAATCAATAGTATAGAGATATATAATATTAAATAATTAATACCTATATAAAAAAGTAATATCCAACACAAATATTTAATATAAATAATTATGTTTAAAAAATACAGTCGTCAGTGTTTATTTTTTTTTAAAAAACATATCTTCGTTACAGATGGGCTGAACCGTTGGTAATGTTAATTTTTTTAAAAAAATATCTCGGTTCCAACGACTTTGACCATTGGTGTGTCCCACCAGTAAAAAGCCATCAGTAATTATCGATGACATTTTGGACTTTCCAACGGCTTGACATTTGTGATTGGCGCATTTTTGACGACCTAGTGGTCATTGGTATGTTTATCGGAAAGGTGACATACCAACGGCTTTTGGCTGTTGGTACCAACATAGAAAATATATTTAGAGTAATATACAAAATAATATATTTAAAATTTTGGTAAATATTTAATATATAAAATAATATATTTAAAGAATCATTGAAAATAATAAATTAATTAAAAATAATAAGTTGAAATATATTAGAATATTTAATATTTTATATTTAAAATAATATATGATTTTAAATAACATAATAAATAACATATTAAATACATATTAATAATAATATTTATTAATTGTAACCAATCATAGTTGATACCACTATACAAACAACATAGTGGTAACAACTGTGATCGGTTACAATTAATAAAAGTCAACTTTAATTCAAACATTTTTTGTCACTCGAAGTCCAAATCTTGTAATTTACTTGATAAAAAAGAGAACTACATACTCTAGTCAATAATTGTTTTTATATTAAAGATATGATAGAATGGTGTAGCTGCATATCATTTCTTAAACATTTTAAAATTAATATTTTAGAGGTGAAATGAGTCATTTAATTATTATCTTTTTTGAGGATATTAAATTATTTTTTGTTAAAAGTCATTAAATTAGTCACTATTAAAGAGATTGTTGAAAATTAAAAAGTCAGGTACAGAGTATCGTCCAACCTTTAATAGCAATTGGTAGATAGTGTAGAGTCAGTTATGGGCCCATTTGATGCGCAGGCTAAAGGAGATAAAATAGGATAAACTATCATGATTCATATCTTGCCTTAATCTAGCATTTGATGAGCCAACAAGATAGGATAAGTCAATCCTGTCACTCTATCCTATCTCTCTAGTGTAATTTTTATCCGGAGGTGAGGGCTTAGGTTAGAAACCAACATGATAGGATAAGAAATTTTTTCCTCGTTTACCCTTCAAAACATAATTTAAAATCTAATAAAATATAAAATATTTATAAGAAAAGACTAAAAAATGAAAAACATTATTAAATAAATAAAAATAAATTTAATTTTTAAAAAATAAATAATATTTCAATTAAAAATATAAATTATAAGTAAAATTATAAAAAAATTAAATTAATAAAAAAATAATTAATTTTAAAAATCATGTGCATTTGCTACAAGGGTAATTTTGTCATTTTATATCATTTCTATAAAATTGAAAGTATAAAATCTAATAAAATTTAAAATATTAAAAATAAAAACTAAAAATAAATATTAAAAATAAAACCTATAAAAGTATTTATTTTAAGTTAAAAAATATTTAAAAATATTATATGTAATTTTGACATTAGATATGATATAAAAAAATCAAAAGTTATACAAAAATTAGAAATTATAAAAAATAAAAACTAATAAAATATAAAAATATTTAAATCAAAAATTCATATTTTAAATTATCAAATTAATAAAAAAAATTAGAAAATAATTTTAGAAAAACTATTTAACTCGTCACATGGGTAATTTTGTCATTTTATATAATTTATATCCTATTATACTATTATTTGGTTCATCTCAAACACATGATATGATAATAGCTTATCATGTCTCTATCATATCATATCATATCATTATCCAACCCTCTTATCCTATCCTTTCATATCCTATATATCATGACCATTAAACGAGCCCTAATGTATTATATATGTGATGTTTCCTTTACAAATTGATAAATTAAATTTGGTAAAAACATATATTCCACGTTGTAATCTATTATATGAATGTATTTTAATAAAACATTTTGGTAAAAAAGTGCTTCCTTAACTAATAAAGAATTTCTTTGGGAAATTTAAATTGTTCCTTTTGCATAGAAAGATGAACCTGTGCAATCTCTTTGACCCACTAAATAAAAGCTAAGTTATTTTAAGGATAATTGTTTTATTCCCTTTCAATAACTTTTTGAATTTTTGTAAAATATATATTAAATAATAATGATGGAAATTAAATTTATGAATATTTTTATAAACAAATTCAAGCACAAGTTTTAGTTTTCTCATGCCAAATTAAGGTCATTATCATAAACCCCCAAAAAAAGCGTGATCATATATAATATTTTAAATACTTGGCTCTAAATTCTATGAAAATTGCTATAATAAAAAGATTAATATCTGATTCTTCGTTCTTATAATTATAGAAGCAACACATGTCCCTCATGTCCTCTTAATATTTGTCCAAAATTTTTCTTAAAAAAAAAAAAAACTGTGTAACAACCTCATCATTTCTTTTTTATTTTATTTTATAAAAAGTTATGATAGAAAGAGAAAATAATATCAAATAAAATAAAATCAATATAAAAACTATTTTTCTCACTTGAGTTACTCAAGAGGAAGCTCAACAGTCATAGAAACAATGAATCTGGACCGTTTGATTTTATAACATCAACGGTCACGTGGCATCTGAGTCTCACTATCTTTTAATATTTTTTCTCTCTATTTTCTAAGTCCTTAAAGTAGAGCGCGCAAGAACTCCAGGACCCCAACTCCTTTCTTTACAAAATCTCAGTTTATACCGTTCTCATACCACACACAACCATCCCAGTTTGTCTCTCCCCATTGGGTTTCTCTCACTCTCTCTCTCTCTAAGACTGCATGGAGTTTGATCCAAGCTTTACAGAAAATATTCCCTGCCTTTCTGGGATTTTTCTTGAAAATCCTTGCATAAAATCAGAGATCCCCACTATGGTTCCTGTGCAACCAAGCTCCACTCTTTCATATCCTCCATCGCATAGCACCACCTTCCTGTACCAAAAAAAATTCCACCATTTTCAACAACATCCTCTGAATGGGGCTAATCATTACTCTGGTTTTGCTATGGGGGGTCCTTCCTCAATCGGTCCATTCTCTATGATCCCAACCCCTTCTTTAGGTAATTCATACAAGGCTGCACGCACCAGAGGGTCCACAACGGATTTTGTCAATGCTTGCTACCACCCCATGGCCTTTGCACCGAACAATAAAAAAATTGAAGCCATGCATGGCCACCTGAACAATGGCAAGAGCCTATGGGATTTCTCCCAAAAAACTCCCCTTCAATACGATGCCATTTCCCAACCTCAGGTGGGTCCTTCTCTGCCACCGTTGCTAGTTTATGATGCACATGCATCTGTGCCAATGAAGCTTAGGCTTCAAGATGAGCTTTCACACATCGTTGGAACTGGAAACAATCCCCAAGACACTGATCTAAGACTCGTTGGTGACCAGAAGCAACAAAAGAGGCTCCAGAGGAAGAATGGTGAAATTCAAGATAAGGATGCCAATTTAATAAAAGGTCAATGGACTGTAGATGAGGACAGGTATATATACAAAATCATTCAAAATTGTGTACTCTATCTCAGTCTCTCAATGTTTTCATTTGGGTCTTATTAAATAATTTGTAATTAGAAGATATGTTCATTAAAAAGTTTCTATTCGATTCTTCTCATTTTGAAGGAGGTTTGTGATTATGTTGTTCAATTTGATTTTGGTATAATTAATAACTGATGAACATTTGATTTTGTTTTGGTATTATTACAGGGTTCTTGTCGAATTGGTGAACCACTTTGGGCTTAAAAAATGGTCTGAAATTTCAAAGTTGCTCAATGGCAGGATTGGGAAACAATGCAGGGAGAGATGGCACAACCATCTTCGACCGAACATTAGGGTTTCTTCTGTTTCAATCCTTTTTAGCTTTGATCCCTCTTACACACAAACACATAGGCAAAATAAGATTTACTTTGAGCAATTTTTGTTCATGCATATTTTTATTTTAACATCTAATGGTATATATTTATTCATTACACACTTTATATATGATTAATATTATTATTTGATTGAGAATACTAGAAAACACTATTTGACACACTCTTTCAGACACTCTCTATTATAAGATGAAATGTATGTGAGTCTCACTAATTTAAATAGGTCTACTCCAAAATGGTGAGACTCTATGAATTCCAACCAATTATAGAGAGAGAGTACTGAAAAGAGTATGTCAAAGAGTTTGCTATTAGCAATTATCTATTCTATTTTTAAACACATATACAATTTACACATAATAAATTAAAACAATGCATGAATGCATATAAACATTAATACATAAATGCAATTAAACCATATTTTGTTTATGCTTTTATAACAAAAACCAGAATTTATAACTAACATTTATTTTATTTTGACATGCGTTCCTACAGTCCCCCCCAATACGACATAATAGATCTATTAATGTTTCATTTCATTCATAACGACCTTTTGGAAATACGTCAGCGTTAGAGTTCATTTGTTTATGTTTTTTAATTTTTTAAATAATTATTCTTACTTAGGATTTTTTTTGAAAAAATTATATTATTTAGATAAGTTTTGTTCATAAAAAGGCATCCTTACCTATTTTAATTTGGGTTAGCTTTGTGTGTGCGCGCGCACGTGAATGTGAGTGCGCACGCATGTTCTAACTTCTCTTTTATATTTTATATTGTCATATCATGAGAGAGAAGTTTCTAGTACGAGGACACATGCACAGAAGTAATCTATATTTCTTTCATGACTAATGCTTAATAGTGAATCCTGCACATAAAAATGCTACTAGGCTCACGTTTATACTACTATTTTCATGTATAGTTATTCTCTCTCATATGTAAAACTAATGCTTAATAGCACAAAACTTTGCACACAAATACTGCACAAATGTTAAGTATGTACAGTTGGCAGTGGTTAAGGCTATGCTAATACTATGTAGCTCACTTTTACACAGCTCCTTTCATGTAATGGTTTTTCACTCTCATATATAATTTTCATCCGTGATTTCTGTTAAAAGCATACCATCACTATTTCGTACCAACATTTCGTACGAAACGGGGATGCTCTATATGTGACTTTCATTCAAGATTTCAATTAAAACATTTTGTCGCTATTTCGTACTAACATTTTGTACGAAATAGCGTGCTCTATATCTAACTTCTTTTCTTGATTTACGTTAAAAACCTTTTGTCGCAATTTCGTACCAAAACATTCAGTATGGAACAACATTTCTCTACATTGAATTATATATGCATTGCAAATTGTGACATAAAATTATCATACATTTTAATGATGTTGTATACATAGAAAGTTTTGTTAGATAGTAGATTGAAATATTGTGATTGATGACAGCTTTAAAAGATGCTATCAATGAATTAATGAAATAGGAGTGTTCCTCCGTTAGGAGTATGTATTTCTAATCTACAATTTCCTTTTGTATGAATGTAGAAAGAGTCGTGGAGCGAAGAGGAGGACAAAATACTGATTGAAGCTCACAGAGAAGTTGGAAACAAGTGGGCAGAAATTGCAAAGAGACTGCCTGGGCGCACTGAGAATACCATTAAGAACCATTGGAACGCCACAAAGCGGAAGCTGAAGACCAAGAAGAAGCAGAACAGGCGTAAAGGTGGTTCAAACGGAAAGCTGCTTTCGAAATACATCAGGGAAGTCATTGGTGCTGAAGCAGCTGAAAAGGAGCTGAAGCAATCAATGAGCAAAATGAATATTGGGAGTGAGAACGATCCCAACAATAATAGCTTGGGTCTCACCCGCGTTCTTTACGGGAGCTCAGAGGGTGACTTCAGCTCTGAAGGTTGGGCTACTCAAGAGAATGAAGTTGGTGGCTATGTGCCAAATTTTTTTAATGCTAATGAAGTGGCAAGTGCGTCTGGCACAATGGATTTTCAAGTTGGAATGGAGATGCTGCCCGAGGTTCCAATGAAAAAGGAAATGGGTCTTATGGATATGATGTATACAAACCATTGAGGTGCGTGCAGGGTTTATAACCTTGATCAGACAATGTTTCCCAGTGCTGTTGCTTATTTGTGTTGTCTCTAAAACATCACTAAAGTTGTCGTGGATTTATGTTGTGGTGTCTGCATGTGTTTGTGTGTTATGATGTTTTCAGTTTTAATGTGATTTATGCCCCATCGATTGGGCCACAGAATCTGTTTAGATTGCTTTCCTTTTGGCTGTGACTAAAGCTTATTGTATGGCTAACTTTTTGTGTAGACTGTATACAGTCTCTCTGGAACCTATATTAAGTGGCCTATATATATTGCATTATTGTCTTTTTATTCAAGTGTTCAATTGATCTAAAATCTCTTACTCTGCGTCTGTGACATAACTGTATAAGGTGATGTAAAAAAATTTTATAAAAGATTTAAAAACTTTATTGTAAGATCCTGTCCATACGGGAGGTATAATTTTTCACTCCTTCATGGGTACCCAAGTTTCTTGTTCATGTGAATTGATTTGTATAGGTTAGGATTTTAGAGAAATCAAATCGAAGTATTTTTTATTAAAATTTACTCTTTTTTTCTCCCAAAATTTATATCTCCATTACGGTGCTGAGACGGGGAACAAATTAAATTGTTGTTCCATCGGTTTTATAAGTTTTATAGCTAGATTGATCCCATTCTTTCTCTCTCTGTTTTTTTTATATAGAGAAAATGGAAACTTGTTCATCCCTAATTGAAATCCTGAAAAGCAGCGAAGCCCATTAAGGATCCATTTCAAAATCTAAATCATATTCGTTATAAGAAAATACAAAATATAAATAATAACCACAACATCAAATGCTGGAGATAGGATTTAGTATTTTAGGCCCATTGCTCTAGCTAACTTTCAATTTAAAATTATTACTTAAGTTCTTGCCGGTAGATTAGCTTTTGTGGCTCCTAAGATTGTTTCTAGTCAGCAGAGAGGTTTTATTCGAGGAAGGCATATTTCTGAATGTATATATATTGCCTTTGAAGCTATTAATATGATAGACAAGAAATCTTTTGGTGGGAATCTTGCTCTTAAGTTTGACATTAAGAAGGCCTTTGATACTTTAGACTGGCAATTTCTTTTGAAGTTCTTATCCTCTTTTGCATTTCACAATCAATTTTGTAGTTGGGTTCACACGGTTCTTAGCTCTGCTAAGCTGTCTTTTCTTGTTAATGGCAAGCCTGTGGGTTATTTCTCCTGTAAAAGAGGTGTAAGGCAAGGCGACTGTTGCGACTTAGGTAAGTGCACTTGATCGTAATTTGTAATAAAGTGGAGTATATTTAAGACTCTGAATGTCGAACCCACAGAGAATGGGCGAGTACTATCGTAGTAAAGATCCCATGTTATTTAGGCTAACGAGGGTTGTGATTTGAAGAATTGCAATAATTAACTCAAGCAAAATAAAGATCAAAGAGTGCACCAAAACGAGGCAAAACAATTATGGGAATCTTAGAGGAACCGGGTTCACCAATATTTAGTTAACTATGAGCTATATTTTCTGGTTGAAAGCTAATCTCCCACTCTGAAGCTATTAAAACTCAATGATCATGCAATATGTAACACCCTGCCTCCCGGAGCACTACTTCTCTAATCTCGACTCTAAATACGGAAATGTTTTTGATAAAAACACTCCTTTTGCATGGTTTTCAAAGAAAGGTAAGCATAATTTTGTTTCTCTTTTTAAAACCTCTTTTTGAAATAGTAAGTCAGAATATGACAGCGTTTTCAAAGCATGATGCTTGTCTAACAACACAATACAAAATAATTAACCATGCAATATATATATATATACAACTCAAATGAAATATAGAGGAAACAAAATCTCTCCTATAGCTGGTCAGCACCTACGACATTTACTGACCTCTCTAATAAGTTTAACAACACTATAACACAAGAAAATAACCGGTAGAAACCTCCTCAGCAACGCTCGTCAATAGTCTCGACGCTCTGCAAACTCCATCAGTTAGGTATCATCCATTGAAATTGGAGAACTACGGGCAAGAGTCATCTTCTCAACAAAACACACTACTAGAAAAATCAGTAATAGAGACGGAAAAAATCCGTCTCTAAAATGGGAAAATTCCGTCTCTAAACGTGTTAGCGACGGAATTAGAGACGAAACACGCTACGTGGCAGAATTTGCGGTCGCAAAACATTTAGCGACGGAATATTCAGGTCCGTCTCTAATTAGAGACGGAATATATCCGTCTCTAATTATAGAATTCCGTCGCTGATCCTTGTTCGCATTCAATTGGTCTCCAATGAAAATCTGTCTCTAATGGAGACGGAAAAATTCCGTCTCTAATGGAGACGGAAAAATTTCGTCTCTAACAGAGACGACCAAAAAATTCCGTCTCTAACAGAGACAACTTAAAAATTTCGTCTCTATATATTGAAAATGTTATTTAGAGACCGATTCAAAATCCGTCTCTAAAATGGAATCTGGTGCAGTAATTTTTTAAAATCCGTCTCTAAAATGGAAAAATTTCGTTTCTAACCATTTTTTAAATTTTCCAAATTTCCCTATAATTTTAATTTTTCCTGTAATTTAGTCCTTTCCAAAACAAAAATCAATCTGATACAGTATCAAAGAATTTACATAATAACAAGTACACGCCAAAACAATCTGTAATTTGCATAATGACAGTAATTTACATAATAACAAGTACAATTTACATAATAACAAGTACACCACAAAACAAACTGTTCTGAACAAGTATACCACAAAATAACTAGTACACGTCAAAATAACACTTTGTTCATAACATAGAAAGAAAAATGACATTTGATTTAAAAACATGTAACTAAATCTAATCAAACAAAGAGTCATCCATCTCATCTTCACCCATCTCCTCATTGCGATTGCCAGCCTCTTCTTCAGGTTCAATAAGTAAAGCCTTTAAATTTTTATTGAGCATAAGCCTCTCAAACATCCGCTCATATCGGTCCACCTTTTGTTTTATACCTTCTTGTTCAAGATTTTTACATTTGAAGTTGATTGTTAATGCTTGAATTTTATCTTTCAATATTGCAACCTCTTACTGATGTTCCATCTGTAGAAATAGAATCTTTCATAGATGCTTTGATAGTAGCGACTTGAGATCCTAATCCAAATATCGTCCCTTTTTGTTGATGCCTCCAACAACTTCCAAGTATATATCATTATCGATTTGTTGGGTAGAATTATTGCTACTACCCTCACCACTCTGAGGTTTGTCTCTCGATCATTTGCGTTTGAAATATTTCCTGAAATTAGAGTTATTAATCTATATATAAATTTATATTTAAAATAAAAAAACTTAACTTCAAGAATAGAATATACATCTGACTATTTTTGCTTGTTTTTCTGTTCAACCACTCATTTGGATTCCCCTTGGATCTATGGAGTCGCTCGTAAAGCTCGTACAATGTTGGCTCCCTATTTAATTCCACCTTCTACAGAATAACAAACATTACATTACCACAAATTTAATTAAGTAGTCCCACTTTCAATAAGAATTACTAACCATTTTCTTCGCATGTTCTCTTGCAGATATGGAGCCTCCAGAGTGCACATTGTGTCCATCTTGGGCCTGCCTATTTTGCTTATTAATCATAGAAAGCTTTTGCCAATCCTCAGCTTGCCATTTAGCCCTCAATTCTTGTAAATTATTTTCACCAATCCAACCACCTTCATCCTTACCACTACGTACCTTGAACAAAGCATTTTTCAGTGCTAAAGATTCCCGACTGTTAAAACTCTTTTTAATGGCATCTTCATCTTTATCAAGCCATTTGTACTTTGCCTACAAAAAAATATGTAAGGCATAATAAGTTCATGCAACATAAGTTCAAGAAACAGAAGAAACAGATGCTAAAGTGGTTACTTAAGGAAACAAACCATCAATCTAATTAAAATAGTCGGCGGAAGTACAATACAAGTCAAGAATTCAGGTTGTTCTATTGCCAAAAAAACAAAAAAACAAAAAAAAAAGAATCAAAGGCAAGGCAAGGCAATATTCTTACAAGGCAAAACTGCTTTGTAAGAATCAAAGGTACACCCCCCTTGATGGGCTGCTAGCAAAACTGCCACCAACACACATGCATATTCTTTTTCTTATTACACCCCCCTTGATGGTAAGAGATACTACAAGCTCACTTTTCACAAAAGATATAGAGATCTTGTTACAGTTTCTTACATCAAACATGTTTTGGAAGAGGGAAAAGAATTTGCAATGAGAAAGGACTATTATGCAGAAATTGGTAAGGCTTGTCATTCTATTTCAATACTTGACATTTTGAAACAGTATTTCGTACACTATAAAACTATATTTCTGCTAAGTAATCCAAGGCAAGGCAGAGGAAGAAAATATGAACAAAATGGTTTAAACAAAAATATCCTGCATCTCAAAAAGCAGGGCCAATCTTACCAAAGCAATCAACAAACCATGAATCAATTAGTATCTCAGAATCCAATGCTCAAAAAGTAATAATTTCCATATGTAAGGAATGTCATACAATACCTTAAAGTCATCAAACCATGAATCAAGACACGTTTCATCCACATTACACCAAGATGTCCACGCCCTTCAAACTTTTCCTTGAAGATTTTTGTGATAGCACCCTCACTCTGAATTAAATTTGAAAGCTGAAAGGACAAAAAAATAAGTGTAAGATGCAACTTTAAACATGCGCATTATATGTTTTACATTAAAAAATTTAAAATTACTTATTCCCAGGTTCCGGTCTAATCCAAATCCGTCCATCTTTATCCCTTGACCCCCACTTAATGTTATCTGGTATTAAAGATGTCTCAGTGTGTGGATTTGCATCTGAACCAAGGGAAGGATCATGTGATGTATCTACAGATGTCCCAATTTGGGAATGTGGAGGTGGGGCGGATGTAAAGAGGCGGTAGGGGAGGTGATATGGTTTGTGTTGGCCTAGTTTGGGAATTTGGAGATGAGGATGATGTAGGGACAGATCTAGTGGTAGTCTGTAGGGGCGGTGATATTATTGGTGTAGGCCTAGATTGGGAATTACGAGATGAGGATGATGTAGGGACAGATCTAGTGGTAGCTTTGTAGAGGCGGTGATATGATTGGTATAGGCCTAGATTGGGAATGTGAATGAGGGTATTGGGCAGATGTATGAGGACTTTGTAAAGGTTGAGAAGAAGGGACATGGGATGAGATAGGTTGAGAAAATGGGATATGCAAGGATGGGACAGGTGGTTGAGATGGATGAGAGGTAACTATACCTCTACCTCTGCCTTTAACTCTTCCTCTACCTGTACCTGTCATCTATATAAGATAAACAATAATGAAATTTTGTTAAGTTTAATTAAAGTAACATAACAATAACAAACATAGAATTACTAAAATATGAAAAGTTAACGAAATTCCAACCATGTCAGCATAGATATATAACTAACTCAAAAAATACACAATTCATGATTTAATCAATGCTTGCATACAAAAAAAGAAACAATCTATTTTTTCCTAGTCAGAATATGTGTCTTCTTCTTCTTCTTCTTCTTCTTCTTCTTCTTCTTCTTTTTCTTCTTCATCATCATCATCTTCTTCTTCTTCATCATCATCTCCTTCTTCTTCTTCATCATCTTCTTCTACTTCAACATATTCTTCCTCTTCAAAGACAAGCTCATTCAAGGAAGCAGCAAATATTTCCTCAACGTCTCCATCTATATCAACAAGACTTTCTTCGAGATTGTCATTTGCAATTATTACAGGTGATTGTGTGATGGATTCATCCTGATATGGAACATCTTTCTCAAGCTTACTAGCATCTAAAGTTTGAATTGTGCTCCGTGCCTTGGTCTTCATCACAACCAACCAATCATTTTGTCCTTCAGGATATTGTGTATAGTATACTTGATTTGCTTGTTGTGCAAATATAAATGGATCATAATTTTTATATCTCCTAGATGCTTTGATTTCAACAATTCCATAGTTGTCTATCTTTGTCCCTTGACTCGGGGTAGGATCAAACCAATCACATTTAAATAGAACTAACGTCTTTATTGGCCATCCTGTATAGTTTACTTCAACAATATCGGTTAAGACCCCATAGTAATCATTACCATGGCCTTGAACATATACACCACAATTTGTTGTGCTCATCCCATTACCATGGCCTTTTGTATTAAACTTGTATCCGTTTATATAATACATTGGCCATTTGATGACTTTTTTCTTTGGCCCCCATGACAAACTTTTCAAAAAGGCATCTTCAGGATGGTTATTCAATACCTATTTCAAAAATGGTTAAATTAGTTTCACCTAACAAGCAATATGAGTAATATTAAGAAAATTTAATTCACCATACATATTCTCTAAACCAATTGGGAAATGATGTGGAGATTTCTTTGTCAACTTCTGAATCACTAATCCCAAGTTCTTGTAGCATATCGGCATATATGCTGCATTACGTTCACATGGTAAGCCACTTCATCATTTGTCAAGGATATAAGTAACTAAAAGAATAGTTTATACACTTACGTCAAAAAGGGCTCTACTTCAGGACAATTTAGAAGAACATATAGATGTGCTGCTTTCATTTCCCTGTCTTCTAAGATACATGATCTGCATTTTCCAGAAGGACGCCCGGGATAATTAAAAATAGAAAAAGGTGATCCAACTGAGCAACCTTCACCTCCATCGTCATTTCGTGGCACTCTAGTCCTCCTACATGGAATATCGAGTGGATAATAGTAGGATGCAAATGAAGCAATCTCCTCGACTAAATAAGCTTCGCAAATAGAGCCTCAATTTGCGGCTTGGTTCGTAACATTGTCTTTTAAGGTACGAATAAACCTAATACAATTGATTGAAGACATTACTACAAGAAATACCACATGATAATTGTTGAAGAAAAAACAAGATAGATGAATAGATGAATTAACCTCTCAAAAGGATACATCCATCGGTATTGCACGGGACCACCAACTCTAGCTTCATAGGGCAAATGAATTGGAAGATGCTCCATAGAGTCAAAAAAACTTGGGGGAAATATTTGTTCAAGCTTACACAAAATGATTGGAATATTTTGCTCCATTGCACGTATATTATCCTCTTTTAGTAGAGGCGAAGTAAGCTCTGTGAAGAATTGGCTGAACTCAGTGAGTGTGTTCCAAATTGCCTTTGGTAGAGCTTTGAATGCAATTGGGAGTAAACGCTGCATGAACACGTGGCAGTCATGGCTTTTCATTCCAAGTAACTTTGCTTCTCACATGTCAACACACCTAGATAAGGTGGAGGCATACCCATCCGGTAGCTTTAGTTTTTTGACCCATTCACGCCTGAGATAATCTTTCACGCTTAGTTAATGCGTATTTTGCTTTGGGCTTTTTTAGCTTCCCCCCTCCACCATCTTGTAGCTCTAGATCTTTTCGTCTACAAATCTCTGCTAAATCTAGTCTAGCATTAAAATTGTCCTTTGTCAGCCCCTTTGTGTCCATAACAGTGTACAAGATATTGAGAAACACATTTCTCTCAATATGCATGACATCTAGATTATGTGGGAGAAGATTTGTTTTCCAATATGGCAGCTCCCAAAAGATGGTCTGTTTGGTCCAATGGTGAAAAGCTCCATACCCTGGCAAAGTGTCATATGGTGTTCCAGTTATACTAGGTAAATCTTTTACCCTTTCCCACATTTCTTCACCAGTCAACCTTTGTGGGGGTAATGATGTCTCATCATGTCTCTTCCTAAAAGCATTCTTATTTCTTCTATAAGAATGATCAGGTGGCAAGAATTGGCGGTGACAATCAAAAAATGATGTCTTGCGGCTATGTTTAAGGGTGAATGCTTTTGAAGATTCCATACAAATTGGACAAGCAAGTTTTCCCATTGTCGTCCAACCTGACAACATTCCATATGCAGGAAAGTCATTAATTGTCCACAAAAAACAAGCTTTCATGACAAAGTTCTGCTGCAGTGAGACATCATAAGTGATCACACCAGAATTCCACAAAAGTTTTAGGTTGTCTATAAGTGGCTGCAAGTACACATCAATTTTATTTTTTGGATTGTAAGGGCCGGGAATTATAATAGTTAAGAACAAGAACTCTCTTCTCATGCACATCCAAGGCGGAAGATTGTAAGGAGTAAGAATCACCGGCCAACATGAATAAGTCCTACCAGTTTTATCAAATGGTGCGAAACCATCAGCACACAAACCTAACCTCACATTTCGAGGGTCCATTGCAAACTCTGGATGGTTTTCATCAAAATGCTTCCAAGCCTCTCCATCTGATGGATGAGATAAATAGCCAGACTCTCTCACATTCTCACGATGCCATCTCATTTGACTTGCAGTTTGCATCGAGGAATAAAGTCTTTGAAGCCTTGGGATAAGGGGAAAATACCACATCTTCTTCAGAGGAACTTCTCTAACCTTACCATTTCTAACAACACTTTTATAACGATCTTCCCCACAAAATTTACAATTACGAAGATTCTTATCACCAGGATGATAATAAATCATGCATCTATTTGGACAACAATGAATCTTTATGCAACCTAATCCAAGCTTTTCAACCGATTTCTTTGCACAATAAAAGTTTTTAGGCATTCTGTTGTCATTTGGCAATGCCTTTCCAATGAAATCTACCCATCGATTAAAGCAAGTCTCAGAGATATTGAAGTCAGACTTGATACCTAAAGCTTCTATTGCTGCCGACAATTCAGAGTAACTTTCACAACCAGCATACAAAGGGGCTTGTGCAGCTGACAACATCTCGAAAAAATTTTTGGCCTCTGGGTTAGGATCTTCCCTCATTTGTTCCCCGTAGCAAAATCCTTGTTGCTCAATATAAGTACCAAGAGATGGTCCAGCAGCATCCATTACCATTTGCTCATAGCCATCAAAGTCATCTCGAGCCCCACTACTTCCATAATAGGAGTTGGTTGAAACCATTGGCGGAATAGGAGGCCTTTGTTCGCCATGGTTAGTCCAATAATAGTAACCATCCATAAACCCCTTCATACAAAGGTGTGCCATGACATCATCAACTATACTTGCATTTTTGACACGAACATCTCAACTTTCCATCCTTTTTGTAACTTTTTTGTGCACAAGCAAGCTTAACAAACTCAACAACCCCTGCCATATATTCATCAGTAACTCTTCTCTTATCAAGACCCACCCTTTTCTCCATCCACTTGCGATGTTCGGGAATTTCCATTTTTCTCTAGTTGAAAAAAGTGCATGTCAACTACAATATGTAGAATAGAGATCATCAATCATTTTAGAGATCATCAATCTAGCAAGCAGCACAATGCACACATATAATTATGTAGACTAGAGAATATCAAAATTAGACAAGGATAACAAGATATAATATTATTCCACAACTATCATTCACACAGAAAATTATGCAGAATTTGAAATCAATTACAATTTGCACTTTACAGTGCAAATTGTAAGGAAAGCTTTGGAAAAAAGAATTTGAGAAGAGAATGGCTTCTAGATTAATAGAATAGGCTAGCTTTCTATTATGGGCCAGGGGAATAAATAGCACTAATAGATTCAGACCTTGTTGCAAAAATCAAACATGCAAGTATTATGGGCCAGGGGAAATCACATCAAAACCGTTGGGTTATGTTGCAGAGAAGATAAGGGAAGCAAGTGAGATGGTGACAGATGAGTACTTAAGGTCACAGATAGATGTTATTAGAGGTAATGGTGATAAGAGAAGTATGAATGCTCAATTTTGTGGGAATCCTAACCTTCATTTAACAAGCTGGATGAGCCTGCCTATGTATGAAGGAGATTTTGGGTGGGGGAAGCCTGTGTACTTTGGCTTAGGATATGTGTCTCCACATGACAGGGAATTAATTCTTTTGAGCCCTGATGGGGATGGCTCTGTTGTTGTGTGTATGTACTTTCAGGAAGCACATATGCAGCTTTTCAAGAAGTTCTTTTACGAGGATATATGTGAAGAATTGTTCATATCATCACGACTGTGATCATGAGGATGTTGTTGTTTGTAACATATGTCATACACAATGGCAGAGATCTAGGATTTATGAAAAACGATAGTACAATGATGTGGGTTGGATACAAGGATGGGTATGAGTGGCTTGTTTACTGTGCTAAGTTGCCTCAGGAAGATACATGGCAGTTAAGAAAGTTAGTAGACATGTATACATGTAGTAGGGAGTATAGGGTCAGGTTGATAGGTAAGAAACTATATTCAAGTGTAAGAGAGAATCCAAAGATCAAGCTTACAGACATATGTGAAAAGGCACATGAGAGGTGGAATGCATGTATGAGTAGGTCAAAAGCTTATAGGGCTTGTCGGGCTGCAATTGACTTAGTAGATGGATCCTTCAACAAGCAATATTAAAATATGTGTGACTATTGCCATGTGGGAGTTTCTTGAAGTGTAGGCCAATTATTGGTCTTAATGGCCACTTCTTAAAGGCATACTATGGGGGGCAGATACTTGCAACAGTAGATAGCGACCTAATGATCAAATGTTGCTAATTGCAAGGGTTGTGGTAGAGGGGGAGACAAAGGAGTTCTGAATCTGGTTTCTGGAATTCTTAGAGATGACATGGGTGGTCAGGAACTACGCAAGTCTTATACATTCACCAAAAGGTGTGTAATCTGAGCCCTATACCATGTAAGTATGTTTTAATTTGGTTCTTAAACTTCATTTTTATTTTCAATTAATTCTATACATTGACACAACTCTTTTTTTTTTCCTGCAAACATGGTACTTGTGATGGGGACTATTTCTTGCTTTAGAGGATATGCTTCGTGGAGTTGAGCAAAGGTTTGGTGTGAGACACCTCCACAACAACTTAAAAAAGAAGCATCCAGGATAGCTGCTAAAGGAACTCATGTGGAGGGTTGCCAAGCAAGTTATCCTCAGGTCCGGGAAAGAGAGATGAGAGAAATGCGAAGAGTCAATGAAAAATCTTACAAGGACCTTCTAAAGTTCCACCCAGATTTTGGTTGGTTAACAATATATCAAAGACATTCAATAGTGTCATTGTAAGGCTAAGACAGAAGCTTATTGTCACAATGATGGAGGATATTAGAGGGTATTTGATGGACAAATGGGCAACAAATGGGAAAAAGATAAAGGCATGCAATTGAAGTGTTTTGCCAAAAATTAAGAAAAGGATGAATAATGAACAAGAGAGTTCAAGACTATGGGTGTGTAGGTAAGAATTTAACCATATTTCTTGTTTTGTTCAATTCATTTTGAGACTCCTACTATACCAATTAGTATGCATTAATGTCATAATAAGGTGGGCCGGAATGCAACTATACGAGGTAAGGCACATCAACCATTTGCGGGACAAATTTAAAGTCAACCATGTTCAAAGAGAGATTTCATGCAGAAGATGGATGCTAACTGAATTTCCTTGTTGTCATGTAGTGTCATGTATGAAATTTATGAACAAGAAACCCGAGGATGTCATCTTTGCCTACTACATGAAAGAGACATATCAAGCATGTTATGAACCAATGGTCAGACCCAAATCCAACCAATACAATGTAGTTCATGGACCCAATCTTGAAAGCAAGCAGTTGGACCATCTATGAGGAGAAATTCAATTGTAACTTAAATTGGAATGGTCTGAACTATGTATTTATTTTTGAATCAAGGATCACGTGTATCTTTAGTTGTATCAGAATTATGCTTTCATATGTATTACATGTTGGCTTTTTGTTGACCAATATATTTGCCCTTTTGAATTATGAACTTTTACCCTGACATCAACACTTCATTTATAATAGAATTGTTGCATTGCATTTCATTTTTACTTTTACATCAAGGTAGAATTGTTACATTGCATTTCATTTTACTTTTACATCAGGACAAGGTATTGTACCACTTCAAAGCAAGGTGTTGTACAGGTGTTGTACCAGTACATGGATGTGGAGAATTGATGTGTCTCTTTGTCTCCAATACTGAAGAAAACTCGAGGCATAGGGTTTGGCGATGCATTAACTAGATTGTTGATATATGGCTGAGTCTTCATCAGGTTTGTTGTGGGATATTATATTCTTTTAAATTTTGTAGTTGGTTTTTGTGTTTAGAGCAAAATAAGTTGCAAACTTTTATATGTAGGGGAAGAATATAGCCAAGACACCTAGCCAACAAATGAAATAGCAGAAAAGCCCATGGATTTTTTTTTTCATTTGCATTTTATGTAATTATCAAAACTCAAACGATCAAGGAGGAAATGGGAGCAAACTTCTAAGCAACAATGTTGAACATATTGATTTGCTAGCTTTTGATATCAGAGGGAACTATATCTAAATGAAACTTCAAAAAGATAACGCAACTGAATCTGAATTGGAAATTTAACACAAAAGCATCAACAGTAATACCCAGAAATTGAAAAAGTTGTTGTCAAGATTAACTCAGGGAATCAATTCTTGGAATCCGATGGGTAACAAACCATCTGAGCACTGCCTCCCTGAAGGTCTTCCCAACATCAGTCAATATATAGTTGTGGTTGCCATTGCCTTCACAATAATCAATTAGAAGCGATGTTTTGCTCCTACAAAGCCATTGGAAGTGTTTAAGACATAAACGTATAAAATGGAGATCAGAAGGACAGGAGAACAATGGATCATCTTGAGGCATTTATTTCCGCTATGGTTGGGCATGAAAGATCGAACCTGTAATTAGGGTTTTGCTCGGGTGGGATAGACAATGACGGCGCCAAGCGGAGACAGGGAAGCCAGGAGTGAGTTTGTCGCGACCGTACTCAAGCAACTAACATAAGAATTAAGAAAAGCAGGGGACAATTCAGCATTGTAAATTTCTATAATTTGGGGAAGTAACGTTGGGGAAAAGCTCAGAGAAAGATAAATCTGAGTGACACTCACCACAAAAGCGATACTTCACGGCGGCGTGGGATCTTCTCGTGCGACGGTGGAACTCTGGTCGGTGGTGAGAAGCAGATTCGGTGGAACTCTGGTCGGTGGTGAGAAGCAGACTCGGTGGAACTCTGGTCGGCGGCGTTTCTGAAGGATACGGATACGGAGAGGGAGAGGGAGAGGGAAACAAAAACTTGGGAGGGAGGGATAGTTTTACTCGAAATTCATTGTTTGTTTTTGTTCTTTTTTTTTCACTTGTTAGAGACGGATTTTGATCCGTGTCTGATAAAGTTTTAATTTTAAATTAAATGTATTAACATCGTAGAGACGGAATTAGAGACGAAAAAAATTAGAGACGGAAATCATTTATCTCTACATTCCGTCTCTAAGAAAAAAGTTTTTTTTTTAATTTTATCCACTTTTTAGAGACGGGATTAGACACGGAAATTAATTGAGACGGAAAATTCCGTCTCTAAATTCCGTCTCTAACATGCAAAAATTAAATTCCGTCTCTAACTATTTTTTTTGGTCTCTAGTTCCGTCTCTATTAGAGACGGATAAAATAAAAATCCGTCTCTAAAATCCGTCGGTAATAAGGATTTTTCTAGTTGTGATATAATAACAACAGTATATATATATATATATATATATATATATATATATATATATATATATATATATATATATATATATATATATATAGGGAGAGATCAAATTACACCGGTGTAATACTTGGGTAATGTTACACCGTCCAATAACTTTGTAACTAATACTTATATTACAAAACTAACTGTTGGATTTAAAGATACTATCACATAGATCATATCTACCAAAAATTACATTAATCTAAAATCATTTGATAAGTCATTGAGATGCATCAAGATTAACGTTGTTTAATAAAAGTGCATAAGAAGTTAATCTTGATGCATCTCAATGACTTATCAAATGGTTTTAGATTAATGTAATTTTTGGCAGATCATATCTATGTGATTGTATCTTTAAATCCAACGGTTAGTTTTGTAATATAAGTATTAGTTACAAGGTTATTGAACGGTGTAACATTATCCAAGTATTACACCGGTGTAATTTGATCCCTCCCCATATATATATATATATATATATATATATAGATAGAGAGAGAGAGAGAGAGCGTATCAGGTGAGGTTATTGAACGGTGTAACATTATCCAAGTATTACACCGGTGTAATTTGATCCCTCCCCATATATATATATATATATATATATATATATATATATAGATAGAGAGAGAGAGAGAGAGCGTATCAGGTGAGAACTAATGTTTATCGTGAGAAACGAGAACTTTTCATTCTAACTGTCGGATACATGTGAACCGCTCAGATTAAAACAATTCATTAAAAGGTCACGTGTAACCCGATTCTCGACTAGCTGCCTCTTCGCACATGCAACAATAATGAAATCTTTTTGCACCCCTAGTGGCTCTCTTTGTGAACGTCTTGGTACATCGCTCAGATTAACAAAATTCGTTTAGCTGCCTCGTTTTAGTTGGCGCATCAGCACGCAGGGGCTACTTTGTGTTCGCTTACGTATCTACAAGGGCCCTTCTTTTTCGTTCACACTTCACATATAAAAAAGGGGCGCCTCTCTTTCGTTCAACAGGGGCTCTTCTTTGTTCACACATCAACAGGGGTTGCCTTGGTAATTTGTGTCAGATTGAGACAACTAAAAGCTTGGTAAGGAGGAGGAAATTTGCTTCGGTAAGGAGGAGAAAATTTATGCATGTAATAGCAATTGTACTGTTAATATTAAAACTTTCAAGGACAGGTTACTTGATTTTGGACTATCAATATCAGCCCACTTAAGATCACTAACTTTTACAATATCTAATCCATGATATGAAGTGACCAAGGTCTGCATTTGAACTGCAAGGTTGAAGGCAGGAATCGAGCATCCCTCACTACAAGTTTAATTTTAAGTGCCATTATGTAGCGAAATCTAAGTACACTATATAATGTCTTTTGCATTTTCAGTCTTTATAAAGGGCTGTAAATTTTCAAACTATCTTTATTTCAGTTTGAAGTATTGCTATAGGAAATTAAGGGCAAAACAAAAAAGAGGGCAGTATAAGTATAGAATGCTCTATCTATCTACATTGAATATAAGCTGAGACAATATACAAATATCAAGTAAAGTGTACATAACAATAATTGGATGCAATAAAATAGAAATTGGGGTACGGTATAATTTTGTCTATCCTAGATGTATTTAGCTAGCATCTCCTATAGACTCTATATAAACCCTCTAGCTTGAGGACTGGAGAATTGAAATATCAAACAAGAATTGTTTTTCATTTCATGTTCTCAAGGAGCAGCAGAAACTTTCTTCCCATTGGCAGCAAATCCCAGAAGCTACTCGGTAATTAATTTTGTTGTTGCTGGTTTAACAGTGCCATATACTTTTCTTTCAGATTTGTCATGTAGTAATTTGATTTTCTGGTTTGTAATCCTTCTAGGCTCTACCACGATATCCTCATGTTTCTTGTTTGTTTGTAAGGGCAATTCCTTTTTTTAAGTTCTGACAAGGCATGCACAATCTTTTTTTCAGAGGGACCAAGTGTAGTAAATCTATCAACCAGTATCTTATATGAATATCAAGCTTTGAATAGATATATAGTTACAGGCTATTGATTCAACAAGGCACTAAAATGGGCCTTGGAGGTTCTTAAAAGCAAAACAGCTGCTGCAAGCAAGAAGACGATAAATGAAAGTCAGGAAGACAATGCATTTTTCAAAGGAAATTGTCCTTTGCTTGTCTGTAATTTATCTAATTAATTTTTTAGGCAATTGTTTGATCACCTTTGATGTTAGTGTCAAGCACTTGTCCCTTTTTTGAAACAATATTTGTGTGGGTGAAGCGTCAGAGAAATCCTATTTGTCAGTCGTCGCCAATGAGGGCAGGCAATTACAGGGGCTAGCTAAGACGAGGTTACATGGTCAGTGAAAACGAGGTTACATGGTCATGTGGCGACTCGGTTGGTTGACCGAAACGCACAATGGATGTCGGTGCTGCCGGCGGTGCTGCGAGTGCGCAACTCAGGTGAGGAGGAAAGAACAAGAGGTACAGACGGAGTGACTGATGGAGGGAAAGAACGGGAAAAGTTCACGTGGCCTTTTAATGAATTGTTTTAATCTGAGCGGTTCACATGTATCCGACGGTTATAATGAAAAGTTCTCGTTTCTAACAATAAACATAAGTTCTCACCTGATACGCTCCCATACATACATACATATATATATATATATATAGCACAATAAAACAAACATCAACTTATCTTCGAACATTCGTTAATCATCTCACACATACACCTTCAACTTATCAACCAGGGTTCCCCAACATAAAATCATTCTCATCACTCGACACCCTCAGGGCATAAAACCACTCTCAACCACTACTCTTTTAATAAACATCGGTCCACATCTATTGGATTCCCAGAACACAAAGCAAAGATACTGGTCCACATATATTGGATTCCCAGATTACACTTCACTACCACAGAGAATAGTTATAGCATCCTGAAGCTACCTTAGTACCATGCAGCTACTTAAACTCAACGTAAGCACTACGCAAGCTACCTTGGCACTATGTAGATGTTTCTAACTACCCTCACGCAGTAGGTTTATGAAAACCTTTTCGACAACTCTAACTCTAGCTCTCTCTCAGATCCATAAAAAACATTTTGTAACTCATCACCTATTCTCCAACGATAATTCTCTCAACACCTACCATTCACCCACCAAACATTCATGCATTCACAATAATATATAAAGAATAATACAACACTCCATTAAATCATACTACACAAAAATCACCAACATATATCTCAAATATTCCAAGTATACATTGATGAGACCACGACAAGTGTACCGGGTCATTGCAAGTAATAAATTCGGTAAATAACCGGTTATCGTTCTCAAGGATCGAAGGCCAAATACCATTATACGTTAGCGACTTCTAAGTGAACACCAAAAGATTTTAATATGATTGGAGATATCAAGTGACAGTGAAATTAAAAGAGAAGCAGTAAATTTTTTTTATATTTTTGGGTTTGAATAAAATAGAGCTCTTTGAAAATGTACTTAATATAAAAGGCATTAAGGACAAGCTTCAATTGATTTCCCACTATTGCATGTTGATTTGGTATTAGCAAGTAATTCCCTCTCTATCTTTGTTATCAAACTCACAGTGGTAATCAAATTCTAATTCCTTAGGCAATTGAATCTTTGCTTTCACTAGAAACCCTAATCCTTAGGTGAATGTAGTTGAAGAACAAGCACTAAGACCAAGAGTTCACAAAGATACTCCAATCCAAAGACTATTCCTAGACTAAGAATTGCATGCATGCAATCTCAAGCATTCACACGTAAAACTTCCATTCAACATATGAACCATAAATCATTCCATGGGTGATCAAATCATGAAAAGCATTAAAAACAGAGATTGAATACACAAAGCAAGAGGAAATATGTCATTAGAGTACCCCAAACCAAATACAATAATGTTCTATCAATATTCACTCATATCTAATACAAAGAGGTTTAGCTAGACATAGAGAAATAAATAAAAAGAAAAGTCAAAGAGAAAGAACTAGTAGAATCCATGGAGAAATGTTGATGAATGCCTTCACTTCACACCCTCCAATGAGTTCCACCCTTAGGGTTTGTGTTCCTAAGTGTTCTTTCAGCCTCCAAGTCGTGATCCACCTTAGGTCAGCCATTAGTTAGGTATTTATACTAACTGGGCCTGAAAGAAAGCCCAAAACGCGACAGAAAAATTGTCAACAGCAGGCGCCCTGCGCCCTGGCTTCACCGAGAGCAGGTGCCAGGCGCCCTGCTATAAGGCGCCCTGCGCCCTGAACCTTCTGCTTCCTGCGCCTAGCTTGTCTGGGCGCCCTGCGCCCTGGGCAGCTTCAGCAACAACACATCAAAATGCTCCCATGAACTTAGGTACATGTCTCCAAACAATCTCATTCCTTCTTACAAAAAGTCATGACCACAATAAGGATATTTTTCCATCAAAACAACAAAATAACTAACATAATTGATAACTAGATTATCCCAACAACAAAGACTCAAACTCCTAAGATTAGAGGCCAAGCAAGGATTAAAGTCTAAGTTTGCAAGAGAATTCCCTTCAATTAAGTGCATGAAATTTAGCATTATAGGGAACCGTCATACATCATCACCCAAATAAGCACCACCTCACCAATTCAAACATTTACCAAAAACAAATACACTTAAAATAATATAATTGAAGAAGCCCTTACATAATCACACAATAGCAAACACTCAATTTGAAGAGCCCTTATACAAATCACACAATAACAAACATATTGATAGTCGAAGAAGCCCTTAAACAATCACATAATAACAAGCACATATGATTTGAAGAACCTTTACATTGACGCTTCACTCAAAAGCCACGATCTCTACTCAATCACGATCACGAACTCGGTCACGACAATAATCAACAAACGCTAGGCCACGACTACAACACCAAAAATATTAGAGCAAACCATTTAAAACTTCTAAAAGATCAAAACCCTTTTTCAAATCAAAACACTTTTCCTTCAAGATCTCACCCACACTTCTTTTAAAACTTCTAAATCAAATAACCTTTTATTCAATAAAAGTTTGAAAACACCATCCTCCACACACACCCCCCCGCACGGCCACACACACCAAAAACCAAGATCCACTTCTCAAAATCCTTCTAACTCACAAACAAAAGGTTTTCAACAAAAGATCAACATCAAAACTCTTTTCTTTTGAAACATCTAGCTTCTAAGAATCAACATAAACAAAGAACTACTTTGTATAAAAATGAAGCTTTTCTCTTAAGACTCAACTATCTCAAGAACACTATGGTTCCTTTGAGATTAAGTTCTCATTGTCTTAAAAACATCAAAACACATTTCAAACAAAAGATCAAAGCTAGATTTTACACTAAATCATCAAAATCACTTCTCTTTGAAAATCTTTTAAACCAAAAACTCCTAAACAACATCATCAACAAAATCACCAAAAATCTAAGTTAGAAAAACTTGAAATCTTCTTTCCTTCTTCTAAAACATCTCACGGTTTTAAGGCAACAAAAGACACGAAAAAACTTCAAAATCATCAACAACAACAACAACAACAAAACAACCACAAATAAATAGAACTAAAAGTGTTAAGAAATCCTCACCCAAACTCACAAAAAGGCCACGGTTTCTAGGAAGGGAAAAGAAAGGAAACAAGCTCTCCAAAACTCTCCAAACATCACGGCTACAACCAAGAAAATGGAGAAGAATACAACTCGCAAAAACTCTCCAAATCTCTCTAGATGTCTCACTCAAACACGCACACCTTACTGCAAGATTTAAGCACAGAGAAACAAGGATTAAAGGCTAAAAAAGGGGGTGTTGGCTGCGGCTAAAGCAACAAAGAAGGAAGAGGAATTTTCTCTTGTTTTCTCACTAAAACTCAAACATCTCTCACTAGGATTTTAAGACCAAGGAAACAAATGAATGAAGTACCAAAAAAAGGGGGGGCTGGCTGGCGCATTAAGAAGGAAGGGAGGAGATATTTTCTTGATCCAAGTCTTAGTCTTTGGTCTTCCATGATTTAGGGATAGCCACACACTTAATTAAGCCTACACTTATCTTACACCTCACCAAAATAACCATACCTCCACCCATACTTACACCATACCCCCACCAACAACTCTCACCTAACCCAAGATGCTCTCTTGGTCTGGGCGTCGCAATATCGCCGCGTCGGGTAACTGCATTACCGATTGCTCAATCGGCGATCAATAGCGTAAATTAAATTATCACGAGAAATTTAATCAACACGCACTAGGAAATATTTGCGTATAAAAAATACACTCAAAATCAATCATAATTATTCAGACAAATAATCACAACAGCATGAAATGAACTACAGTGAAAATACGAGTGTTACATTACCACCCTGCTAAAAATAGTTTCGTCCTTGAAACTATAAGTTAGGAAACAACTAAGACAATCACACAAATTAAACACAACAATCTACACCCAACAAAACCCGATAACTTAACCAGGTATAGCTACCCAACTCAGTCCGGTTAGGACCGAACTGCTCTGATATCACCCTGTAAAACCCCGCCTCTCGGGAGCGCTACTTCTCTAATCTCGACTCTAAAGGTAGAAATGTTTTGATAAAAATACTCCTTTTGCATGGTTTTCAAAGAAAGGTAGGCATTATTTTGTTTCTCTTTTTAAAACCTATTTTCGAAATAGCAAGTCAGAGCATGACAGCGTTTTCAAAGCATGATGCACGTCTAACAACACAATTCAAAATAAATAACCATGCAATTAATATATATATATATATATATGTATGTATGTATATGTATGTATGTATGTAAAAGTCGCTCGAAGCGATCAATGTGTTGAAATACAAATACAACTCAAATGAAATATAGAGGAAACAAAATCTCTCATATAACTGGTCAGCACCTACGACACTTACCGAACTCTCTGGTAATTTTAACAACACTACAACACAAGAAAACAACCCGGTAGAAACTTCCTCAGCAACGCTCGTCAGTAATCTCAATCACTCTGTAGACTCCTTCATCTGGGTATCATCCATTGAAATTGGAGAACCACAGGCAAGGGTCATTTTCACAACAAAACATATAATAACAATAGTGTGTGTGTGTGTGTATGCTCAATAAAACAACCATCAACTCATCTTCAAACATCCGTTAATCATCTCGCCCATACACCTTCAACTTATCAACTAGGATTGCCTAACATAAAATCGCTCTCATCACTCGACTCCCTCAGGATACACCACAACTCTTTTGTTCACCTCAACCACTACTCTTTTAATAAACACTGGTCCACATCAATTGGATTCCCAGAACACACACCAACGATAATGGTCCACATCTATTGGATTCCTAGATCACACTTCACTACCACGGAGAATAGTCACTACAAGGAAAACAGCCACCGAAGGCGGTTAAACTACGGTAGTTGCAAAATAACCGTCGTCTGTTCAAATTCAGCGGTCGTCTCCGCGTCGGTTCTTCTAACCGCTTTTAAATATGTACATTTGGTGGCGGTTCTAGGTCACTTGTGGCGGTTCTAGGTCACTTGTGGCGGTTAAAACAAAAGTAAAATTAACCCGCTAGTTACTTGAACTTTGCGGCAGTTAAGAGCCACTAGCGGCGGTTAAAATAAAAAATTGTTACTCAAACTTTGAGTCAGTTTTAGTTCATTTAGCGGCGGTTGAGGTTTTTTTTTTGTTGAAAAAACGGTTGAGGTATTTGTGACCTGGGTTTACAAATTTTTTGATCTTTTTTCCCCTCTCAAGTCTCCTTCTCGATCAGCCAAAAGAAAAAAAATTTGATCTTTTTTTCCCCCTCTCAAATCTCCCTCTCGATCTGTCAAAAAAAACAAAGCCTCCTTCTCATTTATCCTAAAATCAAATCAGCACACTTCACTACTTATAGCACCCTACAACTACTACCTGAGTACCATATAGCTACTTAGACTCAATATAAGCACTACGCAGATGTTTCTAACTACCCTCACACATTAGGTTTACGAAAATCTTTTCAACAACTCTTACTCTAGCTCTCTCTCTGATCAAAAAAAACATTTTGTAACTTATCACCTATTCTCCAACGATAATTTTCTCAACACCCACTGTTCACCCACCAAAAATTCATGCATTCACAACAATATATAAAGAATAATACAACACACCATTAAATCATACTACACAAAAATCACCAACATATATCTCAAATATTCCAAGTATACATCATCACCCAAAGCAAAACACCACAACACCAACTCAAACATTTACCAAGCACAAACACACTTAAAATAATATAATCGAAGAAGCCCTTACACAAACCACACTATAACAAACATATTGATAGTCGAAGAAGCCCATACACAATCACACAATAACAAGCACACATGATTTGAAGAGCCCTTACACTAACACTTTACTCCAAAGCCACGATCTCTACTAAATCACGTTCATGAACTCGGTCACAAAAATAATCAACAAATGATAGGCCACAGCTACGAAACCAAAAATACTAGAGCAAACCATTTAAAACTTCTAAAAGATCAAAACCCTTTTTCAAATCAAAACACTTTTCCTTCAAGATCTCACCCATACTTCTTTTAAAACTTCTAAATCAAATCACCTTTTGTTCAAGAAAAGTTTGAAAAAACCAACCTCCACACACACCCCCCTCACAACCACACACCCTAAAAACCAAGATCCACTTCTCAAAATCATTCTAACTCACGCACAAAAGGTTTTCAACAAAAGATCAACATCAAAACTCTTTTCTTTTGAAATATCTAGCTTCTAAGAATCAACACAAACGAAGAACTAATTTGTAAAAAAGTGAAACTTTTCTCTTAAGACTCAACCTTCTCAAGAACACTATGGTTCCTTTTGAGATTAGGTTCTCATTGTATTAAAAGCATCAAAACACATTTTAAATAAGGATCAAAGCTAGATTTAACACTAAATCATCAAAACCACTTCTATTTGAAAATCTTTTAGACCAAAACTTTCTCTACAACTCCTAAACAACATCATCAACAAAATCACCAAAAATCTAAGTTAGAAAAACTTGATATCGTCTTTCCTTTTTCTAAAACAACTCACGGTTTTAAGGCAACAAAAGAAAGGGAAAAATTTCAAAATCATCAAAAACAACAACAACAACAACAATAACAAACAACCACAAATAAATAAAACCAAAAGTTTTAAGAAATCCTCACCCAAACTCACAACAAGGCCACGGTTTCTAGGAAGGGAAAGGAAAGGAAACAGGCTCTCCAAAACACTCCAAACATTATGACAACTACCAAGAAAATAAAGAAGAATACAACTCCCATAAACTCTCCAAATCTGTCTAGATCTCTCACTCAAACACACAAACCATACAACAAGATTTAAGCACAAAGAAACAAAGATTGAAGGCTCAAAAAGGGGGTGTTGGCCGCGGCTAAAGCAACAAAGAAGGAAGGGAATTTTTCTCTTGTTTTCTCACTAAAACTCAAACATCTCTCACTAGGATTTTAAGACAAAGGAAACAAATGAATGAAGTGCCAACAAAAAAGGGGGGGAGATATTTTCTTGGTCCAAGTCTTAGCCTTTGGTCTTCCATGATTTAGGGATAGTGTAACGCCCCGACTCTAATCGGAGAATTACTTGCTAATCTAACCAGAATTAAAATCAGACGTGGAAAATTTTTCGCATTACAGAAAAATAATAAAGAGTGAATCCTTTTTTAAAATATGCTTTGGCTAAATAAAATCCTTGTATGGATAGGGCTTCATACAAAAATATGCTACTAATAGTCCTTGGTTCAAATTACATTCTAATACTACTAGAACTAGTAAACATAAATCAGAGTTGTGAAACGCGAAATTAACTATAATAAATACAAACTTTTATAATCAGAATAATAGGATAAAATAATTACAATTTATATATTATTTCTTAATTTTACAGGGACATAACCTAATACTTTAGACCCTGACTCATGATTCAGTGACTTGAGGTCTCGCGGAAAGGCAAGACCGAGCACACTCATGCTCTGAACCGCTCCAGTAAGCTTGTACCTGAAAACAACGCCCCAAAATGTGAGTTTATAAAACTCAGTAACATAGACTTGAAGTCATAAATACTTTTACCGTTGTTTCCAGTCATACATGGTGTGCTACGTATGGAAAAATCCCCCCAAACCAGCAAAAACATAATTACTCACTACCTTCAATCATTCAATTTAAGCATCAATGTT
This sequence comes from Calophaca sinica, assembly GCA_037113605.1. NCBI lineage: Eukaryota > Viridiplantae > Streptophyta > Magnoliopsida > Fabales > Fabaceae > Calophaca > Calophaca sinica. The sequence continues at coordinate 73,031,585 of CM073733.1, read as the reverse complement.
GAAACATAAACTCAGTTCAAGAGCAACACTCACAAAGTAACATAATTCTTAATAAATCCTCAATTTCTCAAGCATATTTCAAAATGCAATAAATTTCACATCAAGTTCGTAAAATGTACTCCCTTGGCCCAAAACTCAATTGAAATTGAGACATGATTCCTTTATGGTTAATTGACCAAGGGGCTCCCCACCGATAAACGTTGAAACGACTCACAATTGACGGGTCTGTCGCCAAATCGTCATCCAGTTAGACAAACATTAATGCATATGCCATGTCAAGCAATTAAAATGCATACTTAATAAGGTGATTCACATTAACCAATAACAAGGGTTGAAGCCCTCTAAACAATGAGCCAAACCACAGAACAACTATGCTAAAACATAGAATTAAAACATCAAATGCATGAATCTTAAGGCAAGTCTATTAATTTAGCCTTGTTTTCCTTCCGGGGTTGAAACCCCTTTCATTAAGAACCCAATTTATAGGCCATTAATCCTCAAAACATAAAATAAGAGAACTAAACATAACTCAGCATTAGTGCCACCCTAAATCCCTCTATCTTTCGCATTTGGCAGAATGAAGCACGGCCAGGCCGTGCCATGAGGCACGACCGTGCTGGCCTGTGCAGAAGAAAATTCTGCCTTTTTCTTACTATTTTCAAGATTCACTGCCATTCAAATCATCCCTAATTCTAGTCAAATGATGGCTCTAACAAAATTAACATGTCTAATTACGAAATCAAGGCATTTATCAAAATAACAACAACCTCATACATGAATATGTATCTTTTAGTGCATGCAAATTCAAGCTCAAGTATCTTATAGCCCAAAACACATTTTAAAGAGACTTAGAGTCATAACAACTCATAGAACAGACTGGCTCAAACACAAGCCACTCCAAAACTCATTCTTTCATATTTGACAAAAGTGACAAACAAAATCAAATATTCCGATTAATCAAATATTCCGATTGGAGCTCAATGGAACTCACAATAGGCAAACATCACACAATGTTGTGAGGGGTTGGGGGTAGCCATCTAACCCTATTTATATCAGTCCCACAAAATATCTCAATAATCTACTCAACAGTAATTTATTTCAAGAATTAAAACAATAAATCCTAGCACATCCTAAGGGATGTTTTAAAGAGGGAAATCTATGTTACCTTTGTCCCTTTGATGAAATTGGGGACATATCCCCAATTTCTAAGGCTTTAGTCTCCTTCTTCGCTTTGTCTCCAAGCTACTCCTCCATGGATACTTGAGTTCAAGCTTCAATTTCATCTCCGTCTTCTTCCCTTGTTCATCAATTTCTTCCTGATTTGGGTTTTGTGGAGTAAACCCTAAACTATTCCCTAAATTTTCATGGAGCTCCCCCTTCTTCTTCTTCTTCTTCCTCTTCCGTTTCCCTTTTTCTTCTCCATTTTCGAGCTCTCTCTCCCTTTCTGTCTCTCTCAATCTCTCGGTCTCTCTGTCTCTCTCAGTCTCATTCCTCTCTCTCTCTCGGCCACCCTCTTCTTCTGTTTCTCCAGCGCCACCACCGCGCCTCAGGCCCCCACGCCGGGGCCCTTCTTCCTTCCCTCTTCTCCGCCGTGCGCGTGCCCTTCTTCCTTCTTCTCCCTTCTTCTTTCTTTCTCTTCTTTCCTTCTGTTTTCCTTTTTTTTTCTGTTTTCGTTTCCTTTCTTCTTCTGTTTATTATTCATGCTGAGAGAGAGTAAGTGAGGAGGAGGGAGTGAGCTGTGGTGGAACAGAGGGGAATGTGTTGCACGGTGGGGAGAAAGATAAAGTTTGACTCAAATGATTAAGTAGCCCTTAATTAATCTTATTAATTTATCCTTTGGTCCTCATAAGAACCTTAGGTAAATTAATAAATTAAACTACTCATCAATAATTAGTCCCTCTTTTCCTTAATGCAAGGGTAAAATTACTATTTTACTCCTAAGTTCAAAATTTGCTTTAAATTACTAAATTAAAAGAAATTTGAGATGTTACATTACTCCCCTCCTTTTAGGAATTTTGTCCCCAAAATATGTCCCACCTTCTTATCTTATTCTTCCGTAGGGTCCATTCCCCGCGCTTCCGTTGCGAACTCCAGTCCTACTCTACTCTAAATGAGTAAGTTTCCTTGTGGTTCAATTATAATTGAACCGGAAATCAATCATCTCTTTATTCCTATAAACTCAAAATTAAACCATTATGGATCTCACATCAATAAATTGTGCTAAACCCTAATTGATGTTATATCTATAACTAGAGTCAAAACATGATTGACACTTGGCTAATAGCTCAATCTAAACAGGATTGGCATCGAAGTTAGTCCAAACAACATAAATGCCTCCCTTTCTTTATTATCCCAAATCATTGGAAATTCGAAAAGGAGTTAATAGCAACAATAAGTCAATTATCTAGGGAATTCGGTAATTTAGTTAACTGGTTACAAACTAAGTCTTATTCCCAATAAGATTCTTATTAAGTCAAGACAGAATTTGTAATTGGTCAAACAAGGTCACTTCATACACCTAAAAGTCAAGAATTGTGGCAACATGTTGGCATGTGGGATATGATTGAACCAATGAATTGGCAAGTCTCGGGTTTCACTGATATGGTTCTTCAAATCTGCAAAAGTTAGACTGATATCAAGAAGCACAAATTCTACATGCTGTTGTGGAGTTTGTGGTGTCGAAGGAATAACAAATGCTGGGAAAACATGCAGGAAGATGCAGCTTGTGTGGCAGCTAGAGCACAGGCAGTTTTTGATCAGTGGTGTTTGGCAAATGCTGATAAATTCCCACATGATAAGGCCGCAACACAGGTAACACCTATAGCTTGGGAGAAGCCGCATCCTAGTTGGCTCAAATGCAATATAGATGCATTTTTTGTGAATAATATGAATAATGTTGGTCTTGGTTTATGCTTGCGCGATGACACAGGTGGATTCATCAAAGCCAAAATTATGCAGATTGATCAAAGGCTCAAAGTTAGTGAAGGGGAGGCTATTGGGCTGTTACATGCTCTTAAATGGGTTCAAGAGTTAGGCCTAGATAATGTGGTGTTTGAGCTAGATTGCAAGTACGTAGTGGATAGTTTTAATAACTGTTTAGTGGATAATTCAAAGCTTGGGGCTATTGTTGAAGACTGCAGAAATTTTATGTTGACAAATTTTACACACTCTGTTGTAGTGTTTGCTAAGAGACAAGCTAACGAGGTTGCTCACATCCTTGCTAGGGTGGCTTCGTATACGGCTCGTACTCAGATCTTTGATTTAATTCCCGATTGTATTGCATCAATTATCATCAATGAAATGATATGAGATTGTTTGAGTCAAAAAAAATGATTTATTGAATAGTAATCCTCTTTGTGTATTTAGTGTATTTAAATTACTGGGTACAGTGATATTATTTAAAAACAATTATGTACACTCCTCGGGAATGAGAAATGATCCGGTAATATCTCTTTGTGACGAATGATTTTAAAATAATATTTTATAGTTTCACAATATTGGGTGGAATAATATTACTTGAATGACAAAGAATATTTTCTATACGAATATTATTTTGAGACCCATGAGATATATAAATTTATTTTCTTCAAGAAGCGGTATTATCTTGTTTAAAATAAAAATATATATATTTTATTTAGAGTAGAATTGTATCCTTATTCTATTATTTTTTACACCCTTTCTTCTTCCAATCACATCCTTAAAACATGGCCTATGATGCACTAGCATTTATTTAAAAGCACCCAATTCCCACCCAAAAATCCACTTTCCTCTTTAATCTTCCAACTGTGGTCACACCCCACTTTTTCTTAGACCAACCTACCCCCTCATTCACTTAAATCCATTAAATCCATTGAATCATTTCGAAAACCCCACTACCTTCTCCAAAAGTGTGGATGTATTTCCCTTTTTTTCTCAGTACCGCCATTTTTTTAACATAGGAGCAAGAAATGTTCCCCTTTCTCCCTCTAACTTCAAAGGCCACTTTTGGCTAAAATAACTACATATTCTTCATCCTCTATCTTCTTATTTTCTTGTTGGGTGAGTTGATTCTTCTCTTATCTTCTCACCTCTTCCATTTTCCCCTAATTTAGAAAACCCTTATTCCTAAATCAGATTTAAATCCATTTTCTGTCTCTATTTTGAATCAATCTGAAACCCATTGATTTGTGTAAGGATTTAATGGTTATTCTGCCTGTTTTTGGACTGTTAATTTGATTGGAGCGGGAGACCACATTCTTCCTTGTTTGGCCGAGCAAAAAGGAAAAAGGGGAAAATTGATTCTGGTCTTTTAGGTACTATTATTGAAGGTAAACTTTATTTTTATAGATGAGTTAATTAGGGACTGATGCTGGACTGATTTTTTTGCTTTGATTTAATGTGTTTTAATTCTTATAATGTTGTGCTGCTGGAAAATAGATAAATTGTGTTGAACATAGGGACCTATCAGTTTTAGTAATAATCTTTACAATGCTTAGATAAGTGTGTCTTTGGGCTGTGGTTTTAGAAAGGGAATAGTTGCAATTAAATCATGGAAAAGGTATCTTGATGGTAAGGAATAGGATTAAAGAATAATCATGATTAGATTAGGATTGGGTGGAGTTGGTAGTGTATATAAGATGTTGATCTGGAATTAGAGGTTATACTTAGGCATGATGTTCTCGTTAGAAATTGTAAGTTTAAGCTTTTAATTAAAGTCTTGATTGTGTAAGTTTGACTGCATGGTAACCCTGTAGGCTTTGTAGTTACTGGATTAGTTTTATATGTGGAATTGGGTATGATGTTGTTGTGGTCCATTGTGGAGTAAATGGTTGCTAGAAATAAGTGTTGTTGACAATAAACTTAGTTTCAGGAGATAAATTCAGATTTGGGAATGAAAGTACCATTTAGGCACATTATTTCCACAAAATGATGTGTCTAATCTCTTAGCAGAATCCTTAAGTGATGTTGATTTTGTTTGGTTAGTTTAGAGATCTTACTATGTGTCAATATGAGTCTGATATCATAATTTATAGTTCAAATGGTGAAGGCTTTTAATTTGTCATGGTGAAGGCTGATTCGGGATACTTAGATATTGAATTGTTGATGATATGGATTTTAGTTGTGTTAAGAATGTGATTTGGGAATAACTAAAACAAGTCTTTAGTAGCAAGCTTATTGATTTGCTTAGTATGGTTGAAGGTTTGAAATCGTGGGTTTTTTTTTTATTAAGGTGAGCCTTAGAATTTGTATTAAAGATTATATTTTAAGGGCTTGAGAAAAAGAAGTGAAATTAGAAAAGACTAAGTTGGAAGTTGGCCTTTATTGGAAATGGATGAGATTTAAGATAAGTGTTCAGATATACAAAGTTGGATTTAAGTAAATTAGATTGTAGTGGTGTACCCTTTTAATGGAAACAAAACGTTATAATTTTATGTGGGACTTTAGTTGATTTAGATTAACTAGTTATAAGTTGCTTGGAGAGTTGTTGAAATTTGTTAAGATGAATGTAGGGGTGGCAATCACATCCATTTATCCATCATCCATCCAATCCATCCATAGAGAAATCCATCTAATCCATCCATTACAAACAAAAAATAATAATTGGATTGGATCCAATCCATCCATTTAACTTAATGGATGGTTAGTCATTCATCCACTATTTTTTTAAATCTATTGGATCACCCTAAATAAAAATCATAAAATCCATTGAATAAAAAAAATTAGATGGACAATTAATGAGATCAGATTTTCATTTAAAAAAATAAAATTTAAAAAATAAACATTTTCTCCTCCAAAACTATTTTTTTTTTATTTTCTGAGAAAACATTTTCTTCTCCTTTCCCAACGTTTTTCGCTGTTTCTCACCGAACCTTAATTTTTGAATCAACAACGTCACTCTCTCTCCACAACAATTCGCGAGTGTTTCTCACTGTTTCTTCATCACATAATTGAGAAGAGCATTTCTTCAATTCGTGAGTTTCACTCTCTCTCCCCAACAAGGTTGAGCGATGGATCGGTGAAGAAAGTCCCCCTCTCTATCTCGCTCGCTCGCTCTCTCTGAAACGATGCCCTTCGAATCGGTGCTGAGAATGGTGCTGAAATCCTCTAATAACCCAAGCTCAGAACATATATACGAGGTGGAAGCTCGATTCGAGGTTCAATTTTTGGGGAGATTAAACCGATTTTAGAAGAGGGTCTTGCTCTGTCTATAATCTTGAAGAAGAAAGTTGTGGTCTCTATTCCTCAAAGGAAATCTTGTTATTTGTTTTACTGTGCGCGTATGTGCTGATTCTGTACAAGAATTGTTTGGATTCCCTCATCAACCAGCTCCATGAGTGCATCAGCACTTCCTGGTATACACATAACTCTTCCCCTAATCACCTCTTTTTCTATATATGCTTGAGTGTGGCTTGTGTTTGAACTTTGAATCAGCTCCATGAGTTCATCAGTTCAACCATGTTTGTTTGTTTGCTTATTCTGTGTTCAGTTCAACCAATTTTGGTATTGATTCTGTGTTCATTACTTTGAATGATTGGGTTTTAACATGGTGCTGATTCTGTGTTCATTACATGGAATAATAGCTCATGTTCCAGATATTGGTTCTGTCTAAGGGAAATCATGGTTCTGTTTTTGCTGATGTTCTACAAGGGTCTCATTTTTTTGTTGCACACTCAGTTTTAAATTCTTGGAATTTAGTCAGGGTGCTTTATGCTTTTATATCTTGCTGGCAAAAAATTCAAATTGGTGTTTTATGTTGTTCTGCTCTGTTCTGTGACTGTGAGTACCTGCTGCTTGTGAGGTTTTGGAGTTCTTTGCAATTAATTAAGATATTGATAATGTCACCTATTGCATCATTCTTGCAAGCTCCTAAGTTGGTTGTTATTGAGTCTGGAATATTGGAAAAGTCATGTGCATATTGAATCATATTTATGGAATATTTGATCCATGTTTACTGCTTTTTGTTGTGTCTGAGACTTTGAGTTATGTGTTTTGTGTGCTAGGTAATATGTCTAGTGAAGAGTATCAAATTGAGGGGGAAGAAGTTGAAGAAAGTTCAGTCCCCAATTCAAAAAGAACTAAAACATCAATGGCTTGGGATTACTTTGAAAAGTTCGTTGATGATAAGGGGCTTCCAAAAGCCAGATGCAAAAATTGTGGTAAAGTCTACATGGCGAGAGAGAATGGCGGGACTTCAAATATGAGACAGCATGCGAAGAAATGTTGTGTAGGAGTGGAAATATCTTCCTATCCGTCTCTAGATCAAGAGAAGTTTAGGGAGAAGATTTCTAGGGTAATTATAAAACAAGACTATCCTTTTTCGTTTGTTGAACATGAAGGCATGAGAGATTTGTTATGTTTTTAAAGCAGTGTCTAGAAATACTGCCAAGTTAGATGTTGTGAAATTGTATAGAAAAGAAAAGGAAAATCTCAAATGTTGCTTGAGGACCGTTCCTGGGAAAATTTGTTTAACCTCTGATCTATGGTCAGCAATCACCACTAATTAGTATATGGTGTTGACTGCGCACTATACTACTAAGGATTGGGTGTTAGAGAAAAAGTGTTAGCATTCTTTCACTGTCCACCACCTCATACTGGTGCTAATTTGGCCGAGAAGTTGAGTTTGCTAAAAGAGTGGGGTATCGAGAAAAAAAATATTCACCATTACTTTTGATAATGCGTCTTACAATGACACAATGGTGAATATATTCACAAAGATCTGTTAGAGGTAGCCCAAGCATTCCCTCTTCGAGTGATTTAGAAGATTTTGGAGCGTTTCAAAGTAAGTTGTGTCGATCGTCAAGGAAAGAATCTGATTTGCAAGCTTATCTGCATGAAGATAGACTTGATCATAGGAAGTATGCTGACTTGGATGTTCTGGAGTATTGGAAATCAAATGAAGGTATGGAACTTTCTATGATGGCACGAGATGTCTTGAGTATACCGATTACTACAGTTGCATCGGAATCAACATTTAGCATTGGTGGACGTATTCTTAACAAGCATTGAAGTTCTTTCTTGCCTGAAAATGTTGAAGCATTATTGTGTACAAATGATTGGCTTTGTGGAACTCCAGGTTAGTACCCACAAACTTTCAATTTTTAATCTTTTTTATTTAATTTGAGTCTTTTTTAATTCTTGTATGTTTAATAACTTTTTACTTCGCTTCCCTTTTGTAGCTGCATTAGATCTTAATGATAAAGAACTTGTTGAGGACTTTTCAGCCTTATCTATATCCCAAAATTGACGATCGTAAGTTTTTTTCTTGTTGATTATTTTTTAAGACCTGAGATGGTATCTTGTATTGTAGGTTGTTGCACTACGCCTTCTCTAACGGGGATTACAACAATACTCTTACCAAAATGAATGATAATTTTGTTAGCATGAGTGAAATTAACTTGGCTCTTCTGTTAATTCCATGAAGCAACTTAGCTAGGTTCACATTCATCGTGATTGTCACTGTAAACCCATTTGTGGCTATTATCTGCAGCCACTTTTCCTACTAATCTGCAGACATATCTCAACAACATAGAGGTGCACGAGAGATAATGGCTGTTGAATTACATGACTTCTCTTTATCTAAACTTTCATCAAATCCTCGTATTAAGTGGGACACCTTGTGAATCTGTAAATCATCGTGTTGTTGATGTGGTCTTATTTTCTCCTTATACATGTAGTAAACGTATAAGTATTAACGTAGAGTAATGAAAATTTTCTAATGAAAAATTAAGGTAGAGCAATGTCAATTAAATCTCACCCCTCTCCATAATTGTAAACCTCATGAGACATTTTGAAGAATATGTCATGTAAAAGGGAAGATAACTGATTAGATATGTTCCTGATGATTTTTTAGATATTGAGATGTGGCCCACCACCAACGAACAAGGCCATGGCTGCTCACCTAGAAGCCCTTGGATATGCTCCTGAGATGCGATTTGATTACGATTGTCTTCATTGGGGTGCTTAACATTGCATTTCATGGCCTTAGCTTTCAAAAAAAACTTGCAGCAATTTTTTCTGGCTATGAATCTTGGAAACATTGGATCTACAGTGCATTTAATTTCTGCAACATTGAGTAGAAGTCTGAAATAATTGCTTCTCGTATGATAATGAGATTGATACATTGTCCCTGTGCTAGAAGCACAAATTATGAATTGACTTGCTGGACTGTGATTATTCTAGGTTGCATGCAAATATGATAATTGATTCAGGCTCAGCACTTACTCTTTTTCCAAATGATGTTTATTCTAGGTTACTGCACATTTTAGTGGTGCTGATGTCCAGTTGAATGTTCTTAACACCTTTTTTCCATTTGATCACGGGGTTGTGTGCTTCGCTTTTGCGTCAACAAGATTTAATGGGGTTGGCACCTTTGGGAGCATAGCACATCATAACTTTTTGGTCGGCTCTAACCTCGAAAAGAAAATTGTCTCTTTTAAGCCAACAGATTGCACAAATTAAGCAGTGATTGACTTAAGTTGTTTATAGAGTAATAGGAAAAAAATTCATCTATATATGTACCGTGATGAGGATAATAATTTCAATTATATAAGTATTTTACAGAGAGACAGAGGGAGAAAGGGGAGAGAGTGTGAGAGAGAGAAAAGAGAGAGAAAAAGATAGGGGGAGTGAGATAGGGGAGAGAGGAGAGAGAGGGAGGGAGAGAGAGGAGAGAGAGGGAGGGAGAGAGAGGAGAGAGGGAGAGATGAAAGAGAGAGGAGAGAGGGGGAGGCAGAGATAGGAGAGAGAGAGAGAGGAGAGAGAGAGGAGAGGAGAGAGATAGGGGAGAGAAAAAGATAGGGGAGAGAGGAGAGAGAGGGAGAGATGAAAGAGAGAGGAGAGAGGGGAGAGAGAGAGATGAGAGAGAGGAAAGAGGAGGAGAGAGGGGAGAGAGATAGGGGAGAGAAAGGAGGGAGAGAGATACGGGGGATATATATATATTTATATATTTAATAATTAAAAATATTTCTTTGTAATTAAAATATTTTTTATGATTAAAAATAATTTTTTGTAATTAAAATATTTTTTATGATTAAAAATAATTTTTTGTGATTAAAAATACTTTTTATGGATGGATTGGATATCCATCCATAAAAAAATTGTTAATGGATGGATTGGATAGTTTCTTTTCAATGGATGATAGATGGATTGGATTTTCTTGATGAAATTTTAGTGGATGGTAAATGGATAAATAGATTTTTCCCATCCATCTATTAGGATCCATGGATGAATTTATCTAATCCATCCATTTTGCCACCCCTAAATGAATGACAATCCTTAGTGTATGATGTAGTTGTTCTTGAGAGTAAGATGGGAGTGGTGGAAATTTAGTGCTAAATTCAGATAGGAGGTGAGACACTAATATTCTAGGCTAGTTTGAATGGATTTTAGGGTGTTTTATGGTAAAGTAGTAAGGTTTAGGTGTTTGACATATCGGTGAAAATTAGTGACTCTTAATTTAGGGATTGATACTTCAAAAATAGAGATACGAATAAGTCGGAATTAAGTGGAGAATGATGGACTAGAGTAAGGATTTCGATTAAGTTGAAGTTAAATTCGTAGTTACGTTGTATCTCAATTATTTGATATGAGTTTAATGGAATTTTGAGTGTTCTATGGATTCTAGAAGAGGTTTGAGGTTATGGCATAGAAGTAGATAATCAATTATAGTGTTTGTGGAAGAAGTTAAGGGTCTGAATATCATTCTAAAGAGTATTTTATTTTTTACTTGTATTTCGAATAGAATTGTGATTATGAATAGATGAATATATTTGTATTTGGAAATGAAGATTATGTTTAGGTATGTTACTTCCTAAGATTTGATGTACTTCTTCAAAATGTATTTGAAATTGTTGGAAGCTAAACGATTGAGAAATTTAGATCCTCAATAATTTTGATGATAACAAAGTATCTACAAGAGAACAATTTAATTTCTGATAAGTCTTGAAGTGTGTAGGTATTAAAATCTCTCATATTTTATAACTCACTTAAGCAAGAAGAAAGAAGATGAATTCTTTCATAAGTGTCTGCATCCGGTTCACTTCAAGCTTCTGGTACTCACACTTCTAGCGAGCGTCCGGTAAAGCGTTACTTAAGACACGTGGAATACATATTTGGAACAAAATTCGAATTTGATTTTGTGCGCTCAATTCTTTTGTACGAGGAATCAAATGTGACAATTTTGGGATAAGATAAAATTCGTACACTGCAAATGATTGAAAAACAGATAGTACAAAATGGTAAAGTGTACTATTCTGAGATTCTCTATAAAGGAAGATAAGGACGTTTTCAAATTTCATCACTCAATGATTTGGAGCTGTGTATTTCTGCAATGGTAATATCCTTAAGGACTTCTATAGATATCTCAAGCTCTCCATTGAAGAATGTGGCTAGAAACGGCATACTGCTAAAGTTATTATTCAAGTGAGCAACCAAGTTTCTGTGCTAGGTTTTCTGAGAACCAGAACTGAACTTCAGCGTCTTACTCTTTCTTTTAGAAAGTTATTTGTTTTGAGCTTAAGTTTTTTTATTCTCTCTTGTTGAGAGTTACTTGATTGTATTCAAAACTTCTTTGTGAATCTTGTATTGCCTAGTAACAAGCTTGTTATCTCAAAAGCTCGAACGTACTGAGTCCTTTTGAGAAGTTAAGAGTATTGTCAAGTTTGTGACAGTAGAATAGTCTTAAAGAAAATTGTAATCAGTGTGATTATAGTGAAAAATCCTTCAGGTTTGGTGGTGAACTAGTATAAATCTTCGTGTCTCATTTTTTACTGCTTTACCTTTTCTTCTTTCTTGCAAAGAAAAACAAGCTTTTAACTTACTTCACTCCAACGTCCGGTGCAACCTAGCTTCCGATAACAAACGTTTTTATAGCTAACTTGTTTTCAAGTGTGTTTTAACTTAAAGTTTGTGAGAAGTTTTCAACATAATTCAACCCCCCTTCTTGTGTTCACGTTCAGTTGGTACCAGAGCTTATGGTTTAGCACTTAACAGTGTTAAAGGAAATATCCTATTTACTTCGAACTTGTCTGCAGAAGGTGGCCACATGAACCGTCTTCCTCTATTCACTGGAGAAAAATTTGATTACTGGAAGGACAAAGATAATAGCTTTATTTGAATCTCAACAACTTGAGTTGTGGGACAAGGTTGAAAATGGGTACATTATTCCCACTACTGCTACTGGTGCTATTTTATCTAGAGAAGAATGGAATGATGAGCATAAAAAGAGATATCAGCTCAATCAAAAAGCTAGATTTATTCTTATCTGTGCTATGGAAGAGAAAGAATATGACAAATGTGGTAAATTTGATACTGCGAAGGAAATCTATGATTCTCTTGTTTTATCTTACGAATGCTTTGCCCAAGTAAGAGAAACAAAGGCTAGCATGTTGGTTCGCCAATATGAGTTGTTTAAGATGGAAGATGGTGAAAACATTGAGACAATGTTTGGAAGATTCCAAACTCTTGTTCATAGGTTAAAAGCCCTTGGAAAAGGCTACACCACACCTGACTACGTGAGAAAGATTCTAAGAAGTTTGACTAAGCAGTGGAGACCCAAAGTCACTGCTATACAAGAAGCAAAAGATTAAACACTTTACGTCTTGAAGATCTTTTGAGTTCTTTAAAGGGTCATGAACTTGAGCTAAATGAGGAAGAACCTGTGAAGAAAAGTAAATCTATTGCTTTAAGAGTTAACAAGCACAAAGCCAGTTCTTCTAAAGCCCTTCAGGCTGAAGAAGAATCAGAAGGTGAAAGTGATGGATCAGATGATGAGCTTTCATTCATATCTAGGAAGATCCAAAGAATGTGGAAGAAGAAAGGGAACTTCAGAAGACAGTTCTAAAAGAAAGGTGTCAAGGACAAGAAGGAAAAAGCAAAGACAAGAGTCAAGTCATTTGCTATGAATGTAAAAAGCCAGGACACTTCAAATCTGAATGTTCTAATGGCTACATGGGAAGACCTGGACTCATCTTCCTCTGAGGATGATGAGAATGAAGAAGTAGCGAATGTTGCCCTCATGGAAAACACTGATTCAGATTCTGAAGAAGAAGTTGAAGAGGTAATATATGATTCTTACTCTGAACTTCAGAATGCATTTGATGATCTTCTTAAGGATTCCTCTACTCTCTCCATTGAGTATAAAGCTTTGAAAAAGATGTTTTTAAAATTATCAAAAGATTTTTAAGCATTGAACAATGAAAACTCAAAGCTCAATGAAGAGAACCAAAAGCTGAAAATTGAAAATCAGCGTCTGGTGGATCATCGGCGTCTGGTAGCTAGTCAGCGTCCAAAAGCTAAAATTTCACAAGCTAGAAGCTCACAAGCTAAAGGCAATCCTAATTGTAAATCAAATGATTATGAGTATGCCTTTCAAAAGTTTCTTGCAGAGTGTAACTCGAAGCAAGCAAGCTTCAATGATTTGGGGTGTTAGTAAAACGACAACTCAAGGTCTTGGATACAAATCAGATGATCTTAATTTACAAAATGAAAATCTAGCATCTGATGAACCCAATGATCACAGTAAAAGCTTGCATTGCAATAAACCAGGCCATTTGAAAAGTGCCTGTAATGCTTTTAAGATTAAAAAGTATAAGTATCCTTCAAGTACTAATAAGAAAGTACTCAAGAAGATTTGGGTACAAAAAGATAAGATAGTCTATGTTGCATATATTCTTAGAAACAAGGTCAACACACCTATCTTGGTACTTAGACAGTGGATACTTGTGTCACATGACGGGAGAAAATCATATATTCCAAGAGCTAAGGCCTAGAGAAGAAGGATATGTTGGTTTCGGTGGAAACCAAAAAAGGTAAAATAGTTGGAATTAGTCACATTGGTAAAGGCTTTCTTCCCTCTATTGATAATATACTTTATGTTGAAGGACAAAAGCATAACTTATTGAGCATAAGTCAATTATGTGACAATGGCTATGATGTCATTTTTACAGAAACATGTTGTTTAGTAAAAAGCAAGAAAGATGACTCTATATTCTTTACTGCAAAGAGGAAACAAAACATTTATAAAATTGATCTTTCTAAACTTGCAAAACAAGATATCAAGTGTCTTATGTCTGGTGAAGATGAACAATGGACTTGGCATAAAAGATTAGGTCATGCCTGTTTGAGATTGATCTCAAAGTTGAACAAGCATAGTCTTGTTAGAGGCTTACCGAATCTTAGATATCAATTTGATGCTCTCTGTGAGGCATGCTAAAGAGGAAAACAAGTTAAAACTTCTTTTTATTCTAAAAATATTGTTTCAACCTCTAAACCTCTTGAGCTTTTGCATCTCGATCTTTTTGGTCCAACATGGACAACCTCTTTGACTGGAAAGAAATATGGTTTAGTCATTGTAGATGATTTTACTAGATGGACATGGGTTAGATTCCTTGCCCACAAGGATGATTCATTTAAGATGTTCACTGTTTTCTGCAAATCAGTTCAAAATGAAAAAGGAATTTGTATTTCTTCAATTAGAAGTGATCATGGGGGCAGAATTTGAAAATGAAAACTTTCAAAAAATTTGTGAAGAAAATGGGATCTCTCACAATTTTTCCTCTCCTAGAACACCACAACAGAATAGTGTTGTAGAACTGAAAAATAGGTCCTTACAAGAAATGGCCAGAACCATGATCAATGAAGCTGATATTGCAAAACATTTTTGATCAGAAGCAGTAAACACATCTTGCTATATTCAAAATAGAATCTATATAAGAGCTATTTTAAAGAAGACTCCATATGAACTGTGGAACGGTAGAAAACCCAACATTTCTTATTTTCATCCTTTTGGTTGCATTTGTTTTATTTTGAATACTAAGGATCAACTTGGTAAGTTTGATTCCAAAGCCGAAAAATGCATCGTTTTGGATACTCTAAAAGATCTAAAGCTTTTATAAGCTTTTATACTATACAATAAACAATCCATGATAGTGGAAGAATATGTTCATGTCAAGTTTGATGACAAGAAGCCTGACACTGAAATGTCACAGCTAGATGAGTTGTTTTCAGGTTTAGACATTGGTGGAACAACAAACAGTGAACCTTCAACCTCAGCATCTGGTTGTGGGAACCAGACACAGGAGTCTACTTAACCAGAAGCTGAAGCTAGAAGGAGTTGGAAATTCAAAACTCATCATCCTAAAAATCTGATGACAACCACTTTGATGTGGGTAGTCATTTTGTTAAATTCGATCTTTGGTTGAAATCCAAACTCAGTTATCAATGCATTTTTATTGCCATGACAAGAATAAGCAAGCAGAATCAAATAGATTTAATATGCTGTTTCAGGCCTAGAAATTCAGTTAGATACAAACATCGATATCTCACTCAATTCGCATTCAAATTCAGAAGTTAAATAAGCGAAAATGGACGAACTAAATTATAGCACAAGCTGTTCTAAAACAGAATTGTTATCAAATAAAATAAAAAGAAATGGATAAAGATGAGGGATGGATGCGCCACAATTCCCTAAGGATTTGATAAGCAGAGTGACGAACGCCACAAGAAGGTTTGCTTCTTGATAAGTTAAAAAATGGCTCAATCCAAAACCCAAAAGAACATAAGTCTCTCAATTGTGATAAACACAAGTTTTTTCATCCAAAATTCTGATCCTTCTCATTAGAAACTTGCCATTATATAGATTTTACAAGGTAAAGGCATCAGCTTTCTCTATTACTAAAAAGCTCACTAATTGCTAGTTTAATGCCTAATTCAATGTGTAACCAACTAGCCTTCAAGTGTACAATAATTGGAGCATTATGGTAGCAGCTGTATTATTCCTTAGACAACTTTTTAAATGCTAGCTTCATTGTCTTCTTCAATTTGTAACTGACAAGCAATAAAAGCTAGACAATGCACTCAATGCATTTGTTTCTTTGTTTGGTGCATTCATTTGTCTTTAGGGAGCTGTCCAGCACCTTCTCCACACTATATTAGCGCCAATTAAGCTCTCAATATAGCTGTTAGGAAGATTCCTTCACAAGGCTTGATGCATTGAAGCCAACAATGAAGAGTTTGGTCCCACATGTCTTCCAATTCAATGCCTTTCTTCCTTAGCTTTTGTAACCACCAAGAACCCTTAATGTTGTGCTATTTATTCACACAAAAAATACTGCTGATTTGTTTACTACTCTTATCCAGAAAAAGATTATAGTAAACAAACACTCAAACCAAACAATAAAAATCCAAAAATTCAAACAAGTGTCTTTGGGCCTTTAGTGCAAAATGCAACATGCAGCCCATGAGCTTTTACGACTTTATTTAAAAAAAAATAAGCTAGATAAATTTGGGCCAAATTAGTGTACAGCCCCTCCTTTGTTTTCTTGTCACGCCCTTATCATAGATTCAGTTATGCCATGTAATGATTCTTCATCCTTGCACTTCAGGTCTTCATCAAAATCAAATCACAGGAGAACCTAGAGATAAAATGAGAACAATATCCTCTTTCAAGGAGCATGCAGATTTTGCACTACTCTCTGAGATGGAACCTAAATCGATTGATCAAGCATTGGACGATGAAGGTTGGATTCTGGCTATGCAAGAGGAGTTGAATCAGTTTTAACGCAATGATGTTTGGAAGTTAGTTAACCTACCAGAAGATAAACAAGCTATTGGTACTAAATGGGTATTTAGAAATAAGCTTAATGAAGATGGTAAGGTAGTGAGGAACAAATTAAGGCTAGTTGCTCAAGGTTATTCACAAGAAGAAGGTATAGATTTTACTGAAACCTTTGCACCTGTTGCAAGGTTAGAATCAATTCACATTTTACTTTCATTTGCTACACACCATGAGATAATTCTTTATCAAATGGATGTGAAAAGTGCCTTCTTGAATGGTTTTATAACTGAAGAAGTCTATGTGAAACAACCTCTTGGATTTGAAGACATTGAATTTCCAGAACATTCTTTAATCTTAAAAAGGCACTATATGGTCTTAAGCAAGCTCTTAGAGCTTGGTATGATAGACTGAGTTCATTTTTAATGGAAAATAGTTTTACCAGTGGTTAAGTAGACACTACTCTGTTTAGAAAAACATCAAACAAGCATTTTATAATTGTTCAAATTTATGTTGATATTATTTTTGGAGCTACTAATGAAAGCCTTTGCAAAGAATTTTCTAAGTTAATGCAAACTGAATTTGAGATGAGTATGATGAGAAAATTGAAATTCTTCCTTGGAATTCAAATCAAGCAATGCAATGATGGTATTTATATACATCAAAGCAAATATATCAAGGAATTGCTCAAGAAATTTAAGATGGTGGATTGCAAGCCCATGTGCACTCCTATGCATCCCACTTGTATTTTATGCAAAGATGAAACCGGTAAGAAGGTAGACCAGAAGATGTGCAGAGATATGATTGGTTCTCTATTTTATCTTACAGCTTCAAGACCTGATATTATGTTCAGTGTATGCCTGTGTGTAACACGCGTATTTTTACGATACGTTAATTAGCGGTAATATTGTATTTTTGTCGTAATTATGCCATAATAAAGCAATTTCTTGTTCTCTGAGTAAGTGGATTAATTAAATCAAGATCAAATTAAGTTTGAGAATTAATATTTCATATTAATTCACGGTTTGAAAATCGTCGAAAAATTTTAACGAAGTTTCGCCGCGTTTCGAATCGCCGGGCGGTTTCGCCGCAGATAAAATTCTAAATGAACTCCGATTTCGATGAAAATCGAATCGTAACCTCTTGAGACTATTTTTGAGTGATTGTTGTTATTTTTATTATTTATGATATAATACTTTCACGCGATGAATTAATTTCTCGTTAAATTAATTTTCGCGAGTTTATCGGTAACGCGATTTTTCGTCGCCGAGTTTTAAAATCTTAGGACTCTAATTAGAGGGTAATTTTGAGAGATGTGAGGTTAGATGGGTAAGATTAGGTGATATTTTTAACATCTAATTTAATTGCTAGGTGTCATTAGTTGTGTGGTTTGTTTTAAAAAAAAAAGAAAGAGAGAAAGTCTTTTATTTAACTAGTCTTACTTACTACATTTTTTTTATAAAAGGAGGAAACCCCCCACCAGCTGCCTCATGAGCTTCCTTTCCCCCAAACCCTCTTCTCAATCTTTCTTTTTCTTCTTCAAAGCTTCCAAGCTTCCATGGCCAAGACCTCATGATCCTTTGAGTTTTTGGACACACTTTCTTCACCAAACTTGTTGCAAATCACCATACCAACTTAATTCTACCTCTTCTACATCATTTGGGGTAAGAAAAATTGAAACTTTTTCCCCAAAGAATTTCTGTTTTGGGCGCTAAACAGCCCCCCATCTTCTACTTTGTTTTTGCTTCCCAAATCTTGCCATATTGCTAGGTTATGTCCTCTACTATATTACCTATGTTTCTAACCATTCAAATGAGCTTGAAATCAGAATTTTTCAACCTCTTTTGAACCCTAGATTCAGCGCTAAACAGCCCCCTCCTCAATGTTTAACTAATTTGTGTTTTAGTTGAATTTGTTGCTTGTTATGTGTTGTTTGGATGATTGATGATGATTGTTGAGAGATGAACATCTCCAACCCCTTTCCTTAAGTCTCTAGGTCGAAAACCCTATGTGGTAAGAATGGGGAAAATGATGTGATCTCATGAGAATCAATCAATTGAATGTTATAAGTGTCATTAGAAATTGTTTTGATGTTAGTTCCATGTGTAGCTTAAATTAAATAGGCTCAACATGATAGTTTAAATTTATTTTCCATTTTTGAACCATGTAAGTTTGTGGCTAGGGTGTTTAATTGCATGTTAGTTGGTTTATTAAATGATTAGAAGTAATTTTAAGGTTATTGGAATTGTTATGCATGAATTAGAAAGAAATTAGTGTATGTTACTTGTAAGAAAATGGTTCTTGAAGGACTAAATTGGCATGTAAAATTTGATTGGTTGTTTTCTAGTAATTAGTGTTGTCTTGACCATGATTTAATTAGTTGAAACTTAGTTTTGATTGTGGGTTGAATCAAAGGAAAAACTTGAAAGGTTTTGGAAAATTGGTTCTTGAAGTTTTAGAAAACAAACCTGTTTTGTTTGAATTATTGGGAATTATTGAATTATGATTTTGGCATGGGACCACTTGGAGATGATTCATATGGGTATTGGGATCTTCCGTATTAAATTTTGCAATTTTTGGATAAGTTTTGAGACCTCTAGGACATTATGAACCAAAAACAGTTTTATTGAAGAAATGATTTTTCTGCACTTATTGGTAATGATTTTTACCCAAATAAAAATATGTTGATGAGTATATGTATGTCAAGGACTTGCATAAAAAGTTTCATAAGAAACGGAGTTCGTTTGATGTAGTAGGAAAATTGCTATTTTAAATAGCGTAAAAATTGCCAAATTCTGCGCTTTTTGAGTAAGTTGAATAGGAAATAGTTTAATGCTTGATTTAAGTATATGCATGGCAATTGGAGTTTGGGATTTGTTTTCGAATGTGCCTTGAAATGTGTTTGATAATTTGATGTCTTGGAGTAAGTAAATGACTAGAAATGGTTATTGGCTTTGGTGAAATGATTTTTAATTTGATGATATTAATTAGTGGTGATTCTTTTAAATTTTGGAAAAGAATGTTGGCAAAGATTTCTAGAAACCTTTGTTTTGATTGGCTTTTATTTTATGACTTAATTATGTAAGATTTTGGGTGATTGCCTAGTTGTCTTGTAAATGCTTTGAAAACTAATTATGAAAACTTAGTTAATTCTCAAGAAAGGCTTTTAATTCAAAAACTTTATTTCTTTCAAGTAAGTTAAGGTTTATAAGTGTTTTTGTGATAAGTTATCTTTCAAGAAGTATTTTGATTTTAAAAACCATATTTATTTTCAAGTAGCTAATTATTTAAAATCCTTGAATGAATTTGGCTAGAATTAGGGCTTCGTTGAGAGCTTAAATTTAGTTAGAATTATAGATTTTGCTAAGTTCGTTGTGATGTTAGGCTCGAGTGACCGGAGATCGTGCGGTGCGAAAACCGAGGAATATAAGCGACGCAGACTTAAGGACGTTGGAGCGACGTTAGTGGCGACAAGTGGTAAGGGCGCTTCACATTTATAATTAATTTTGTATGTCCTTGTGTAAGGATAAATTTTTGGATACGAATTTAATTTCAAGTGTTCATGCGAAGAAGTCTGAGAACCTAAGGGTTCGAAGTGAGGGTCTTGTACCCCTTCGCTTTATTTTTGTTATATATGCTGATTATTTAGTGGGCTTGTCTGGTAACTTAACTAATTGTTGTATGTCTTCTTCCCTGCAGGAGTTCTCGATTCTCAAATATTTTGGTGTTCGAATCCATGCTCCAAAAGCTCCTATTATCCTCCAGGTAGATTGGACCCCTCCTCCGTGCGGTTGGGTTAAAGTCAACACGGACGGATCTGCTAGGGGTTCTCCTGGGCACTCCGGCAGTGGGGGTATTTTTAGAGATAAAAGTGGTGCTGTTCTTGGCTGTTTCGCCAATTATTTCGGTATTGCTTCCTCTCTGGAAGCGGAACTCATGGTCGCCATGATGGCCATTAAGGAGGCTAGGCGTCGATGCTGGACTCGTCTTTGGGTGGAATGTGACTCTTCCCTGGTTGTTCAGGCTTTTCATAACCCTGTCTTAGCTCCGTGGCATTTAAGGAACCGGTGGAAGAATTGCATCTATTTAGTTTCCTCTATGACTTTCAAAATTTCTCATATTTTCAGGGAGGGCAACCATCGTGAGATAGGCTGGCTTCTTTTGGAGTTTCTTCCAAAACCTACACCTGGTGGAACTCTATCCCTAGCTTTATTAGGACTGATTTTTTCCGTAATAAGTTTGGTCTCCCAACTTTTCGTTTCAAATAGTGTTGTTTTCTCTCTATGGGACTGGGTCTAGTTTGGCCTCTTCTGTTGGGTTTTGATGTGCTGCAGATGATTGTTAATGACTTTGGTGCCAACATAGTTGGGATGATAGTCATTATAGTGATGCATATGCATGTCAACATCTGTTTTAGCCTTTCTAGCGTTATTTATTTAGGCGAGTTTTTCTTTCTTGTTGGTTTCTTTGTTGTTTTTTTGGTTCATGGGTTTTGGCCTAGTCCCCCCATGTTTTTTTTGTTTCTCTTTTTCTTTTTTTTTCAATAAAATATAGGCGGGGGTACTCTTTTTCCTACTTGATGTTTTTTCCCTAAGGAGGGTTTTGCATCAGAAGGTTTTAACGAGGCCCCTCTCCTTTCTTTTGCCTAAAAAAAAAAAATATTTAGTGGGCTTGTCTGCAAGTGGTTGGCAGCTGTCCCCAACCCCCCACACTTGTTTGTTCCTCTCTGTCAATTCCATCGAATTGCAGAGCGATGGATTCCATATTGATTGACGACTGTTGCTGCTAAGTGTGATTATTTGAGATGAGATGCTTTTGTTGTTTATCACTGATGAATTGAGTTATATTGCTATGTTGCTTATGCTGTTTGTATCGTTGAATTGCGTTTCTCCATGCAAACTACTCTTATTGCTTAAGATGTTGACTTGCGTTCCACTATTTTAAGCTTACTCTAAATTATTTGATATGCGGTCGAATAATGTTGCGTACCGCTCTTTGAATATCGTATGCGGTGAATTGTTCATCGAGTGTGAGAGCTAGTCGTGTCGTTTTTGAACTTCGACTTGAATATCCTAGAGTAGTGGAAGAGCTCAAGGCTTCGGCCGGATGTTCAAGGGCGTCGTTCCTTGTCGAGTAGTGGGTGACTTCGACCCGAATATCCTAGAGTAGTGGAAGAGCTCAAAGCTTCGGCTGGATGTTCAGGGGCATGGTCCATTGTCGTGGCGTTGGGTAACTTCGACTTGAATCTCCTAGAGTAGTGGAAGAGCTCAAGGCTAAGGTCGGAATTCAAGGGCGTTGTTCGTTGTTCCGGAAGTTGTCAAAGTGTTGCGAGAGAATAAGTCGTGAGATGAGTCATGAGAGAGTCTGGAGTTGTGCCTTGATAAATGTGTATGCTATTGTTTGTTTATTCGCTTTGTGATTGCTATACCTTGTTGCGATGAGAAGTTGACACTTGCCAGTGGTTCCTTCAATTAATGATGGCAACCCAGGCGATGACGGACGTGGTGGAGATCCCGGCGACGACGACATCACCGAAGATGGCTTCTGACTACCCGGGCATGGAAAGTCCCTCGGCTTGGAGTTAAACCCCCACTCTCAGCCGATATGTTTGTATAGAAAGCGTGTTGGAGACCTTCGCGTGGAGGAACTGACGAGGATGCGAATGACCAGACGGAGAAGGACTACCAGGATATTGGTGTAGTTGTATAGTTAAGAATGTTTAACTATTTTATTTATGGTTTTGGGTTGGTGACGGTGTCATTTTGTTTGGCTTTGTGACAGTTGTTGTTTAGGTGTCAAGGTTTTACTTTTGGTGCAGCCCCTGCGTGGTAATCACGAGAGTACCTCAGATAGTAATATTGTAGGGTTTTCATACTTCGGGTGTATTTTGCTTATGCATATTCATTTACTACTTCTGGCATGTAAAACTCTTCAACTGATTATCTTTCGGATGCATGTGCGTATGTCTGTCTTTAATTGTAATAGTCTATTGCATTTAGAATTCCATCATGTTTCGAAAATGTTGCTCGTACTCTGATTGTGTGTTACAAAAGACGCTCGTCTATAAAAAGAAAAAAATTTACCGCATTTTCCAAAAGACATGAAGAGTACTATTTCGAAAACCTACTTACATTTAGAGTTGTGCTAGCTTAATAGCGGTCCGAAAACGGGTCGTTACATGCTAGATTCCAATCTGATCCTAGAGAATCACACTTGAGTGCTGTTAAAAGAATTTTTAGATATTTGCAAGGAACTACTAACTTGGTTTGCTTTATAAAAAATCAAAAGATTATAAGTTAGTAGGTTTCTGTGATGCTGATTTTGCTGGAGACCGCATTGAAAGAAAAAGCACAAGTTCGTTTGGAGCAAATCTTGTGTTTTGGTCAAGCAAAAGACAAAGCACCATTGCACTTTTGACAACAGAATCTGAATACAGCTTAGCAGCAAGTTGCAGTTCTCAACTTCGGTGGATGAAATATCAACTTGAAGACTATTTGATCAAAGAGAATAACATTCCTATCTTTTGTGATAATACTTCTGCAATATGCCTTACTAAAAATCCAATATTGCATTCTAGAGCAAAGCACATTGAGATTAAGCATCATTTCATAAGAGGCTATGTTCATAAGGGACTACTTGAAATTAAATTTGTTGACACTGATCATCAGTGTCAACAAATTGTATTTTTAGTAAGAAGATGGAATCAATTTTATAAGAAGAAATTTAAATTTTCATCTTATAAAAGAATGAGTAATCTCAGCGTCTTGTGCATCAGGTATTTTATTGTTTTGCATCTGGTATGATGTCGGCATCTTAACATGTAAGCATTTTGTATGTCATTCGCATTATATCACTCAGCATCTGGTGAATATGAATGCTTGCATCTGGTTACACATGTGTCACATGCGTGCGGGGCTGAAACGTCTCATCTTACCTACTGAGTCATGATTAGTTTACGTTTTCAATAAATCTTTTATTGATTTACCTTTTATTTTGGCGTCTGAACATTTAATGAAAATGAATCTTTGTTCTCTATTTTCTATTTGATTTATTTTTTAATGTGTGAAATGTGAAATGGTTTACAAAATTTAGCTGTGCTATTTTGTTCAAAACCTTCCCACTACTTTTCGCACTCTCCCACTACTTCATACTATTCATTCCCTCTGTTTTCTTTACACTGCTCACTGTCATTCTCTCTGAACCCTAAACCTCCTCCACAAGTTCCTCCATACTGCTACTGTGATGAATGTTCAAATTTTTGAGAACACTGCTATCTACGACACCATGACCGAAGAAAAGGTCTTGATTGAGAACAGGGTTGATCTCAGGCATTTGAAAAGTTACAGTTTTGATTTCGCTGAAGGTTTGAAGAAAATGGGTTGGTTTAACTACTTCTAATGGGAACCAAAGGAAGTACTCATCACTGCTATCAAGGAACTCTGGGGAAATACTAGAGTTTATAAAGATAATATTATCAATGGATATATTCATGGCTTTCTGTTTGTGGCAACTCCAAATACCATTGCTGAAATTACTGAGTGTCCTCGCAAAGGAATAAGCTTTCATGAAGATTGGGAAAAAACATTCAATGGTATGGAAGCTGTTGATGAGTCTCTGTTTGAAAATTATCAACATTTGAAGGCAACAAAACAATCTCTGATTGCCAAGAATCTGAAGCCACACTACTGATGGCCTCCTTGTTGTAGAAATTGGCCATTTGTTTGATTTTCAATATAGAATCTGGTTGTGACTTATGTTTTTTTATTTTTGATATAAGTGAATGAAATATGGGGAATGGATGATAGGAATTTCGTGGTTTTGGTGGTAGTGAAAGAAGAGAACAGATTGAGAAAATCTCAATAAAAGAAAAGAACAAAAAATACAAGGAACAATCAAAGATGAAGAAGATGGATGAATGGGAGGCAGGGGCGCCACCTTAGTCTATAGAGAGTTTCTTGATGAACAATCACCACAAGAAAAAAGTTTCTTGATAAGATCAATAAAACTGGTCCAATCCAGAACCAAAGAGTATGAACTCAATTTTTGCTGAAATCTTTGTTGAAATTCTAAAGAGACTTGTGCTCCCTATATGTAATGAGGGATGCTCTTGCAGTTACAAAAAAAGAAGAGACAAAGTCTTTTACAAGGAATCCTAGGCTAACATAACTAGTGTAATAAAAGGAAATTACAAACAAAGTATTTGTTGTTGTCTCATAGTCTAAGTGGCGCCAATGAAGGTAAGGAGACAGCTTCACATTTGTTGATTGCTCTTCATGACTAGGAAGGTTTCACAACCACACATTGAATGCAATTAAATGGGTGGTTGTTACGCTTTTATTGTGCTGTTGGAGCATTATCTCTTTGTCTTGTGTAACTCCTTTTTGCCTTGATTGCTTTGAATTTCTTTGTCTTTCTTTGGCAGCAAGATTATTGACTCATTCAAATTACACAAAGAGTTGTTGAGAGGTGTGGGACCCCCTACTCTTTGCGCCACACAGCCACTTGAAGTGGATTAAACACACAAAAAGAAATTAAATAACTTAGTGTCTTGGCCCCAAATAAATCAATTGGTCACTTGCACTTTTATTTAATTAAAATAAAATGACTTGGCTGCCTTTGTTATGCAAGTTGCGCCTCCTCCATGGCTTGTATGACATGCATGGTTTTTGGTGCAATTACATCTTTGCCTTTGTTTGTCATTGTCTTAGTCATGAATTGGACTAAGCTTTCTTGGACCCTCCTTGACATTGCCGTAGTCATTGGTCCTCCTAAGCTTTGAATGGCTTCTTGGTGCTCCTTGTCCTCATCATTCCCTCCCTCTTGAGGAGAATTCGACCTCGAATTGAAGTCTTCATCACCTACATCAAAAGGAGACAAGTCAGCAACATTGAAAGTGGCACTAACACCATACTCACCTGGAAGGTCAACTTTATAAGCATTATCATTAACTTTGGCAATCACTTGAAAAGGCCCATCGCCCGTAGGCATTAACTTAGATTTCCTTTGTGAAGGAAACCTTTCTTTCCTCATATGGATCCAAACCCAATCTCCGAGTTCAAAAGTAACCCGTTTGCGCCCTTTATTGGCACCTTTGGCATAACTTTCATTTTTCTTTTCAATTTACAATTTAATTTTCTCATGCAAACTTTTCACAAATTCAGCTTTTGCTTTGCCATCTTTATGCTTCAACAGAGATGTGTTAGGTAATGGTAATAGATCAAGAGGAGTTAAGGGATTATAACTATACACAATCTCAAATGGGGAATGATTTGTGGTACTATGAACAGCCCTATTATAAGCAAATTCAACATGTGGCAGCCATGTTTCCTACATTTTCAAATTCCTTGAGAGCACAGTCCTTAGAAGAGTAGAGAGAGTTCTGTTTACTACCTCAGTTTGGCCATCAGTTTGGGGATGACAAGTTGTAGAGAATAGTAACTTAGTGCCCACCTTACCCCACAAAGTTCTCCAGAAGTGGCTTAGAAATTTAGTGTCACGATCAGACACTATACTTTTTGGCAGGCCATGTAGGCGTACCACTTCTTTGAAAAACAAATCAGCAATGTGGCAAGCATCATCCACCTTTTTGCATGGAATGAAATGAGCCATCTTTGAGAACCTGTCCACAACAACAAAAATAGAATCTTTCTCGTTCTTTGTTCTAGGTAACCCTAAGACAAAGTCCATGGAAAGGTCAATCCAGAGATATTCAGGAACATGCAATGGAGTATATAAACCATGGGGCATAACTTTGGATTTGGCCTTTTTGCAAACAATACATCTTCCACAATATTTTTGCACATCAATTTTCATGTGAGGCCAATAGAAATGTTCTTGCAAAAATTTCAAAGTTTTAGGAACACCAAAATGTCCCATTAAGCCCCCCTCATGCGCCTCTTTGAATAAGAGTTCTCTAATAGATCCTTTTGGCACACACAACCTTTTTTCCTTAAATAAAAAATCATTGTGCTTAAAAAATCCATTATGGGCAGCATGCACACATTCAGCATATTTAACAGAAAAATCAAGATCATGCTCATACAAATCCTTAATGTGCTCAAGACCAAAAAATTTAGTTTCAAGGGTAGAGAGTAATGCGTACCTTCTTGATAATGCATCAGCCACAACATTGGCTTTACCCTTCTTATGCTTAATC
This sequence comes from Calophaca sinica, assembly GCA_037113605.1. Taxonomy (NCBI): domain Eukaryota; kingdom Viridiplantae; phylum Streptophyta; class Magnoliopsida; order Fabales; family Fabaceae; genus Calophaca; species Calophaca sinica. Next base: position 73,004,898 of record CM073733.1, on the reverse strand, counting down.
ACATAAGGAAATTGCTCCAAAAATTCAACCCATTTAGCATGCCTCTTGTTCAACTTACCTAGTCCTTTTAAATACTTCAAGGACTCATGATCACTATGAATGACAAATTCTTTTGGCAGCAAGTAATGTTGCCACGTTTGCAATGCCCTTACTAAGGCATACAATTCCTTATCATAAGTTGAGTAATTTAGGGCAGCTCCTTTTAATTTCTCACTAAAATAAGCAATTGGATGACCTTCTTGCATCAAAATAGCCCCAATTCCAACATTGGAAGCATCACACTTAATTTCAAAAGATTTTGAAAAATTAGGCAATGCTAGAATTGGTGCTTGGGTGAGCTTTTCTTTAAGAATAGAAAAAGCTTGTTCTTGTTTCTCACCCCATTTAAAACCAATTTGTTTTTTAACAATTTCATTAAAAGGTGCAGCTATAGTACTAAAATCCTTAACAAACCTCCTATAGAAACTTGCTAAACCACGAAAACTTTTTACCTCAGTCACGTTTTTAGGTGCTGGCCACTCTTGGATTGCCTTCACCTTTGCTTCATCCACATGTACTCCTTGAGAGCTGATGACTACCAACCTCCATAGTAGCCTTTGAAACGATCTTAGGTTGAATTTCCAATATAGAACTGACTTAGTTTTAGAACATGTAAATACAAAAAGAAATGGAACATAGATAAGAGATGGATGCACCACAATTTCCTAAGGAATTGATAAGCAAGATGAAGACACCATAAGAAGAGTTAGCTTCTTGATAAGTCAATTTTGACTCAATCTAGAACCCAAGAGTGCATGACTCTCAAAATGTGATAAACACAATTTTTTTAACATCCAAATTCTATATTTCATTCATGAATTTCGTGCATACATATAGAGGGTAGGAAATACATTCAGAAACAGCCCACTAATGGATAGTAATGAGCTCAATTGATGGTGTAACTCCTATACTAATGACTGGACCTTAATTGCACACTAACTAGTGCTTTTAAAGTGACAGTTACATATCTCCAACAACTCCTAAATGGGTTATTTCAAAAGGCATGCAGCTGCTACAATTATTTGCTTAATTTGAATAAAAATCTAATGTAACTCACTTAAAATAAATAACACAAGATTGACTAAAATATTTTAGTCCAGATTTTCGTCTTCAACTTCCTGTCCATTTTCCACCATGATAGAAGCCGAATCTGATTAAATTATGTGAAAAACGACTTGTAGAACTTTTTGTATTCTTTCCAACGCATCAAGAACCATATCAATCGGACTTCTGTAGCTCCTGATTCAGTCAAAACAAGACAGACAGGTCATTTCCAACAAATTTCAATAAAGCCCAATTTTGTTCTTCTTTTGTCAAGGGTGGTCATCCTAGTTTCACGTCATTCCCTCCCTCTTCAAGGGAATTCGACCACGAATTTCTAGCTCTAATACCTCCAGGGTCAAAAATAAATCTAAAGAATGCATCACATGTAAATTCCACATTAGAGAATTTTGCAAGGTCAGTGGAAGGATTAGCTTGATCCTCCTTCTCTTGGGATTCCAGAACATAATCATCTTTCCATAGCTCACAAATGGTATCCACTCCTTGAAAACATTCTACTTCATTCACTTCCTTCTCTTCAAGACTTACGAAAGAATTGTTAGACAAAGGAATAGAATTGGGAGAATCCCAACATATGAAACCACAAGAAAACTTAGAAGAAGGGGTTAGAGTAGTAATTAGCCATGGCTTCCCAACTGTGCTAGAGGAATCATTTCGAACTTCATCTTCAATCTCCTTTGCAGGTACTTCTTCATGAATTTTAAAAGCTGGCCTTATGAGTAAAGGTGCACTTGGAATGATGTCCACCTGATGCCTCAATCTCTTGTTTGGCACAAAGTTGTAAGGCACTTCCTTTGGAGACACATCCCCAAATTCCTCTTGCAATTTACCTTCAATAGAAGCACTACATTGTTCCTTTGGTATTTCATCTTCAACCCCCTGCATGATAGAATCAACAGAACTTGACAAAAGGCTAGGATAAAATCCAGTTTCCAAAATGACATCCTCCACAACTTTTACCTCATTTTCTTGTTTTTCTTTCTCTACCTCGCTCTTTTGAATTTTATCTTCAAAATCAAAACTCTTTTTTTTCACACTTTTTTTTCTGCCAAATATTTTCTTTGTAGAATTTTCAATTCCTTACTAAGCTCTTCAAAATTTTTCTCAAAGCGATCTTGACGTCTTTTTTTCGCTTCCATTTGTTTTCTTCTTATCTCCTTATCCTTCCTTTCATTTTCTTCTCTACACGTTCTTTCTTTTTCTCTCTTTTTTTCCTCTTGCTCTTTCTTTTTTCTATCTAACCTCTCAGCAGTTCTTTTCATCCACATACCAACCTGATATCCCTCAACAACAATTTCATTTCTAGAAGATCTCAACATGTTGTAAACAGAATTTTTTTCGTTTTTTTTTACAGAATTCTGGACAGAATTGAGATGGAGATGAGATGAACAGAATAAAACAACTTAAAAAAATAAATTCAACCCCAACCTTTGCTTTGATACCACTTGATGACTACCAACCTCTATAGTAGCCTTTGAATTACTTGCCTTCTTCCAATCAAATTCAAGGAGCCTTTAATGAGGGTGCATGCATAAGGTTACGTAACTGCCATTCTGAACCAAATTGTTTTGGCCCCACCATTAATATAATTCCAATGAACAAATGTTTTTGGTTCAGTTACGTAATTCAATGGTCACGTGAACTCAAATGAATCCTTGGATTTAATTGTCCACAAAAATGGAATAATGGTATTTTAGTGGAATAATTAAATCCAATGAATCAAATGGAACACTAACTCCTCTAGGATGCTGTGCACAACAATTCTTCCATACGGTCACGTAGATGCTACGAGCTGTTGATATATCTCTAGGTATAATTTTTTTTGAATAAAATCTTTGTAGGTTTCCTTCCACATGCTTAATGAATTTAGGATCACATCATGCTTCCCTTCTTCAAAACGATTTGACCTCAAATCTTCATAGCATTCTTCTAATAAAAACTTGGACTTCAGATACATGAATGAGACCACAAATTTCCTGGATCAAAGACTAATCTTGCTTCCTCAATTTGATTGTCCTTCACCTCATCATAAAATTTAAGATCAGAATCAATAAATAATTTACCAACATTAGGATCACAAAAATATTTCAAGTGAGGTCTTGGGAATAGAGCAATGGAAGCTCGAACAGAATCTGCCTTCCTCCTGATCAACCCATCCATGTTTGCATCATTCACCTCCTCTTGAAAGAGATTTGACCTCAAATCTGAACCTGCAAAAGATTGTGGGTTATGTAAAAATATTTCTCCTTTTTGTTCACCACTTTCTTTTTCTTCATGAGTCAAAGTCTCTTCTTTTTCTGATCTGAAGCTTTCCCCCTCTTCCTCCTTAAAATTTTCATCTTTCTCAATCTCCTCTTTCTTTTTCTCATGGACCAAACTCTCTTGTTTCTCATAACTTTCTTTTATATCTCTATTTTCCTCACTGTCTCTTTCCATATATACATAGGATCTTTATACCCTTCTTTTTGCTCAAATGGCACAAGAGTGATTTTGGTATTTTTAAATAAAAAAGAGTACTTGTTGGTGCTGCAGTCATGCTTTGCTTTCTGTTGAAGTTTCCATGGCCACCCAAGTGACAAGTGTCTCGTTTTTGTAGGCACCACATCACAAGCACCTCATCTTCATATCTATCAACCTTGAATGATACTAGTACTTGTTTATCAACCATCATGCTGCCCATATCACTAAATTCTGGATCATTGAGACTATAGAGTGAATATGGTTGCCGATGCTTCAAAACATGAAGTGACAACTTCTCCACCAAGGTTGTGCTGACCATGTTGATGTAACTTTTCCTATCAATGGTCAAGCTACATATCTCGTCATTCACATAACATTTTGTGGAGAAAAGATGCTTCTTTTTTTCGACTTCCATGCTGGAGGGAATGAATAAAATCTAAAATTCCTCAATCTGAATTTTTTTTTCTCTCAGTTTTTTTTTCACACCTTTTTTTTTGGCAAAATCTCTTTTATTTTTTTTTTGAATTTTCGTTTTTTTTCTGTAATTTTTTTTTGGTGATCAAAATGTAAAAAAAAAATGTAAGAACAAATGATCAATTCAACCCCAACCTCTGCTTTGATACCACTTAATGACTACCAACCTCCATAGTAGCTTTTGAAACGATCTTAGGTTGAATTTCCAATATAGAACTGACTTAGTTTTAGAACATGTAAATACAAAAAGAAATGGAACATAGATAAGAGATGGATGCACCACAATTCCCTAAGGAATTGATAAGCAATATGAAGACGCCACAAGAAGAGTTAGCTTCTTGATAAGTCAGTTTTGGCTCAATCCAGAACCCAAGAGTGCATGACTCTCAAAATGTGATAAACACAATTTTTTTAACATCCAAATTCTATATTTCATTCATGAATTTCGTGCATACATATAGAGGATAGGAAATACATTCAGAAACAGCCCACTAATGAATAGTAATGAGCTCAATTGATGGTGTAACTCCTATACTAATGACTGGACCTTAATTGCACACTAACTAGTGCTTTTAAAGTGATAGTTACATATCTCCAACAACTCCTAAATGGGTTATTCCAAAAGGCATGCAGCTGCTACAATTATTTGCTTAATTTGAATAAAAAGCTAATGTAACTCACTTAAAATAAATAACACAAGATTAACTAAAATATTTTAGTCCAGATTTTCGTCTTCAACTTCCTGTCCATTTTCCACCATGATACAGCCGAATCTGATTAATTTATGTGAAAAACGACTTGTAGAAATTTTTGTATTCTTTCCAACGCATCAAGAACCATATCAATCGGACTTCTGTAGCTCCTGATTCAGCCAAAACAAGACAGACAGGTCATTTCCAACGAATTTCAATAAAGCCCAATTTTGTTCTTCTTTTGTCAAGGGTGGTCATCCTAGTTTTAGGTCAAGAGCTTATGACAAAACCTAGAAAAATAACTTGATCCGTGCAGAATACACATTTTTCCAAGTTTGCATACAAGTTTTCTTAACACATTTAAAACTGCCCTTAGATGAATGCAATGGTCCTCTAAATTTTTTCTATATATCAAGATATCATCAAAATATACAACAAAAAATTTACCCAAAAATTCCCTCAAAACTTGGTTCATTAATCTCATGAAAGTGCTAGGTGCATTAGTTAACCCAAAAGGCATAACTAACCACTCATATAAACCATATTTAGTTTTGAAAGCAGTTTTCCATTCATCCCCTTCCCTTATTCTAATTTGATGGTATCCACTTTTCAAATCAATTTTGGAAAACAAGCATGCACCAAATAGTTCATCAAGAAAGTCATCTAACCTAGGTATTGGGTGCCTATACTTAACAGTAATATTATTAATAGCCCTACAATCAGTGCACATTCTCCAACTACCATCTTTCTTAGGGACTAAAATAACAAGGACAGTGATGAGGACATAGGAAGAGGCATAACTAAGGAAGGCAGCATAGAGAACTTACAAAGCCTTGGAGCTCCAATGACAAGGGCAAGATCCAAGAAGGTTAAAGAAGCTCTAAATAGTCTTGTATCCAGTTTATTTGAAGCGGGTCCTAATCCAAAAGAACTGTAGCCCAAGATGGTGAATTGCTTAATCCAGATTGAGGGAATAAAGGCATGAAGGCATTGGTGTTGGGACCAATCTGCATCTATATCGTGTTTATGTTATTTGTTTTCTTTCTTTAAGTTTAAACTTGTATTTGGGCTAAATTAGGAAACTGTTGGGCCCATTTGTTAGAGACTTGAGTTGGGCTAGGGTTAAGCAAGCTTGTAAGGAGTGCCACTATAAAAGGCTCTTTCAAGTTGCTGGAAATCAGATTTTGGACATTGAGCATATTGCTTGTGAGAGTTTGTTCTCTAGAGTTCTTGAGAGAATTCATTTTGAACTTATCAAGGGTGTTGATCCTTGTGGCGTTCCTTAGGGCTTATCAATCCTTGGATTGTGGCGCCTTCCAGTTCTTGTTTTGGTGTTTAATTTTGTTTTCAGTTTCCATTGCATCAAACCCTAACCCCCAAATTCCCTGATTTTCGTTTTAGCTATCTTCAGTCATATCTTCTGTTATACACGGTCTTTTTCAGTGATTCTTGAGCCTAAATCGCGTTTCAGAAAGCGCTCGTTCTCCTCGTTTTGGAATCACACAATTCCGAGTTTTGTAGCGTCAGATACATCGCGTTTTAGCAAGACACTTTTGGTTCCAGATTTTGAGTTTCCAACCTAGAAGGTCCTGAATTGAATCATGTCAAGGAGGATTACATCAGGTGGTATCAAAGCTCAGTTCTAGGGTTGGAATTGAGTTTGAGTTCTACTGCTACAATTTATTGGTAAACCTAAATCCCTAATTCTATTTGTCATTAGTTTGAATTGTTGGTCTTATTTCTTAGTTGAGTTGTTATTTTGGTCTGATTAGTGTTTCTTTTTTTTTCCAATTGCTGAAATATCCAAGTTTGATTCAGATGGTTAGTTTTATGTATTAGAAGCATCACATGTAGAAAAAGTAAAAAAAAAAAAAAACAAAGAAGGAAGAAAAAAAAATTGTTCAAATTGTGGTTGTTGCTTCTTGAAATTCTGTAAAAAAAGTATAAAAAAAAATTTAGAATATCAGCTCTGTTCTCCTCAAAAGTCATTGTACACCACTTGTTTGACAAAATTCCTAAGAGACATCTTGAGTCATTTCATTCTGTTTTTATTTTGTTTTGTCTTGTTTGTGTTTTCTTGTTGTCAATTGTGGTTCAACACTCTTGTGTGTTTTTGTGATTCAATTAAGAACTCAAAGAGAGCAATTGAGTGGAAAAAGGCAAGAGAGCTACATTACACAAAAGCCTAATTAGAGAGAAACAAACACGAGCGATACATCACTGAGTGTAGACACGTGAGAAGTGTGGTGAGGTCCTTTTTGCTTTCACTTTCATTTTTGTTCCTTGTTTGAATTATGGCAGGAACCGGTGGTGATGGTACTCCTCATCTTGATGGAGCTCAAAGGTTGCTACTTGATGCTATGACTACACAAATGCAAAGGATGATGAGAGAAAACAATGAAGAACTCTATGGAAGAATTGAACAGCTAGAGAATCAATTGAATAATAATGAAGGTGATCCAAATGGAGATAGGAGGAGACAAGATAGAAGGAGAAGAAGAGACCTTGAAGGTGATCCAAGGGAGGACAGAATTGAGGGAGTCAAAATAAAAATTCCCTCATTCAAAGGAAAAAGTGATCCGGAGGCCTATTTGGAGTGGGAAATGAAGATTGAGCAATTATTTGCATGCCATAACTATACGGAGGACAAGAAGTTGAAGGTGGCAGCCATGGAGTTCACTGATTATGCTCTCATTTGGTGGGACGCATTACAAAAGGAGAGAGCAAGATATGGAGATCCATTGGTAGGTACTTGGGAAGAGATGAAGAGATTGATGAGAAGGAGGTTTGTTCCATCCCATTACCAAAGGGATTTGCACAACAAGCTCCAAAGACTTACACAAGGAAGCATGGGTGTAGATGAGTATCATAAGGAAATGGAGGTGGCCTTGATTAGAGCCAACATCACTGAAGAACGAGAGGCAACTTTGGCAAGGTTTTTACATGGGTTGAATAGTGACATTAGAGATGTTGTGGAGTTACAAAATTATGTTGAATTGGATGACTTGGTACACCAAGCAATCAAGGTAGAGCAACAACTCAAGAGAAAAGGCAGCATGAAAAAGAGTTCTTCCAACTTTAATTCTCCAAGTTGGAAGGATAGAAATAAGAAGGAGGGATGTGCTTCATCAAGCACATCCATGACTGCACCTCCTAAGATCCAAAATAAGTCTAATGAGGCTCCTAAGAAAACGAGAAGTAGCGAGGTTAAATGTTTCAAATGTTTGGGGAGAGGTCACATAGCCTCTGAATGCCCAACCAAGAAGACCATGCTACTTAAGGAGAATGGGGAGATTACTAGTGGTTCATCTTCAGATTCTGCCCCACCTAGTGATGAAGAGAATGAGGAGGAAGTCCCTGAAGGAGACTTGTTCATGGTTAGAAGAATGTTAGGAAGCCAATCAAGAGACTTGGATGAAAGTCAAAGGGAGAACATTTTCCATACTAGATGCCTCATCCAAGGAAAGGTATGTTCTTTAATTATAGATGGAGGAAGTTGCACTAATGCTGCTAGTGCAAGGATGGTCTCAAAAATGAACTTGGTGACTAAACTCCATCCACAACCATACAAGCTTCAATGGCTTAGTGAGGAAGGTGAGTTGATAGTGAATCAGCAAGTGGAGGTAGATTTCTCTATTGGGAAGTATGAAGATACAGTTCTATGTGACGTGGTGCCAATGGAGGCTTGTCATTTACTTCTTGGGAGACCGTGGCAGTATGATAAGAGAGTCATCCATGAGGGATATACAAACAAGTTCTCTTTTGTCCATAAAGAACGCAAAATTACGCTTGCTCCTTTGTCTCCAAGAGAGGTTGGTGAGGATCAATCAAAAATGAGAGAGAAAAGAAAGCAAGAGAGAAAAGAAAGGGAAAGTGAAAAGAAAGAGAGAAAAGAAAATGAGGGTAAAAAAAAAAAGAGAAAATCACAAAATCTGTTTTTAAAAGAAAAAGAGGTGAAAAAGGCTATGCATTCAAAGAAGCCAATACTCTTGTTAGTGAGTAAGGAAAGTAATTTAAAGGATGTATGTCCTAATCACCCTCTTCCTAGTGAAGTTTCCTCTTTGTTGCAGGAATTTGAAGATGTCTTTCCCAAGGAGGTACCTCATGACCTACCACCTATAAGAGGTATAGAACACCAAATTGACCTCATTCCAGGTGTTTCACTACCCAATAGGCCCAAAGCATATAGGAGCAATCCCCAAGAGACCAAAGAAATCCAGAAGCAAGTTGAAGACTTGATGCAAAAGGATGGGTGCAAGAGAGCCTAAGTCCATGTGCAGTCCCAGTCATTCTTGTGCCTAAGAAAGATGGAACTTGGAGAATGTGTCTTGTTGTCGAGCCATCAATAATATCACGGTAAAGTATAGGCATCCCATTCCTAGATTAGATGATTTGTTGGATGAATTGCATGGGGCTTGTGTGTTTTCCAAAATTGATCTTAAAAGTGGATATCATCAAATTAGGATTAGAGAAGGAGATGAATGGAAAACAGCCTTTAAAACAAAATATGGCTTGTATGAGTGGTTGGTCATGCCATTTGGCTTAACAAATGCTCCTAGCACTTTCATGAGGTTAATGAACCATGTGTTAAGGGAGTTTCTAGGGAAATGTGTTGTGGTTTATTTTGATGACATTTTGATTTATAGCAAATCCCATGATGATCATCTTGTGAACTTGGGAAGTGTTTTGGAAGCTCTTAGGCGTGAAAAATTGTATGCCAACATGGAAAAATGTGTCTTTTGTACAGATCATGTAGTTTTCCTTGGTTTTGTTGTTAGCTCACAAGGAGTGCAGGTGGATCAAGAGAAGGTGAAAGCCATTCAAGAGTGGCCAACTCCTAAGCACGTAAGCGAGGTAAGAAGCTTTCATGGCTTAGCTAGTTTCTATAGGAGGTTTGTCAAAGATTTTAGTACATTGGCTGCACCTTTGAATGAAGTGGTTAAAAGACATGTGGGATTTAAATGGGGTGAAAAACAGGAGCAAGCCTTTTCTATCCTCAAAGAGAAATTAACTCATGCACCTATTCTTGCATTGCCTAATTTTGCTAAATCTTTTGAAATTGAATGTGATGCATCCAATGTGGGGATAGGGGCTGTTTTGATGCAAGAGGGGCATCCCATTGCTTATTTTAGTGAGAAATTGAATGGGGCTGTTCTTAATTACCCTACATATGATAAAGAGTGTATGCATTGGTGAGAGCATTACAAACATGGCCGCACTACCTTTGCCAAAGGAATTTGTGATACATAGTGATCATGAATCTCTAAAGTATTTAAAGGGACAAGGTAAGCTTAACAAGAGACATGCCAAGTGGGTTGAGTTCCTTGAGCAGTTTCCCTATGTAATCAAGCATAAGAAAGGTAAGTCTAATGTGGTCGCTGATGCACTTTCAAGAAGGTATGCCTTGTTTTCTACTCTTGAAACTAAGTTCATTGGTTTCGAGCAAATTAAGGAATTGTATGAACATGATCCAGAATTTTCTCAAATATATGAAGCTTGTTTGCATGCCTCTCAAAATGGGTACTTTAGGCTTAATGACTATTTGTTTAAAGCAAACAGATTGTGTGTGCCTAAAAGTTCCATTAGAGAGTTACTTGTGAAGGAAGCACATGAGGGGGGATTAATGGGACATTTTGGAATCCAAAAGACTTTAGACATGCTACATGAACATTTTTATTGGCCACACATGAAACGTGATGTACATAGGTTGTGTGAAAGATGCATTGTGTGTAAGAAGTCTAAATCTAAAGCAATGCCTCATGGATTGTATACTCCTTTGCCAATTCTGACTTTCCTTGGATTGATATTTCTATGGATTTTGTTTTAGGTCTTCCTCGATCTAAAAGTGGCAAGGATTCAATTTTTGTGGTGGTGGACAGGTTCTCCAAGATGGCTCACTTCATACCATGCAAGAAAGTGGATGATGCTTGTCACGTGGCAGATTTGTTCTTTAAAGAGGTTGTAAGACTTCATGGTTTACCTAGAAGCATTGTGAGTGATCGGGACTCTAAGTTCCTAAGTCACTTTTGGAGGACACTTTGGGGTAAGCTTGGAACCAAACTTCTCTTTTCCACAACTTGCCACCCTCAAACTGATGGCCAAACTGAGGTAGTGAACAGAACTCTTTCTTCTCTTTTAAGGGCTGTAATAAAAAAGAATATTAAGTCATGGGAAGAATGTTTGCCCCACGTTGAGTTTGCATACAATAGGGCAGTTCATAGTACTACTAGTTATTCTCCCTTTGAAATTGTCTATGGCTTTAACCCTCTCACTCCCCTTGATTTAATGTCCTTGCCTAACAGTTCTGTTCTGACACATAAGGATGGAAAAACTAAAGCTGAATATGTTCGAAAATTACATGAGAAGGTAAAGGCACAAATTGAGAAAAAGGTGGAGGGCTATGCGAGGCAAGCTAATAAAGGAAGGAGAAAGGTTGTGTTTGAACCGGGTGATTGGGTTTGGATTCACTTAAGGAAGGAAAGGTTTTCTTCCCAACGGAAATCTAAGCTTCAACCTAGGGGAGATGGGCCTTTTCAAGTGCTGTCCAGGATTAATGATAATGCCTACAAGATAGAACTTCCCGGTGAGTATGGTGTAAGTGCGACTTTTAATGTGGCTGATTTGTCCCCTTATGATGCAGGTGAAGAAGATTCCAATTTGAGGACAAATTCAGTTCAAGAAGGAGGGAATGATGAGGACATAGGAAGAGGCATAACTAAGGAAGGCAGCATAGAGAACTTACAAAGCCTTGGAGCTCCAATGACAAGGGCAAGATCCAAGAAGGTTAAAGAAGCTCTAAATAGTCTTGTATCCAGTTTATTTGAAGCGGGTCCTAATCCAAAAGAACTGAAGCCCAAGATGGTGAATTGCTTAATCCAGATTGAGGGAATAAAGGCATGAAGGCATTGGTGTTGGGACCAATCTGCATCTATATCGTGTTTATGTTATTTGTTTTCTTTCTTTAAGTTTAAACTTGTATTTGGGCTAAATTAGGAACCTGTTGGGCCCATTTGTTAGAGACTTGAGTTGGGCTAGGGTTAAGCAAGCTTGTAAGGAGTGCCACTATAAAAGGCTCTTTCAAGTTCTTTGGAAATCAGATTTTGGACATTGAGCATATTGCTTGTGAGAGTTTGTTCTCTAGAGTTCTTGAGAGAATTCATTTTGAACTTATCAAGGGTGTTGATCCTTGTGGCGTTCCTTAGGGCTTATCAATCCTTGGATTGTGGCGCCTTCCAGTTCTTGTTTTGGTGTTTAATTTTGTTTTCAGTTTCCATTGCATCAAACCCTAACCCCCAAATTCCCTGATTTTCGTTTTAGCTATCTTCAGTCATATCTTCTGTTATACACGGTCTTTTTCAGTGATTCTTGAGCCTAAATCGCGTTTCAGAAAGCGCTCGTTCTCCTCGTTTTGGAATCACACAATTCCGAGTTCTGTAGCGTCAGATACATCGCGTTTTAGCAAGACACTTTTGGTTCCAGATTTTGAGTTTCCAACCTAGAAGGTCCTGAATTGAATCATGTCAAGGAAGATTACATCAGACAGCACATGGACTTAAACTTTCTCTTACCCAACCTTTACTTACCAATTCAGCCACTTGCTTTTGTATCTCTTGCGTTTGTTGTGGGTTGCTCCGGTAGGCTGGCCCATTAGTGGGCATTTGTTGTGGTGCTCAATCCCTCTCAAAGGTGGCAGCCCACTTGGTAACTCCTTAGGAAACAAATCCTCAAACTCCTGCAAAAGAAAATTTATGCAATTTGGCAATTCTTGAGTGTTAGGTAAATTTTCCAGCAAGGCCACCTCTTTGCTAAAGAGCAAATATAGGGGCTGATTTGAAAAAATAGCTTTTTTAACCTCCTCTTTTGTCGCCATCAAATTTTCTTTCTTTTTTTCATCAATCTTTTATTTGTCACTCTTTTTTCTCTCTTTTTCTTTGGCGATCTTTTTTTTTTTCTTTTTCTTCTTTCTCTTTTTCTTTTTCTTTATCTTTTTCACATTTTTCTCTCAATTTTTTTTGATCATCTCTCACCTCACTTGGGCTCAAAGGAGCCAATATATTCGTTTTCCATGATGAACAAAAAAATACTTGTTGGTATGCCCTTCATGGCTTGCCTTTTTGTCAAATTGCCAAGGCCTTCCCAACAAGACATGGCTGGCCTCCATAGGAACTACATCACAAACAGCCACATCTTCATATTTTCCAATTGAAAAAGAAATTTCTACTTGTTCATCAACAATCATCTCAACATCATTAACAAGCCATTGAAGCTTATATGGCTTGGGATGTGGTTGAGTTTCTAGTTGGAGTTTGGAAACTAACCTTGTGCTAGCAACATTTGTACAACTCCCACCATCAATAATAAGGGAACATACCTTGCCTTGTATGAGGCACCTTGAGTGAAATATGTTCTCCCTTTGAGTCGCATCTTCCTCCTTTACCACGGCTTCCAACAACCTTTTCATCATAAGTAATTCTCCGCTAGGTATTTGGGCCTCCTCCTCATCACAATCCTCTTCATACTCTTCAGCCCCTTCATCTTCCTCCTCAACCTCCTTACAATCGTAATTCTCTTGGTAGGACATTGAGATGCAATGTGTCCTAAGCCTTGGCACTTGAAACACTTAACAGCCCGGTTAGTTGAGACAACTTGAGAAGGACTAGTTGTAGTGTTTTTACCTTTTGTGTCAGCTGCGGCTTCTTTGGATGATGAAGTACCTTCGTTCTTTATATTGCTCTTCCAATTTTGAGGATTGGAAGTGGTAGTGCTTCTTCTTATTTGGTCCTTCCTCTTGAGTTGTTGTTCTACCTTTATGGCTTGATGTAGCAAATCGTCTAATTGAACATAGTGTTGCAGTTCCACTATGTCACTTATATCACGATTTAGGCCATGCAAGAATCTGGCCATGGTTGCTTCATCATCTTCCTCCACATTTGCTCTAATTTTTGCCACCTCCATCTCCTTGTAGTACTCATCAACACTTTTGTTGCCTTGGGTGAGTCGCTGTAATTTGTTGTGCAACTCTCTGTTGTAGTAAGATGGGATGAATCTCCTTCTCATGAGCCTTTTCATCTCCTCCCATGTGGCAATGACTGGCTCATTGTGCCTTCTCCTCTCCTTTGCCAATTGGTCCCACCACACCAAGGCGTAATCTGTAAATTCAATAGAAGCAACCTGCACCTTTTGAAGATCAGTGTAATTGTTACAGGAAAAAATTTGTTCAATTTTAGTTTCCCATTCCAAATACGTCTCCGGGTCATTTTTCCCAACAAATTGTGGTACTTTTATTTTTATACCACCCAACCTATCTTCTCTAGGTTCATCATGTCTCCTTCTCCTCTGACCCTCCTCATCACTGCTATTATGTCTGTTTTCTAATTGGTCAATTCTTTCATTTATGCCTTCCACTTCCTCTTTCAAAAGTTCTCTCATTTTTGCCGTGAGGGCATCTAGTAGTAATCGATTTTGAGGATCCATAACTCTGTTAGTTCTTTAGAGAAACCAGCAAATGATCAATACAAGAAACCAATTCAAATAATAATCCACACACACAACAGCTTGGAATTGAACACAAATTTTGTGAGACTAGACCAAGAAAGAACTCCCTCAAAAGAAAGAAATAAAATTCAGAGTATAGCAGTAAGGAAGAAACACAACCAGAATATTTTTTTTTTGAATTTTCACAAATTTTTTTTTTTAAGAAATCAGAACTCAAAGATAAGAAGAGAAGAGAAACCTGGGATTCTTTTGAATCAAGGTCAAAACCTTGCTCTGATTACCAAATGATGGCCTCCTTGTTGTAGAAATTGGCCATTTGTTTGATTTTCAATATAGAATCTGGTTGTGACTTATGTTTTTGTATTTTTGATATAAGTGAATGAAATACGGGGAATGGATGATAGGAATTTCGTGGTTTTGGTGGTAGTGAAAGAAGGGAACAGATTGAGAAAATCTCAATAAAAGAAAAGAACAAAAAATGCAAGGAACAATCAAAGGTGAAGAAGATGGATGAATGGGAGGCAGGGGCGCCACCTTAGTCTAATCCAAGACAAGGATAAGCCTATGAATGTGAGGATCACCACAATAAGATAGTTTCTTGATAAGATCAATAAAACTGGTCCAATCCAGAACCAAAGAGTATGAACTCAATTTTTGCTGAAATCTTTGTTGAAATTCTAATGAGACTTGCGCTCCCTATATGTAATGAGGGATGCTCTTGCAGTTACAAAAAAAGAAGAGACAAAGTCTTTTACAAGGAATCCTAGGCTAACATAACTAGTATAATAAAAGGAAATTACAAACAAAGTATTTGTTGCTGTCTCATAGTCTAAGTGGCACCAATGAAGGTAAGGAGACAGCTTCACATTTGTTGATTGCTCTTCATGACTAGGAAGGTTTCACAACCACACATTGAATGCAATTAAATGGGTGGTTGTTACGCTTTTATTGTGCTGTTGGAGCATTATCTCTTTGTCTTGTGTAACTCCTTTTTGCCTTGATTGCTTTGAATTTCTTTGTCTTTCTTTGGCAGCAAGATTATTGACTCATTCAAACTACACAAAGAGTTGTTGAGAGGTGTGGGACCCCCTACTCTTTGCGCCACACAGCCACTTGAAGTGGATTAAACACACAAAAAGAAATTAAATAACTTAGTGCCTTGGCCCCAAATAAATCAATTGGTCACTTGCACTTTTATTTAATTAAAATAAAATGACTTGGCTGCCTTTGTTATGTAAGTTGTGCCTCCTCCATGGCTTGTATGACAACCATGGTTTTTGGTGCAATTACATCTTTGCCTTTGTTTGTCATTGTCTTAGTCATGAATTGGACTAAGCTTTCTTGGACCCTCCTTGACATTGCCCTAGTCATTGGTCCTCCTAAGCTTTGAATGGCTTCTTGGTGCTCCTTGTCCTCATCAACTACAGAGTGTTGCACAAGCTGATCTCATAATGTGTCATTTTGAAGGTTGGATCAAGTGATGTTGTCAACTATGAACAGAAGTTCATAATGAGCCACTACCGAGCTGGCAACAAGGTTAATCTGCCAAGGCTGATAACTAATATCCTGCTGTCTACCATTATGAATTCAAGGAAGGGTTCTGCTAAAGAAAAACAGGTTTACAAAACCATTCCATATGGTGTTCTTCTTACTGAGCTTATGATAAAGCAAGGAGTTGTGACAAAGTTTAGTGCTTTGACAGGGGAAGACAAGGAAAAGTACTTTGGAAATGGTGCTAGGACCATTCCTGATGTCTTTGGAAGGAATAATCTGGTCAGAATGTAATTGGTTTCTGGCGAACAAATTAAGAAGGTTAAACAAGAAGAAGAACAAGAAGCTGGTGCTATTGGTGATGCCCAGGCTCTTGTTCCTATGGTTGAAACACAGAAGAAACCCTCTCTACGTCTTGTGAGAAGAGAACTGTTGAGCCTCCAGTCGAGGAGACCATAAGCAAGAAGCAGAAGGTGCCTCCTGCACAAGGAAGAACAGTCGAACAAGAAGATGATGAGGACTCGGTCCCCATTAGAAGCATAATGGAGAAGAAGAGGAAGGCAGAAGTTGACATGCCTATTCCAGCTTCTGGTCCTAAGAAGCAAGTTCCTGCATCTCCTCCTCCTGCTGTGGTCCCACAAGCCAAGAGAAAGTGACTGTATAGGCTTTCTGAGAAGCCTAATCCAAAGGTACTTGACTTTACTACTGATGATTCTATTGTTGCATTTGGTAGTGATGATCCTATTACTGCACCCCCACTCTCTATTTCTTCACCACAACCTCCACCCACTAAACCTCAAACACAAAAACCTTCCCAAAGAACCACAAAGAAATCACATTCTTTGTCCGGTGCTTTGACTTTATCTAAGTCCAAAACACAGTCCATTCCCTCCATCACTCCTCAACCAAAACTTCCTCCAATATACAAACCTAAATCCATTCCTCCTCTATCACCTCCCTCACCTCATAAATAGCCACATCCTTCTTTCATCCATTCAATCAATTATTCAGAGTCACCTCCACTAAACGAAGAACCTACAAAATCATTGTCACTCGCACTTGCACTTCATCATCCACTCCTTCATCATCAACCACATCCTCATTAGATACCACCTATTTTGGTGAGTCTAGAATTAGACTAAGGCCTAAACGCCCTGTCCCCATTCGGGAAGAAGAGTATCATTCTGTTTATGACCACCTCACACTCTGGCACTTGAAGACCTTCACATCTGGAGTAGCAAGGTTGGAGATTCATCCCTTTAGCTACAATGACATAGTAAAAATGACCTTTGGTGGAAGACTCAGGCCTCCTCCAAATCATGGAGTACTTCCTCTATCATTTGAGCTTCGTATGTCCCTAGATGGATATCTGATGATGAGAAAAAATTCATGAATCACTGCTTGGAGATGAACCGACATTAAATGGTTCTACTCAACAAGGACCCCTCTCTAGTCTCTGTAAAGATAGTTCTAGATAGACAAAGATGGCTGCCATGACTGATCCCTGAGAAGAGAAAAGATAATGTACCTCAGAGGCTACCTAAAATCATGACCTTGAAAGAGTTCAAGGAGGCTCCCAGAAAGTATGATTCCACTTTCTTCCCTCTGGAAACTGTTGCTCAGAGGTCAGAGATTCATGCAATGGAAGTCTATCTCACTAGGCTCGAAATGGATTCCAGAGATACTGGTTCTTCCGGTCTTTGCAATGCAGAGAAGGCTGAAATTGAAGTTGTTGGAGAAATAAGGAAAGTTTGGGACTCCAATCTAGCCATTCAGCACTTTGATGATATGCTGCAATGTGCTGTGATAAGACCTCCTACCTTGCTGGTTGAAACACGACAGAAATTCAAAAGGTACATCAAAGGGTGCTTACCCAATAATAATTTCTTTAAAGAGGTTTAAGAGAAAAAGAAAAGAAGGCTGAAATTGTCTCAATGAGTTCTACTGGAACACATCAAGAGGTCTACTCAGAGAAGGTAAAGGGCAATCTCTTGGCCTAGACATGCAGAAAGACCTGAACAAGTTGAATGGATTCCAGAACCTGCTCCTGATGAACCTGTTACAATTTCCAGAGTCCAGTTTGAACACTTTGTAGAAGCTACAACATCTGTTGCAAGGCTAGAGAATACTGTTCAATTCCTCATGGAACGCCTTAACCAATTCCTACCTCCTCCTCCTTAGTTTTTCCCTTTTAGTTTTAAACTTCTTTTGTAATTTTGATAACTGATACTTCTATCTCTTGATATATTCTCATTTTTGGTTATTTAAATCTGTTTGATTTTGATTTCAAATTTTTCTCTCTTATTTTTTTTGTGTGACTATGATATGTTTTACACTCTTTTTGTCTGATGACAAAAGGGGGAGTAAAAGTAAAGGTTTGATGAACGCACGCCTTAGTATCATGCATTACATAGCATCATTCATCATATTTTGATACTCATAGTATAGTTTAAAACTGCTCTGATACTTAGTGTATGTTACTCAGCGTTTGATAATTGATACTATGATCTCAGCATCTGCTCTTCAATACTTATATATGAAAATGCTCTGATACATGTATGTATTTTTTTTAAATAAAAATGTGTTTTTTAAATACAAATGCTTTGATACTTAGAAATATTTGTCAATATTTTTGGCTATTGAACTCGGGTAGACCCTTAAAATTATTTTTGAAAATAAATTGTTCATCAACCTTGGATATTTGTCACCATCAAAAAGGGGGAGATTGTTGGAACATAAACGATTGAGAAATTTAAATCCTCAATAATTTTGATGGTAACAAAGTATCTACAAGAGAATAATTTAACTTCTGAAAAGTCTTGAAGTGTGCAGGTATTAAAATATCTCATATTTTATAACTCACTTAAGCAAGAAGAAGAAAGTCACAAGAAGATGAATTCTTTCATAAGTGTCTGCATTCGGTTCACTCCAAGCTTCTGGTACTTACACTTCTAGCGAGCGTCTGGTATAGCGTTACTTAAGACACGTGGAATACATATTTGCAGCGAGCGTCCTATGAATTCTGAGCGAGCATCCGGTTTATTAATGAAACACGCGCTAGTCACGTTTATTCTTACTGCTCTTTACCTCAACTATTGTGGAACGAAATTCGAATTTGATTTTGTGCACTCAATTCTTTTGTACGAGGAATCAAAGGTGACACCTTTGGGATAAGACACAATTCGTACACTGCAAATGATTAAAAAGCAGATAGTACAAAACGGTAAAGTGTACTGTTCTGAAATTCTCTGAAAAGGAAGATAAGGACGTTTTCAAATTTCATCACTCAATGATTTGGAGCTGTGCATTTCTGCAACGGTAATATTCTCAAGGACTTCTATAAATACCTTAAGCTCTCCATTGAAGAATGTGGCTAGAAACGACATACTACTAAAGTTATTATTCAAGTGAGCAACCAAGTTTCCGTGTCATGTTTTCTGAGAACCAGAACTGAACTTCAGCGTCTTACTCTTTCTTTTAGAAATTTATTTGTTTTGAGCTTAAGTTTTTTATTCTCTCTTATTGAAAGTTACTTGATTATATTCAAAACTTCTTTGTGAATTTTGTATTGCCTAGTAACAGGCTTGTTTCCTCAAAGGCTCGAACATACTGAGTCGTTTTGAGAAGTTAAGAGTATTGTCAAGTTTGTGACAGTAGAATATTCTTAAGAAAATTTGTAATCAGTGTCATTATAGTGAAAAATCCTTCAGGAACGAAGGGACTAGACGTAGCTACCAGTTTGGTGGTGAACTAGTATAAATCACCATGTCTCATTCTTTACTGCTTTACCTTTACTTTTGTCTTGCGAAGAAAAACAAGTTTTTAACTTACTTCACTTCAGCGTCCGATACAACCGAGCTTCCGGTAACAAACGTTTTTATAGCTAACTTGTTTTCAAGCTTGTTTTAACTTAAAGTTTGCGAAAAGTTTTTGATGAGGACATGGAGCACCAAGAGGCCATTCAAAGCTTAGGAGGACCAATGACTAGGGCAATGTCAAGGAGGGTCCAAGAAAGCTTAGTCCAATTCATGACTAAGACAATTGCAAATAGAGGCAAAGATGTAATTTCACCAAAAACCATGCTTGTCATACAAGCCATGGAGGAGGCGCAACTTGCATAAAAGAAGGCAGCCAAGTTAATTTCTTTTAATTGAATAAAAGTGCAAGTGACCAATTGATTTATTTGGGACCAAGGCACTAAGTTATTTTATTTTTTTGGTGTGTTTAATCCACTTCAAGTGGCTGTGGCTATGAGCAAGGGTCCCACACCTCTCAACACTTTGTGTAGTTTTATGAGTCTATAATGTTGCTACCAAAGAAAGACAAAGGAATTCAAAGCAATCAAGGCAAAAGGAGTTACACAAGACAAAGAAATGAAGGCTCCAACAAAGCACATTAAAAGCGCATCCACCATCCATTTAATTGTAATTAATGTGTGGTTGTGAAACCTTCCCTGGTCATGAAGAGCAATCAAACAGAATGTGAAGCTGTCTCTTTCATTTCAGTTGCGCCACTTAGGCTATGGAACAGCCACAATTATGTTGTTTGTAATTGCCTTTAGTTATGCTAGTTATGTTAGCCTAGGATTCCTTGTAAGGATTTTTGTCTCTTTGACTCTTTGTAACAACAGACCCTTATTATATATAGGGGCAGAAATTTCAATAAGAGGTAACAAAGATTTAGCAAAAATATTGAGTTCATACTCTTTGGTTCTCGCAGATTGACCAGTTTATCGATCTTATCAAGAAACTCTCTTGTGGTGATCTCACCTTCATAGGCTTATCCTTGTCTTGGATTAGACTAAGGTGGCGCCCTGCCCAATCATCCATCTTCTTCACTTATTCATAAACAGATCCTTGAGACCTTGTTTGCTTCTTGTTTTTATTTTGTGTTTTCACAATCTGTCCCTTAATTCTCTACCTCCAAAGCCACGAAATTCCATTCATTCTCTATCCATTTTCATTCATTTTTATAGCAAAATACAAAAACATAAGTCACACCAGATTCTATGTTGAAAATCAAGCAAATAGCCAATTTCTACAACAAGGAGGCCATCATTTGTAATCAGAGAAAGGTTTAGACTTTTGTTCAAAAGAATCCTGTGTTTCTATTCTTATCTTTGAGTTCTGAATTCTTTAAAAAAAAATTGCAAAATTCATAAAAAAAAATCTTGAATTCCTCGTTGTGTTTCTTCGTTGCTACTACACTCTGAAATTTTTATTTTATTTCTTTCTTTTGAGTGAGTTCTTTCTTGTTCTAGTCTCACAAACTTTGTGTTCAAATTTTGTTTCTTACCTTTCTTTCCAAGTCTGTGTGTGTGGATTATTATTTGAATTGGTTTCTTGTATTGATCATTTGGTTTCTCTAAAGAACCGACAAGAGTTATGGATCCTCAAAATCGACATTACTACTAGATGCCCTCACGGCAAAAATGAGAGAACTTTTGAAAGAGGAAATGGAAGGCATAAATGAAAGAATTGACCAATTAGAAAATGCAGACAAAATAGCAGTTGATGAGGAGGAACTGAGGAGAAGGAGACGTGATGAACCTAGAGAAGATAGGTTGGGTGGTATAAAAATAAAGTACCACAATTTGTTGGGAAAAATGACCCTGAGACGATTTGGAATGGGAAACTAAAATTGAACAAATTTTTTTCCTGTAACAATTACACTGATCTTCAAAAGGTGCGTGTTGCTTCTATTGAATTTACAGATTACGCTGGGTGTGGTGGGACCAATTGGCAAAGGAGAGGAGAAGGCACAATGAGCCAGCCATTGCCACATGGGAGGAGATGAAAAGGCTCATGAGAAGGAGATTCATCCCATCTTACTACAACAGAGAGTTGCACAACAAATTGGCCTGACCACCCAAGGCAACAAAAGTGTTGATGAGTACTACAAGGAGATGGAGGTGGCAAAAATTAGAGCAAATGTGGAGGAAGATGATGAAGCAACCATGGCCAGATTCTTGCATGGCCTAAATCGTGATATAAGTGATATAGTGGAACGGCAACACTATGTTCAATTAGACGATTTGGTACATCAAGCCATAAAGGTAGAACAACAACTTAAGAGGAAGGGTCAGATAAGAAGAAGCACTACCACTTCCAATCCTCAAAATTGGAAGAGCAATATTAAGAGTGAAGGTACTTCATCATCCAAAGAAGCCGCGGCTGACACAAAAGGTAAAAACACTACAACTAGTCCTTCTCAAGTTGTTTCAACTAACCGGGCTGTTAAGTGTTTCAAGTGCCAAGGCTTAGGACACATTGCCTAATAGGCCAGCCTACCGGAGCAACCCACAACAAACGCAAGAGATACAAAAGCAAGTGGCTGAATTGGTAAGTAAAGGTTGGGTAAGAGAAAGTTTAAGTCCATGTGCTGTCCCTGTTATTTTAGTCCCTAAGAAAGATGGTAGTTGGAGAATGTGCACTGATTGTAGGGCTGTTAATAATATCACCGTTAAGTATAGGCATCCAATACCTAGGTTAGATGACTTGCTTGATGAACTGTTTGGTGCATGCTTGTTTTCCAAAATTGATTTGAAAAGTGGATACCGCCAAATTAGGATAAGGGAAGGGATGAATGAAAATCGCTTTCAAAACAAAATATGGTTTATATGAGTGGTTAGTTATGCCTTTTGGATTAACTAATGCACCTAACACTTTCATGAGATTAATGAACCATGTTTTGAGGGGAATTTTGGGTAAATTTGTTGTTGTATATTTTGATGATATCTTGATATATAGCAAAAATTTAGAGGACCATTGCATTCATCTAAGGGCTGTTTTAAATGTGCTAAGAAAAGAAAACTTGTATGCAAACTTGGAAAATGTGTGTTTTGCACGGATCAAGTCGCTTTTTCTAGGCTTTGTCATAAGCTCTCAAGGAGTACATGTGGATGAAGCAAAAGGTGAAGGCAATCCAAGAATGGCCAGCACCTAAAAGTGTGACAGAGGTAAGAAGTTTCCATGGTTTAGCAAGTTTCTATAGGAGGTTTGTTAAGGATTTTAGTACTATTGCTGCACCTCTTAATGAAATTGTTAAAAGGAAATTGGTTTTAAATGGGGTGAGAAACAAGAACAAGCTTTTTCAATTCTAAAGAAAAGCTCACCTAAGCACCAATTCTAGCATTGCCTAATTTTTCAAAATCTTTGAAATTGAGTGTGATGCTTCCAATGTTGGAATTGGGGCTGTTTTGATGCAAGAAGGTCATCCAATTGCTTATTTTAGTGAGAAATTAAAAGGGGCTGCCCTAAATTACTCCACTTATGATAAGGAATTGTATGCCTTAGTAAGGGCATTGCAAACGTGGCAACATTACTTGCTGCCAAAAGAATTTGTCATTCATAGTGATCATGAGTCCTTGAAGTATTTAAAAGGACAAGGTAAGTTGAATAAGAGGCATGCTAAATGGGTTGAATTTTTGGAGCAATTTCCTTATGTGATTAAGCATAAAAAGGGTAAAACCAATGTTGTGGCTGATGCATTATCAAGAAGGTACGATTACTTCTACCCTTGAAACTAAAATTTTGGTCTTGAGCACATTAAGGAATTGTATGAGCATGATCTTGATTTTTCCGGTAAATATACTGAATGTGTGCATGCTGCCCATAATGGATTTTTAGGCACAATGATTATTTATTTAAAGAAAAAAGGTTGTGTGTGCCAAAAGGATCCATTAGAGAACTCTTAGTCAAAGAGGCGATGAGGGGTTTAATGGGACATTTTGGTGTTCCTAAAACTTTGGAATTTTTGCAAGAACATTTCTATTGGCCTCACATGAAAATTGATGTGCAAAAATATTGTGAAAGATGCATTGTTTGCAAAAGGCCAAATCCAAAGTTATGCCCCATGGTTTATATACTCCATTGCACTGCTTCTAATATCTGATTGACCTTTCCATGGACTTTGTCTTAGGATTACCTAGAACAAAGAAGCAGGAAAGATTCTATTTTTGTTGTTAGGATGTTCTCAAAGATGGCACATTTCATTCCATGCAAAAAGGTGGATGATGCTTGCCACATTGCTGATTTGTTTTTCAAAGAAGTGGTGCTACCACATGGTTCACCAAAAAGTATAGTGTCGATCGTGACACTAAATTTCTAAGCCACTTCGAGAACTTTGTGGGGTAAGGTGGGAACTAAGTTACTATTCTCACAACTTGTCAAATCCCCAGTGATGGGCAAACCGAGGTAGTAAACAGAACCTCTCTACTTTTCTCTAAGGGTCAGATTTTCAAGGAATTTGAAAATGTGGGAAACGTGGCTGCCACATGTTGAATTTGCTTATAATAGGCTGTCCATAGTACCACAAATCATTCCCCATTTGAGATTGTGTATGGTTATAATCCTTTAACTCCTCTTGATCTATTACCTTTACCTAACACATCTCTGTTGAAGCATAAAGACGGCAAAGCAAAAGCTGAATTTGTGGAAAAGTTTGCATGAGAAAATTAAACTGCAAATTGAAAAGAAAATGAAAGTTATGCCAAAAGTGCCAATAAAGGGCGCAAGCGAGTTACTTTTGAACCCTGAGATTGGGTCCGGGTCCATATGAGGAAAGAAAGGTTTCCGCCACAAAGGAAATCTAAGTTAATGCCTGTGGCGATGGTCTCTTTTCAAGTGATTGCCAAAGTCAATGATAATGCTTATAAAGTTGACCTTCCAGGTGAGTATGGTGTTAGTGCCACTTTCAACGCTGCTGACTTGTCTCCTTTGATGTAGGTGATGAGGACTTCAATTCGAGGTCGAATTTCTCCCAAGAGGGAGGGAATGATGAGGACATGGAGCACCAAGAGGCCATTCAAAGCTTAGGAGGACCAATGACTAGGGCAATGTCAAGGAGGGTCCAAGAAAGCTTAGTCCAATTCATGACTAAGACAATTGCAAATAGAGGCAAAGATGTAATTGCACCAAAAACCATGCTTGTCATACAAGCCATGGAGGAGGCGCAACTTGCATAAAAGAAGGCAGCCAAGTTAATTTCTTTTAATTGAATAAAAGTGCAAGTGACCAATTGATTTATTTGAGACCAAGGCACTAAGTTATTTTATTTTTTTGGTGTGTTTAATCCACTTCAAGTGGCTGTGTGGCGCAAGGAGCAAGGGGTCCCACACCTCTCAACAGCTCTTTGTGTAGTTTTATGAGTCTATAATGTTGCTACCAAAGAAAGACAAAGGAATTCAAAGCAATCAAGGCAAAAAGGAGTTACACAAGACAAAGAAATGAAGGCTCCAACAAAGACATTAAAAGCGCACCATCCATTTAATTGTAATTAATGTGTGGTCATGTGAAACCTTCCTCGGTCATGAAGAGCAATCAAACAGTAATGAAGCTGTCTCTTTCATTTCGCTTGCCATACTTAGGCTATGGAACAGCCACAATTATGTTGTTTGTAATTGCCTTTAGTTATGCTAGTTATGTTAGCCTAGGATTCCTTGTAAGGATTTTTGTCTCTTTGACTCTTTGTAACAAACAAGACCCTTATTATATATAGGAAGTAAATTTCAATAAGAGGTAACAAAGATTTAGCAAAAATATTGAGTTCATACTCTTTGGTTCTGGATTGGACCAGTTTATCGATCTTATCAAGAAACTCTCTTCTTGTGGTGATCCTCACCTTCATAGGCTTATCCTTGTCTTGGATTAGACTAAGGTGGTGCCCCTGCCTCCCAATCATCCATCTTCTTCACTTATTCATAAACAGATCCTTGAGACCTTGTTTGTTTCTTGTTTTTATTTTGTGTTTTCACAATCTGTCCCCTTAATTCTCTACCTCCAAAGCCACGAAATTCCATTCATTCTCTATCCATTTTTCATTCATTTTTATAGCAAAAATACAAAAACATAAGTCACAACCAGATTCTATGTTGAAAATCAAGCAAATGGCCAATTTCTACAACAAGGAGGCCATCAGTTTTCAACACAATTCAATCCCCCTTCTTGTGTTCACGTTCCGAAAAGAGAAGGATGTTTTAGAAAACCCAATTTCTAATATGTGGAATATATTTGGAATTGATATTATTATTATTTTATCATTTTTAAATTGTAAATTTTTAATAAGTCTTTAAAATAATATTCTATTTCAAAAACAAATAGTTTTATGTTAAACGTGTGATATACTTTATGTTTTGAAAAATAAGTACAAGGAATGGAAGGTTTTAAGTCAAAAGTACACTTAATAGTATTTGATTTTTAGAACGAATTTAGATAAGTGTAGTACATGTCGGTGGTTATGATTTGGTGTTATCGGGATGTTCAGCTGCGGTGTTGACGGAGAAGAAGAGTGGAACATCTGTATGTGGGTGAAACAGATCGTTGACGTGAAAATCATGGATACGACCAGATGGAACTTACGTGGAAACTACGAGAGGTAATGGCATCTTCCATTGTATTTATAAAATTATTTTAGGTAAGATTGTGTTATTGTGAAATGTTTGTATTTGATGATATATGAGTTGATAAAATGGTGATGTGTTTTGGTGAACGTATATGTTTAAATATGTGCTGAGGTATATATTGATAAGTTTTGTGTGGTATGATTTAGTGATGATTTATTTATTGTGATCATTGAAATATCATATGAGTTGGTATGTTCAATAAGATTGTGATGATGCATTGACATGCATACCAAGTGACGTTGACCTGAATAAAATCCTATGTGTGGAGTTCAGTGTCAATAATTCCTACGGGAAAATGAAATACCGGACTGTTGTATCCTATTTGTGGACCAGCCGATGAGCCTATTGGTATGAGTATTATTGTGATATTCCGGAATCATGTGCACTGACATATACATCAATAGGGGATTGTGTGCATTACTTATTGTGTTTTATTATTGACAGTTGGATAATATGTTTTTTGTATGTGTATATGCATTTGTTGTTTTTATATCTTTTATTCTGAAAGATGACCCTTGCATGTGGTTCTCCAATTTCAATGGATGTAACTCAGATGATGAAGACTGTAGAATGATCGAGACTGTCAATGAGCGTTGCTGAGAAGGTTTCTACCTAGTTGTCTTTTTTTGTGTTGCTGTTTTGTAAACTTGCTAGAGAGTCTAGTGAGTGTCGTAATGTGCTGACCAGCTATAAGAGTCTTTACTGTATTAGCTTCAAGATTTATTAAGTGTATCAAGATTTCAAAACTTGGATCGTTTTGTGCGAAATGATTATTTAAATCTATTGCATGGTTAATGTATTTTTGGCTATTATGTTTCCTATACAACGCGTTTTGTAAATGCTGCAATACTCTGATTGTTATTTTTTAAAAA
Organism: Calophaca sinica; assembly: GCA_037113605.1. NCBI lineage: Eukaryota > Viridiplantae > Streptophyta > Magnoliopsida > Fabales > Fabaceae > Calophaca > Calophaca sinica. Next base: position 72,977,911 of record CM073733.1, on the reverse strand, counting down.
AAAAGATTTTAAAAAAAATTAGACCCAGATTTTTGGAAAACCATGCAAGCAGAGTATTGTCACTAAAAAAATATTTCAGCCTTTAAGAAATGTGTTAGATCAGTAGCACTTTAGAAACGGGGTGTTACACTTGTATATTGTCCAGAACTCTACTATTAAAGTCTATTTATCATGCAAAAGAGAAAAAAGGGTCTTTCAAGGGTTGTAATGGGGCTAAGGTAAATAATGTTAGGCGGGATAAAAGAAAGAAAAGGTCATGCAAAGGGGTCAGAACTAAATCAACCAAAACAATTAACTTTTTTCTTCTTCGCTTTAAACAGCAGGCAAGAATCCCTCTGAATTTTGATCAATAAATTTTTCTTGTATTTTCTGAAGGCAATAACATGATTTTTCTATTCTTTTTCTTTTTCTTTCTTTCTTTTCCTCCATTCAATACTTTTTATGCTGTAAGTAAACATTATTAATAGACTAGGAGGGAAAATAGAGACTAAGCCTTCTTTTTCACAAACATATATTAGGAACTCATAACAATATTCTTTTTTTATTTTTGCCACTAATTGCTCTAGCAACAACATTTTCCAAGGTTACCACAAAATAATAACGGCTAAATTGCACTTTTCATCCCTTAACTTTATTTTAGTTTTCAATTTCGTCCCCTAATTATTTTACTTTTTATTTATGTCCCTTAAGTTACGAAAATTACGCCATTTTCGTCCCCTAATTATTTTACTTTTTATTTACATCCCTTAAGTTATGAAAGTTACGCCACGTTCGTCCCTTAAGTTACGAAAGTTATGCCAAATGCGTCCCTTCCGTCTATAATCTCTTTAAATAATAAAGTCAAAATCAAGCTCCTATCAGAGTTCTTATTGATTGAGTAACATAAAAGGTAATGGAGCAAAGAAAATAGAGTATTAATGACCTATACACACACAATAAAGGGATTATAGATAGAAGAGATGAACTTGGCATAACTTTCGTAACTTGAGCTACGTAAATGAAAAGTAAAATAGTTAGGGTCAAATTGAAAACTAGAATAAAGTTAAGGGACGAAAAGTATAATTTAGCCAATAATAATTCATAATAAAAAGAAGGGGTACCCAAGAAACATAATCATACGCGCAAAGTTGGACAATTTGTTAGTAAGATTTTTCAAAATTGTAGTGGCCTGAAAAATTCCTAAAAATTGCCCTTACCAAATTCACACGAAAATAGACTTTCACTCGCTTTGCAATGGTCTCAGCACAAGTTTTAGAATGCACAAGTAAAAATATCACTTAAACAAAGAAAAGAGGCAAAGAGTATGATACGAACTCTAGTTTAGGCTCAAACCTCGCATTTAGTAGCTTACACAGAAAATTGAAACTTACGAAACTTCAATGCTAATTTTCTGCAAATTCTAAAACTAGCAACAGTCTCAAATCAATCATAAGTTGTCAGAGAAAAATTTTTAAACAGCCCCTAAATCAGCAAAATCATTTTGAAGTTTCTATAATTGTAAGCAATTATGAGCATAGCCAAATAATATTAAAAATGAAAAATCCCTCCCTACACTTATTTTTAGCAGTGTGCTCACTGCTAATAAGATAGATTAAACACGTAAAGGATAAAAACAGAAAGGTACATGTGCTAAAAATAAAAGAAGTTGGAAAAAGACTCCCCTCTGAAAAATTTTACGAGCAAATCGAATGGGGATATTAGTCAAAATTGATGATGCCTTTCCCAATACCGATGTAGCTGGCAAGCGGGCGCAGAGCTGTGCATCAAAGTGTAACATCTGAGAGCTATCCTTATATTTTCTTGTGCTCAAAGGCTCTCCCCCGCACTTTACTCACGATCTTCTCCAACCCCATGTGGAGTTTTTGCCTTTTGCAAGGTTCGAACCTGAGACCTGGGGCTTAAGTAACCCGGAAGCACCTTACCATTACCAACCGAGCTACTAGAAAAAACTCCACATGGGGGGTGGAGAAGATCGTGAGTATAGTACGGGGGAAAGCCTTTGAGCACAAGGAAATATAAGGATATCCCTCGACTGTTCCAAAAAAGGTTCTTTTTTGTAACATACTGGCCACCCTCTCATGCTACCAATCTGTCCTCATAACCTCTCCACCCCTATGTGAAGTTTTTGCCTTTGCAAGGTTCGAACCCGGGACCTGGTGCTTAAATAACCACCTTGCCATTACTAACTGAGCTAATATTTGTAACAGCTCAGACTACTTTCAGGATTGCGGGTTGTCCTCACAAACCAACACGGATCTTTTCAGCGTGTTTTATCCTCACTGATGCGCTTTCTAGAAAACTTTTCAGAAGGTCACCCATCCCAAGAGTGCTCCAAGCCAAGCACACTTAACTATCGAGTTCTTATGTTCTGGACCCTCGAAAAGAATATGCATCTTGTTGGTATAGGTAGTACCAATCAATTATTTTAAGTCATCTTTCAATCGTGCAGTCACATACCTACACCGCCTCAGTATCCCTCTTATTTCGGTGTGAACTCGGTTCATTCATGTGTCATTTTGCTTGTCAGGTACTTCAAGCACCAGCAGTCACTTTACCGTTGTCGTTAGTCTCAGGTGTCACATGCCCACCAGCTTTCGCATGGTTCGTCCCTGAACCACACCGTACTAGGAGAGGTCTGCTCTGATACCATTTTGTAAAACCTATACTTCAAAGTAATTTTGAAAGCAAGATATTAAACATTAAGTACATGAATTACTAAAAATTTACAACTTGTTCAAGGAGTACAAGTCTAAACTTTGAAAGTTGTTATAAGTCTAAATAATAGATTACAACTTCATTGGTGACATAGCTTGAGACACAAAATTACAAGTGTAAATCTTGTGATCTTAACAAAACACAACAACAAGCTACATATTCAAAACACCCAAACAAATGGGGAAGTGGTGCCTCCAAGGATTCTCAATCCTCCTTGCTTACCTGCTTATCTAAAAACAATAAATGAAAGAGTGAGATTTTAAAAATCTCAGTGATTCTTTCACGGACCCCTCACAATCACGAACCACAACAACAAAAATCTCCATTTGTAAACATCATTAGTTGGTAAGACATTTACTACCTTTTAGATTAACTCTATTCTATTGACAATTCTAACATGGATGTATTCCTTTAGGTTCCAATTCTAATTGAACTAGGAATCCAGCCGCTGGGTCTTATCATTCACCAGACCGACGCTTCTGCCACCAGGTCTTATCGTTCACCGGACCGACAAACATCTTGCCCTCTATGATGAATAATGAGAAAATAATCAACATTTACCCCCAATAAGGTTCTATCGTAATTCTACAGTTTTACTACCTTAGCTTCAATGAATCGATCCAAAAACATGTTTACATGATGTCTTCTAAGGGATTCCTATGATATCTCCTTAGTCCCAAAGGGTTAAGAACATAAAAATCAAGTATACATAGCCTTATAAGCCTTCTAAAAGTCAAAAACATCAAAACTGCACAACAGGGTTCGCTCCAGCGTATCCGAATGCGCATCACGCACTTTTTTGCAATTTGGCTCTGTCCGAGCGAGCTCACGCACACTCAGGACGTGCTCCAGCGCATTCCTGCGCCCAGGGTTCTGTGTTGCGCGAGCAGTCGCACGCTCGGGATGCGTCCCAGAGCACTCCTGAGCCCATGATTTGGTCCGCGTGCGCGTCACAGGCATCCAGGGTTTGGTGTTGTGCGCTCGTCATGCGCTCAGGACGCGCTCATGAGCACACCTGCAGAATTATGCAGAAAACAGATTTTTCTATTTTCCAAGCTTGATTCCTTCTCATTCTAGACAATTTCCAATGAGATTTGGGCTCAAAATCAAGCATTCAAACATGGTAAGATGAAGAACAACTCATTAAACACAAAAATCACAAGCAAGAATTTGACTTAAAAGTCACAAAACACATCTAAAATTTGTGAAAACACCTAGAAACAAACACACATTCCATGACTTCCATGAACCCTAAAGAAAGGCAGAAACATCACACTAGATTAAGGGAGAAATGGAAACCTAATATGGGTCTTATGCCCAAAACCTAAGGGGGAAGAGCTCACCTTAATCTTTAAAACTTGAGCCAAAGTGTTGTGAAATTTTCTGATTTCTCTTCTCCCTTTTTCTCAATTTTCCTCTTCTTTCTCTTGGGACAACTTCTAATCTCCCTTCAAATATGAGATCTTAGCTCAACCCTCTTCTTCTCTAAGCAAAGGATTGAGTAATCTTTCCCATTTCCTCACTTTCTCTCCCTGATTTTCCCAAAACCCTAGCACCTTCTTCTTCTCCTTTTCTTTTGTGTGCAGAAGAAGAAGAAAAAAAAGTGAGGGAGGGAAAGAAGAAACGGGAAAGTGGGTGTCTCATAAAATTTGGACTCTTTTACCCTCTCTTAGTAGAGGTGAAGTACCTTAATGCCCATCTTTTTTCCTAAAACTATCATTATGCCATTCTTTCTACTCCTACCCCTCCACTTGCTAATTACACCCCTAAACAATTCACTCATCAATAACTTAAAAACATCACAAAAATCTAAATTAGTGAAGCCAAATGATTTAATTAGGTGGGGTGTTAAACAAAGCAACTAAAACTTTAGAAACAAAATAAAAAGAAATAATAATAAAATAAACTGGAAAATAAAACGAAAATACTATAAAATAAAATGTGTCCCTGCGAGTGTGCCAATATGTACAATCCTCTTTTTGATACAAAAGCAAATAAAATGCCTAAGTACTAAAAGAATAAAAAGAAGTAGGTCCCGCATCACTCGACAGGTGGGTGTGGCTGAAGCTGCTAGAGGAGTCCCATGATGGCTACGAGCTGCTCCCCATGGGTGTCAAGACGCTGGTCTACATGGGCTCGGTGCTCCTAGAAGCTGATCTACATCTCGTCGAGACACGTCATGATGTTCTGGTGGGACGGAGCCTGGGGTGCTGGCCCTACATGTGGTGGTGGTAGTGCAGGGTGCTCCTCTGCAAGTGGCTCCATATCTGCAGCCTGATCATCCTGCTGCTGCGGCTGCCCCGACCTGATAAGATCGTAGTCCCCGTGTCCAAGTCTCCTCAGAACACCGATGTTGCAGAGTGTAGAAATCTGATGGGCTCTATCTGGATAACAGTGGCTCCCACTCCTGGGCGAAATCCGAAGTGGACGGCGAGCTGGGAAATGAATGAGCCCATCACAATATGTCCGGTGTTCTGGGTCTGTAGGTGAATACCAAGCTGAGTGCAAGTACGCAGGAAGAATATTCCTGTGTCGCAGTAGTGCCCCTGGCCATCAGCCATGTCCTAAAGAAGAAATAAGTCGGCCCGGGTGACCGTCCCATCGCTAAGGGCTTGCCCATTGATGGATCGGGCGAGCCACCTGTGCGTTGTCCGAACAATTGGGTCTCTAATCCTATTGGCCTTATCCCTGCTGGGGATATAATGGGCATCTCCAGTGAGAGCACGCCAGCTCTCCGAATCCTGCCATTCGTCCGACACATCCAATAATGCACTTAAGTACTCTGGGGTCCGGACTGTTTTCGCCGTCTCAAATCCTAGCGCGATATTTAACTCGGCTAGGGTCATATCATGTCTCGTCCTGCGGAGGATGAAGTGCACATTGACCTCCTGATCTGCCTCATTGTCTCTATCGGGGCCCTCGGCCTGATCTCTGGTGTAGAAGCCACAGGTGGCTAAGAAGTCCAAAACAACCCCCACATAGGTGGGCTGCCTCACGAGTGCTGCACGATGTGTGTGCGTGTGGAATTCCACCTCCTCACGAGTCCTACCTGCGCCAAAATCTCGAAGTCTAGGTGGCGTTGTGTGTGCGTGTGGAATTCCCGCAGCTTCCAATATATGTCCTTGTGTTGCTACGGAATGTATGCTCGTGCTGGGCGTGATGCACACGATACTGCTTCTGAAGTGGTACCTCTCTGGCGTTTAGACACAATGCCTGAAAAAATAGGAAAATTGGAAAAATTAGTAAGTTTTGCAGAATTCAGTGTTAGGTAGAGTATGACTTCGTGAAGTACAGCCGTACCAGTGGTCTCTGTATGCCCAAGTTGAAAACTATGTACAGCCTGACTTGAGAGACATGTACGGCCATATAGCACCGCAGGTATGCCCGTACCTGTGTTAGTGCATGAACCGTAAGGCCGCTAGTACAGCCTTTAGTAGGCCTATTCATGACTGGTATAGTCGTACTGCACTACGGTTTTGTTAAAAAACCACCATATGATCAAAATTTCTCTATTTTAGCCTAATATTTAGGTCTTTAATCATTCCTAGGGTCTCTAATCATGCAAAACCTAGCCCATTCTATGCCTAAACTATTAGAATTAGAATTAAACTAACTAAAAAACCTAAAAACAAATAAAAACTGAAATAAACAGTAAATTAAGCATTCAATCCAAGAAATAAGTTGAAAATCAATACCTGGATAGTCTTGGAATGAAAATACGAAGAGATTGAGGGTAGAAGGTGCTTGAGCAGAGAGGTTCTGGGCGTACAAGGGTGAGGTACGCCCTTACCTCCCACTGTACCTTTTATTGTCTGTCTCTAGACACGGGGTACGACCGTACCTGGTTATATGTGCGACAGTACCTCCCCCTTTCTCCTTGTTTTTTCAGGCTGAGGCCGTTAGGTACGGCCATGCCTAATGGTATATATGCCTGCACATCCTGATTTTTAAAGAAAAGACTTTTTTTAACGTTTTTCATTTTTTTTTTGTTATTTTTAATAAGAATAAAGATCAATAAATTCAAAATATAGCAAATAAAAATAAGCATAAATAAAAGAAAAAGGTTAGTAAACATAGGTTGCCTCCTAGTTAACGCTTGTTTAATGTCCCAAGCCTGACAGTTCAGAGGACTTAAGATCAGTCCTCAGCGGGAACTGACCCTTTTTGGAAGAGCTTCTCCAGAAGCTCTACTAGACCACAATAAGGATAGATGGAATTGGGTTCCTTTGTAACTGTTGAAAAGGTCCTTATGAATTTCCTTACTGCGCTATTTCAAGTTTCTATCTCCTCATTTGGCAATAGGTAGAACCAAATCTATGCTTCTTCATTGAGCCCGTAAGGGAAAATTTCTAATTTTGCAGTCTGGTGATATCTCTTCGTATTGAGCACTCCTCGTTATTTTGCAGAATTTCCTCGGGTACTCAGTTGGGTCTTCTCCGGAGGTCCCATTGAAGTCAAGTGATGCTACTTTTTGAATGAGGAGAGGGTCTATTTTGAGCTTTTCTTGTGGCTCAATATTGCCTATAGGATGGTCCACTTCAGGAAGATGCATATTCTCTTTTTCTTTGGTCTCCGGGATGACAATTTTCTGCATGAAACAACAAAATACACTAGAGGGAGAAATTGTGTTAGCACTATATATTTTAAATATTTCCTTTTCATCTTCAATCCTCAGAGTTAATGTCTCTTTCTTTACTTGATTAGTAGCATCTCCTGTTGCCAAGAATGGTCGTCCTAAAATAATAGGAACGTCTCTGTCTTCGTCCATGTTAAGAACCATAAAATCCACTGGGAAAATAAATTTCTCCACATTAACAAACACGTCCTCTACTATTCTTCTTGGGTAAACAATAGTTCTATCGGCTAACTACAAAGAAATGTTAGATGGTTGTGGTTTCGGTAAGTTGAGCTTTCTAAAAATAGATAATGACATTAGATTCACACTTGAGCCCAAATCACATAATGCATTAAAAGTAAAATTACCAATTGAACAAGGAACGGTGAAAGTTCTCGGATCTTTAAGCTTAGGTGGTAATTTATTCATAAGTATCGCAGAGCAATCTTCATTTAATTTATATATCTCTACTTCCTCTAATTTATTTTATTAAAAATTATTTCCTTTAATAACTTAATATATTTAGGAACTTCAAAGACAATTTCAGCAAGGGGATATTGAAATGCAATTTTCTATGCTTTTCTAACAGTTTAATTGCTTGCCTATTATTATATACATTTTTAGAACATTAAGGGCATGAGTTACTTACCTACTGAGGCTCAATTTTTTTCTTCTTTTCTTCACTTCCCTCATAATTGTCTTATTTGTAAGGATTGGTTCCTCCTCTGCGCTAGAGATAGCATTGCACTTCTCGTTTGGGTTTGGCTCTACTTGACTTGGAAGTGCTCCCTTCTCCCTTTGAGTCATCAAATTCACCAAAGTTGAGACTTGGTCTTTCAGAGAGTTCTAGTTCTCTGCAGTGGTGCTCACTACTTTTTCTATAGCCTTAAATCTCTCATCCCGGAAATTATTCATCTCACTCCAACTGAGTCTCCTATCTCATTGGGCTTTATTTTGTAAATGCAGTGGTTTGTAAACATTCTGGTTCTGGCCTTGTGAATTCTGTTGACCTCCCCATGAGAAATTGGGGTGGTTTCTCCATCCCGGATTGTAGGTGTCGGAGTACAGGTGGGAAAATATTTTTCTGGGAAGTTTTATCGAAATATTTCCCAGGTGATGCCTTGTCCTTCTGCCTCTAGAACCCTTCTTCGTCCCTTTCACCAACTCTCAGCTCCTCCTACTAATATAAAGGATGTGTACATTTCCTTCATCTCTTCCCTACAATGCATTGACGCAAATATCTTTTGTATCCATTGTTCTGCCCATTCGTGATCGAATTCTCCTTAAAATTGCGGCGGTTTCCCTTTGTGGAATGCTGTTAATCCGATATCCTTCATTCTACTTTCTCGATGTTGGCGTTGTACTTCTCGTTCCTCTCGAGACATTTGTTTAAACTCAACATTTTGTTGGGTCTGTTGTAATACAGCTGCGGCAAGATCCCTGATGGATCTGGTCTCGAAGGATTCCTCCTTACTTCTTCCAGCTCGAGAAATTTCGCCATTGTGATTATGGGTATGAGGAGTACCATTTCAATTTACGGTATCTCTATTGGTACCCTTTCTGCTTTAGGAAAGTTAACCATTCTGCTACGGGCATAAACCATTGTTCTTCCTGTAGAGAGTATTCAGAATAGTCAGATCGTCCTTATTTGATCCTAAAGTGACTATTCTTAACTTTCTCCTCTCTTCAAAGGTACCATTCTACTAAATATTTTATCCTACCCTGCAATATAGTCAATATTCGATGGGAATTTGACTAAATATGGCCAGTGTTGACTCTCTAATGATACCACAGTCCAGTGAGAGACCGAATTGCTCTGATGCCACTTAAATGTGACGTCCTAATTTTAAATAGACCAATAATAATGATAGATATAGATCAGAGTGCACAAATTAAACATTTCTTTTATTTATGATCCTAAAACGGGAAACGTGGTGTCACAACAGTATTATTATTACATTGTTCTAAAAAGACATAACAGGACTCGGCATTGGCCAACTTCGAGAAGTCTGGGATGGATGAGGAATAGGTGAATCCTCTACCAACATCCCTAGAAATCACAAAAATGACTCTCAAGCGGCTGGGTTATCACGGGTTTCCTCTTGGGGCTCAACATCTTCTTCCACCTCAACCGTGTCCATGGGATCTATATTTTATACAAATCAAAGAAACATAAGAAAGAAATTAGTAGATAAGGAGCTGGATAATACACCAAAAGACGGGAAATCATAGTTAGAATAATAGTACAAATAGCAGCAAACATCTCCAAAGACATTTCATAGGGATCATCGCCTAGAACTAAGGGTCATGGCCTAAAGTTTACTTCTAAACCATATCTCCTGTCTCTCTCTCTTGCCTATTAATTCTATATGCACTCGTGGCCACTATCTAGGTCAAATCCTTCTTGTTGGCTCCACTAGGCCTTCCTATGTTGTACTTATCCCGTTGACCGAGAATAGGAACGAGTTAGTTGTCCATCCGGCTTATCCAGCTCATCGTACCCCTAAGAGTGGTTACTGCCCCGGTGGTAGGTGTCAGGGCTGCACTTTGGATAGCACGTCTATGGACTCTGATATGCCAGTAACCCCATCAGGATGATTGAGCTGCCCGACTACCAAGACATGGAGGGATGGAGCGACGCGTCCGTCACAAAAGGCATACGTCAGACCCAATCAATCCTCAAGGAAACTGCAACTCCTCTGTACTGCGCATATCGTATCCCACTCTGGTACCTCTGGCCTCATATGCAATGGCCGACCTATGTATGCATGTCGGTTGTTCAATGCTCATCATGCTAACCTTTCTTTATAATCGTTTTCACTGCTCTCACAAGATTAGGGCCTAGTCTATTCCACTCCAGAACCATATATATATATATATATATCTGCATGTTTTCCAAGATTTATCTAGACCATAAAGATTCACTCAATCACTCCCCTAATGTATCAACTAGATATTCACAATCAAGCAGTCACAAGCAAGGCATTATAATAACTACCACATAATTCTAATGTTGCTTAAGGCGATGTAACAAACAGATAAGTCGTCTACCTAGGGTTAAAACAAGCATAGAAATTCCTATATGGTTAATAGGTTTACGATCAAAATGTCCTCAGTAATAGTATTCCACAGTCTCCCTCCTAGGAAACTGTTGTTATCAACCCCTAGTAGAGCGTGGGTAATATACACTATTTATACTATTAATTCTAACCCACTATCCAAGTGATTAGGGTTTCTTTCTCCCACACCTGGTATTGACACTGGGTAGGATTCGTAGCTTCTGCTTCCTGTTCCTCTCCTAACTTCCTTCCTCGTTCCCAAATACGTTAGAGCCTAGTTAGAACTGTCTAAAAGTTGGACGATCACCTGTAGAAGGTAAGTTTGTCTGTTTTCTAGAGAAAGTGTCTAGAGAGAGAAGGAGAGGTGGTGATGTCAAAAAAGGCTTAGAAGGAGGGCTATTTACACTTGAGGTTACCGCCCTCGTGATGTCGCAACACACTCCTCATCGCGTTGCGAGCATGCATGTTCCTGACACGTGTGAGACGCTTGTCATCTTGGACGACGCAGATCTTGCCATGCATCCAAGCGACACTGTTCCCTTGCGTTTGCACAACACCTAATCTCGCATTGTGAGATGTAGTCTCTCGCGATGCAAGTGTTAAAATTGGATTTCTCCAGTTTAGTGTCCTAAGCCTAATTCTAAGGTTTTGACCCTAATTCGAAGGACTACTTCTTAGCTTATGGATTATGGGATGTCACATATTTAGTTAGTTTGTCTATAATAACCTGTATGGTATCATATCTCCTAACTATCTTGGGTAATCCGACTACAAAGTCCATGGCTATACTATCCCACTTCCACTAAGGGATTGTCAATGATTGAAGATTTCCTGCTAGTTTTTATGTTCCATTTTCTCCTTGTGACATACTAAACATGAAATCGCAAAATCATGTTTTGGGAATACATTTTTGTACCTCTATGGTGAATACTAAATTTGCTTTTATGTCCTTATTCCAAAATCATTCTTCGCATCTCAGGGTCATTGGGAATACATATCCTATCGCCAAAGCTTACTACTACATCAGTTCCTATTCAAAATCCTGAGGCTCTACCTTCTTCTATTAGGCTATTTACTTTCAATGGATATTCATCACTTCTTTGTCTTTATTTAGTTAATCCTAGAAAATCGTTAGTGATAGTGACTGCTCCCAAGTATAACTAATCATTCCTCATCTCCACTCCAAAACTCATGTCCCTAAACTGTTCGATGAGTTCCAACTCCTTTACCATCATTGCAGACAAACTACAGACTTCATACTTGACGCGTTTGTGATAACTTTTAAAAATAAGAGTTATTTAGCTCTTTTAATCTTGAATTTGCAAAGCCAAAGTGTGTTTTAAGTGTTCAATGTGTGCATTTTAGTTTTGTATAGGAATGTTTGGTTTAAAATGTGTTAGTTGTTGTTTTGGCACTTTTAGTGTCATTTTAGTGTGAATAATGTCATTGATTTAGTGTGCAGAATTATGCAGGAAATTCTGGTGCTGCTATTTGGTGCCACACAGCACCTGTCATGGCACCTATCCTGGTCTGATGCAGAAAACATCCAGCTGCGAATTATTTCATTTTGGAAGTGGTTCCAGCTTTAAAATGGCAGCCTCCATGTGCCATAAAGTGACAGAAACAGTGGTCCCCACTCATATTTTTGAAGATATGATTATTTGTGAATGAGCCTTAGTTTCTTCATTGATTAAATGGATAAAACAAGGCCCAAAAAGGATGAAAGGGAGGGATTGTCACTTGAGAAAAACCCTAAATAGGGTAGAACAATTGCTGAACGGCAAAGAGGGTTTTTGGCAATTAATTTGACAGCATGCTTCCTCTCTCATTTAGCCACCAACCACACTTTATCTCCTTCTTCCTCCATTTCCTTCCATATTCACCATCTTCCACCATTCCATCTTCAACCTCCCTTCACCACTCCATTCTTCACCATTGTTAACCCATTTTCGGAGCTGATTTTCTGCACATTTGCAGTGGAGCAGGTTTACGTTAGAGAGAGGAGCTTGGGCAAAGAGGAGTTTCATGCTTGAACAAGCTCTTGGCTATTTCTTTTCCCTTAGCTCTATCATTTTATTTCTCCATTTGTAAATTTGAATATTCAGTTCTGTGATGGATATTAGCTTTGGTTTTATTTTCTGTTTTCTTGTTTTTAAGCTCACCATGAGCTAAATCTTTTATGCTAGGATGTTTGAAGTTGTAACAAAACCTTGTTGGTGAATTTATGTGAATGTTGCTTTGCACTTTCAACTCATGTGATTTTCTATCATATGCTTAATCTGAGCCTGTACACCTTAGGTTAGGCACTTGCATGTTTGATACTGACACGGTTGAATATGCTTACTTCATGAGTTGATATGGGCAGTATTAGTAATGGACACATTTTCTAATCTTGATTAAACTAGACATAGGTAGTCAAACCCATAGAATTGATCTGAGTCACACCTAGAAGACAAGGGGGAACATAATAGGGGCTTAGACATAAGGTACCATTTACTTAACCCTTGTGAAAGTGACTGGAAAGCACACACATTAACACTCTGCGTTTAGTTGCCATGGCACTCGTTCACATCACTTAGCCAACTTGGTCAAGTTACAATAGATATGAAATCCTAGCTATTTTTATCCATCCATTTTTACTACATCTTTTTAAGCTGTTTTTACTGTCAATTGCACTTTAAATTATTGTCATTATCATCTTAAATTAATGTGTTACTTGTTACTTTGTTCTCTCATTAACTAGATTAGCCAAATTGGGAATTTGTGGAATTAACCGTAATCAATCCCCGTGGGAACGATCTTTACTTACTCTTTATTACTTGTTACGATTGTGTATACTTGCACATTGCACTTTATATTGCGCAAACAAGTTTTTGGCGCAGTTGCCGGGGATTGAAAATGTTGATTTCTATAAGTTTCCATTTGAGTTAGTTTAGTTTAGTTGAGATTCTTAGACTTTAGTGTGTTTGTTTTTAGCAGGAAAATTTTCTGTTTTGTGTTGTTTTTGTGGAAAAAAAAAATCCACTCCAAGCCATGGAACATTATTATTTTGACTCTATGGAAGCAAGGAATGATCAACCACAATATTTCAACCATGAATTTTTTGGAGGTGAATGTGAAAGGGGCTGTTATGAGACAAATTTCATGTCCATGACAGTGCCAAATGTGGATTATGGCATGGAAAATTTCATTTGGGAGTAAGAGTCTTATCTTCAAGCTCAATTCGAAGAACCCCATGAGGAATCCTCCAACCTTGAAGCTATGTTAGCTCAATACATTGAGAACACCGAAGTGCATAGTGAAAACTCCAAGTGTATAGTGAAGACCTCAAGGGGTATAATGAAGACTTTCATGTTTCATGCAAGAACATAGAGGCTCACATTAAGACAATCATGGAGTTTCTAAATGAGGAGAGTTTTATTGAAGAAATGGTTGAACAAGAAGAAGAGAATGTGGAGTTGAAAATTGAACATGATCTTGTGGAAGTAGTGGAAGAAAAAACAAAAAAGAAAGTGTAGTAGTAGTAGTAGTAGAAGAAAAAGAAAAAAAGAAAAATAGTGACATGGAAGAGAAGCCAAGGGTGAGGCATAAGGAGATCCATTTGACAATTGAGATTCAACCCTTGGTGATTGAAGGGAAGAGTAAAAATTAGAAGTCAGAGTCTGATGTGCAGGAATCATTTGAACATACTGCTGCCCAGAAAATTATGCAGAAAAATTATGCAGAATTTCCTATAGCACCTATTTTAGCACCTGCACTAGAATTTTTTTCCCAAGTTTGCTCCTCAGAGTCCCCCACAGGAAGAGTTTTATGAGCTTTATCGGATGAGGAATACACATCTCAAATGTCTAGTTGTTGGGGCATGGGAACACTTGCTTCCCTATGCAAAGTACATGGGATTCCTACCCAAGAAAAGGAAGCGGAAGGATGACATTTTCTTCTTGTCATATTATCCCCCGTAAGTTGGATGTTGAAGAGAAAAAAGTTAGGCTGAGGACTTCTGCAAACTAAGCGCTATTGGGAGGCAGACCAGATTCTAATAATTAGTGTTTTTCTTTGTTTTATTAGGTTGGACTAGTTTGTGGAGGTGGAGTGAATGTTTTCTGAAATTTGGTGGTGGTTTGGACACTAATGCAGAAGAGGAAGCAAGGTCAATGCAGTCAGCTTAGAAGGACCATTGCTAGGTTGCAAGCAGGGATTTTCTCACCCCGATCTTTTATTGCTTTCTATAGTAAATATGTAGTATGCTTGGTTATTTGTGTTTGCTGAATTTTGTTTTAGTTTATTGATAGGTTACTTAATTAGGTTGTTTGTGTCAACTCTTTCTCGATCATAGATTATTTGCAGTGGGGACACTGCAAGAAATTATATTGGGGGAAAGGATAGTTTAGGAGTTTTAGTGTTGCATTTGTAGCAGTGTTTTCTTGTTCTTCTATGCTATCTAAAAAAAAAAATTGGTTGACACAATGGCTTAACTTGATGAGGATTCTGTGCATGGTATTCTTGGAACTTTGTGCTGATTGGTAATTGATTGAAACACTGATTTTTGACACAAACCCTTAGCTTGAGAAGGAAGAATAGGTAACCTATGAACTAGTTGATGTTGAACCCTTAGAATGGACTGAACCTTGTTGCCAAATTTGACCAATGAAGGAGGATTAGGCAAAAAGATAAGTTTGGGGGTATGCTCATTGTAAAGATTCAAAGAATAGGACAATGCACACATTAGTAACCAAAAAAAGCCAAAAATACATAAAAAAAAGAAAAAAGAAAAAAAAGAAGTCTCTTTGTTGAGTAACCGGGTAACTTCATTACAATTGTTGTTATTCGCGTCAAAAGGCAAAGAGGCAAAACATAGAAAAAGGCAAAAAGATTAAAAATTGAATAAGTGTGCATTGATCCCATGTTTTTCAGTTTGTTTGTGCAGTTTTACTTATCATGTAGCTGAACGTGAACACAAGAAGGGGGGTTGAATTGTGTTGAAAACTTTTCGCAAACTTTAAGTTTAAAACACTTAGAACACAGGTTTTTCAAAACAGTTTGTTAAACGGATGCTGGAAATAAACCGGACGCTGGAAAAGCAGTTTGTGAAAACTTGTTTTTAACACAGCAGGATAAAGATAAATAGAAAGCAGTAAAGCAAAAGACACAGAGATTTATACTAGTTCACTACCAAACTGGTAGCTACGTCTAGTCCCTTCGTTCCTGAAGGATTTTCCACTATAATCAATCTGATTACAATTTCCTCAAGAGTATTCTTCTGTCACAAACTTGACAATACTCTCAACTTCTCAAAACGACTCAGTACAGTCGAGCCTTTGAGGGAACATCCTTAACTAGGCCAAAACAACTTTTACAAATAAGTTGAATACAAGTATAAATAACTCTCACAGAGAGGATAAAAATTAAGCTCAATATAGAAATGCTTTCTAAAAGAAGTTCTTGTAGTCCAGAGACTTGGCTCGAAACTTGATTGCTCACAGAAGCAGTGCTTTCAGAGTATTGACTCTTTGTAGTGTATAGAAACAGTGCTTGTTCTCAGTAAATGAAGCAATATACTCTGGTACAGTTTCGGCTGTTTCAATTTTTCGGCAATTTCTTCAATGGATACCTTGGGGTATTTATAGGAGTTCTAAAGGATATTACCGTTACAGTAAAAATGGCTCCTTTCCATTGAGTGAGGTGATTTCAAAAAGCTGTCTCTTTCTTCCTTTCCAGAGAATATCTCAGTAGTACATATTACCGTTTTCGTACTACCTTGCTTTTCACAATTGCTTGTACGATTTTTGTCTTGTAGCTAAAGGTGTCACCTTTGATACCTCGTACAACAATTTTGGCGCATAAGATCAAATTCGAAATCCGTTCCAGAGGCTTCTGAGAAGAGGAGCAACAACGTGACCATCACGTGATATAAAATGAAGTTCAGACGCTCGCTCAGAACGGAAGATCGGACGCTCATAGCAATTGGATAAGACTAGTGTCACAAAAGGTTAATTCCAGACGCTCACGAAGACAGAATACTAGGATGAGCCGGATGCTGACACATGGAGTGTATCCTTCTCTTGAGAGCTTCTTCCTTCTTGTTTAAGTGGCTTAGAAATGTATGTATTATTAGTATCTGCACACTTCAAGAATTGTTAGAACATAAATTGTTCTCTTGTGAATATTATTGTTATCATCAAAATTAATGAGGGTCTAAACTTCTTAATCGTTTAGGTTCCAACAATCTCCCCCTTTTTGATGATGACAAATATCTAAGGTTGATGACCAATTTAGTTTCAAAAAGACATCAAGAGTCTCCCCCTGAATTTAACAATTTTGATATATAAGATAATTCTAGTATTAAGGCGATAGTTGATAAATAAATTCAATTAAGTGATCGCAAAACAAAATACGTAGATGTATCAGAGTAAGATCAGATGCTGATTAAAAGGATTGATTTAATCAAATTGTATCAAATTTATTGATCATTATAAGAGCATTAGTACCAAATTTATTTATCATTATAAGAGCACTAGAACAATGAATATTTGCGCATTAATAAATAACCACACAAATGCTATGTATGAAATGCTATGCATGATACTTCAGTTCCAGCGTATTCATCGGACGGTGAAAATCGGACGGTAGGTTAGTCAGATTTTCACGTGTTCATAATACCTTTTTTTTACTCCCCCTTTTGTCATCAGACAAAAAGAGTGTAAAAAAAACACATCATAGTCAAAATAAGACTTAGAAAAATTTGAATATAAGGCAGATAATTAGAGCAAAAATAGTGTATAAGTGTATCAACAAAAATAAGAATTATCACTTAGTACCAAAAAAAATTTAAAGCAAAACAAGGTTTAAGGGTTTGGAAGAGGTGGTGGAGGGATGTTGAGACGTTCATATAGTAATTTCAGAGCAGTCTCCAGCTGAGTGACTTTCATGTTGGTGGCCTTCATTTCTTCAAATTCAGCTTTGGGAATAGTGACCATCTCAACTGCAGAAGTAGAAGATCCTACTTCTGGTACGGGTGCAGGTTTCATCTTCTGATGCTCTGCTAGCACCCAGTTGGATAGCTTAAGTCTCAATTCCTTCTTCCGTTGAGCTCTTAGAAAGAATGCATCATTTGGTATACACCATTTGATGAAATTTCCAAGTTTTCTGAGCTCAGATTCTGTTTGAATTTCCCATTGAAATTTCACATCTTCTGGATACAGCAGATTCATGAAGATGATTTCTCTGTGTAGAACAACATCAGCAGTGAAAGCATCAAACCTATTTCCAGCTTCTTCTCCCCATAAACTTCTGATAAAGACACTCAAGGCTTCACAAGTGAAAGAGAGTGCTTCATTTTCTGCCAGGTAAATTCTTCGCAGATTTTCCCTGTCATCTTCTTCTAGCACTAGGGGGTCGAGGCATGGTAATATGGCTTTGTCTTTCCAAGACTCAGACCATTGACTCCAAGTAAATCCAATTTCGAAGTGCTTGGTCACAGTAGCCCATTGGTCATATATCTTCATGCAAATAAAAGGTCGACATCGAGCATCTGAACATATCATCGAAGAAGACTGTTCTAAGATTGATGTCAGTAATTCTGCTGATTGTGCCAACTGTTGGAATAGTGGCCTTCTCGGCATTGCAGCAGTTTGAGGAGCCAGTTCTCCATTCATCTTCCTTTAGAGAAGTCAGGTAAAACCTTCTGGCATGATCCTCAGAGATCTTGGCAATAGGAAGCTTAGAGAATTCCTTAAGGTTGTACTTTTTAGGAGCCTTCTCATATTCCTTGAGCCCGATCTTGCTGAATGGCTGCTTGCCCGGAGCAGGTTCTTTCCTTTTCCCAGGGATAGACCAATGTAGCCACCTTTGTCTATCTGGTACAATCTTTACTGATACAGAAGAAGGATCCATGTACTGTCTGATTACTTCAATCCTCTTCATCTCAAGACAGTGTGCTTCATCTGTAATCCACCTTCCGCATTCTTCCAAAGTGAGCGGTTCATATTGTGGTAGGGATCTAGGAAGATCAGCAGAGAAGGGAATTGCTTTGCTTCCAGATGCTGGTCTCAATCTTCCTTTAAATGACATTTGGAAGTGGTCTTCTCCATCCTTGAAGGTAGCACTTATTGGAGAGGCAATCTCCAGTCTGGCAGCTCCAGAGGTGAAGGTTTTCAAATGCCATGTGGAGGGACGATTGTAGATGCTATTATATATCTCATACTTAACAAACTGTGGTTTGTATGAGACATTTTTCCTTCCACCAGCGTCTGTAGGTTTTAGGGTAATGGTGAGTAAGGTGGGAGTGGTTTTGGTGATTTTGTAGGTTTTAGGTGTGTAGGGTTTGAAGGGATTAATGGGAGGTATTTTGAATAACAGATTGAAGGGATGAGAGTGAAGTTTGGAAATATATGAAGTGAGTGAAGTATTTGAGGAAATTTGTGGTAGGTTAAGGTTGAGTGTAGTGGATGATGGTTGGGTAGGTTTAGAGAGAGTTGAGGTTTGTTGGAGGCTCATTTTGGTTTTCCTGGTTTGTGTTTGTGGTTGTGAAACAGACAAAGGTGGTGCAGGAATAACATCATGAGCATTAAATACAGATATCGATTCATCAAAGAAAATCAAGTACCTTTGGGTCAACTTCGATGGCATGACCAACCTTCTTTTGGACCCTCCGTGACAACAACAGCAGGAGGAGGAGGAGGGATTTGCTTCCCTTGATCGACGCTGAAACATCCTTTTCAAATTTCTGGTCTAAATGCTTCTCCAAGACCTTTACGATGGGAAATTCTATCCTCATCTTACGGTTCTTCAACAAAGAGGTGCAGGTGCCACCTTCTGCTTTGTTCTTCTGGTCTCCCTTGAAGGGGACTCAGCAGGTCTTTTCACACCAGTCATTGAGCTTCTGGTGGTTTTCTTTTCAGCTTCTCCTTCCTGTTGCTCTATTTTCACCTTCTTGATCATAGAGCCTGTAATAAGCTGCATCCTGACCAAACTGTTGACTCCAAAAACTTCTGGACGCACAACAGCACCAACACCAAAGTATTTTTCCTTTTCCTCTGTGTTGATGGAGTCAGTCAGCTTCCTTACAATGCCGTCTTTGACCATCATAATGGAGAGAAGAACTCCATATGGGATTGTCTTGACTATATTCTTCTTATCAACATTCTTCCTTGAGAAGACAAGGGCATTTATCAGATTGTTGATAATCAACCTTGGCAGATTGATTTTCTTCCCATCCATGTAGTTCCTCATAATGAACTTTTGCTCGTAGTTCACTATGTCGCTTGACCCAGCCTTCAAAATCACGCTCTTGGCGATGATTTTGTGCAGTACACGGTAGTGGCTCTTCAAGTCTTTAGCCGTGGGAGAGATGTTCTTCTTCTTCAGTTCACGGTAGTTCTCAAACAGAGCTTCATTGACTCTCTCAAGTCCTCTGTAAGCATCAGCCCAGTTTGAGTGGTAACTGATTCCTTCACACGGACACTTGATTGTCTGAGCAATAGAGTTGATAGTGAGGCGTAGTTTGAATCCTCTGATGTGACCTTCTATTATTTCCCCCGGAAGTAAGTATGCACTTCCCCAGAATTCCTTAATAGCGTAGCTCAGTACGTCCACTGGTTCCCAAATGAAGTAGTTCTTCCATCCCAGTTTTTCAAGACCTTCCTCAAAGTCAAAACCATATAGCTTGAAGTTTTCGAAATCAACCCGGTTCTCATTCAGAAGTTTTGCCTCAGAGAAGACATCAAAGGCAGCAGTGTATTGTCCAACCTTTGGCCGGCCATTGTAGCAATTGAAGAGAATATGATGGAGGTTTTAGGGTTCGAAAACACACACAGAGAGAGATAGAGAGAAAGAGAGAACGAGTACGGTTTTGCAGAAAACGCAGAGTGGAGCGAAAAATGTGGAGTAGTGGGAAAGTTAATAGAGAATGGTACAGTTCTTTTTCAAAATATCGCTTCGTATTTCCACATAAAAATTAAATAAAAAAAAAGAAAATAAAGATTCGCCTTTTCATTAAATGCAGACGCCAAAATAAAAGTAAAAGATTTTATTGAAAACGTAAATAATCATGACTCAGTAGATATGATGAGACGCTTGAGTCCTTAACATGTGTGACACGTGTGGGTGTGCTCGGACGCACGCAACCAATTCACCGGATGATGAGTTATGATGCACATGAGAAATAAGATGCTAATGCACATACATGTTTATGTCATATCAGATGCTGAGATTTTGTTTATTTTCAGACGCTGAGATTAATCATTCTTCTATAAGATGAAAGTTTAAATTTCTTCTTATAAAATTGAATCTATCTTCAGCAAGGGGTTTTGTAAATATGTCAGCCCACTGATGATCAGTGTCTACAAATTTTATTTCTAGAATACCCTTCTGAACATAGTCTCTTATAAAATGATGCTTAATCTCAATGTGCTTTGCTCTAGAATGTAATATAGGATTTTTAGTAAGACATATGACAGATGTATTATCACAGAAGATAGGAATGTTACTCTCTTTTATCAAGTAGTCTTCAAGTTGATACTTCATCCACAGAAGTTGAGAACTGCAACTTGCTGCTGAGATGTATTCAGCTTCTGCTGTTGAGAGTGCAATTGTGCTTTGCCTTTTGCTTGACCAAGACACAAGATTAGCTCCAAGGAACTGGCAGCCTCCACTTGTGCTCTTTCTTTCAATTCGATCTCCAAAGAAAGTCAAGATCACGTAAACCTACTAATTTGTAATCTTTTGATTTCTTATAAAGCAAACCAAGATTAGTAGTTTCTTGCAAATATCTGAATATTCTTTTAACAAAGACTTAGGTGTGATTCTCTAGGATCCGATTGAAATCTAGTACACAGCAGTGCGAACATAATATCAGGTCTTGAAGCCGTAAGATAAAGTAGAGATCCAATCATACCTCTGTACATTTTCTGATCTACCTTCTTACCAATTTCATCTTTACTAAGAGTGCAGGTAGGATGCATAGGTGTACACATAGGCTTGCAATCTAGCATCTTGAATTTCTTCAATAATTCTTTGATATATTTGCTTTGATGTATATAAATACCATCACTGCATTGCTTGATTTGTATTCCAAGGAAAAACATTAATTCTCCCATCATGCTCATCTCAAATTTAGCCTGCATAAGCTTAGAAAATTCTTTGCAAAGGCTTTCATTTCATAGTGGCTCCAAAAATGATATCATCAACATAGATTTGAACAAGTATGAAATGCTTGTTAGAAGTTTTTCTGAAAAGAGTAGTGTCAACTAAACCTCTTGTAAATCCATTTTTCATTAAAAAAGAACTTAGTCTATCATACCATGCTCTAGGAGCTTGCTTAAGACCATATAGAGCCTTTTTAAGTTTAAAAACATGTTCTGGAAATTCAATATCTTCAAAACCAGGAGGTTGTTTAACATAAACTTCCTCAGTTATAAAACCAATTAGAAAAGCACTTTTCACATCCATTTGATATAGTGTTATCTTATGATGTGCTGCAAATGAAAGTAAAATGCGAATAGCTTCTAATCTTGCAACAGGTGCAAAAGTTTCAGTGAAATCAATACCTTCTTCTTGTGAGTAACCTTGAGCAACTAACCTTGCTTTATTTCTCACAACTTTACCATCTTCATCAAGCTTATTTCTAAATACCCATTTAGTACCAATAGCTTGCTTATCTTCTGGTAGAGTGACTAGCTTCCATACATCATTCCTTTGGAACTGATTTAGCTCATCTTGCATTGCTAGTATCCACCCTTCATCTTCCAATGCTTGAGCAATCGTCTTACGTTCCATTTCAGAGAGAAGTGCAAAATCAGCATGCTCCTTGAAAGAGGATCTGGTTCGTACTTTATCACCAGGTTCTCCTATGATTTGATCTTTTGGATGATTGGTTTTGTACTTCCAGCTTTTTCTTGCTTCAGCTTCTGCTTGAGTAAAATTCTTCGTCTTGTCACCACCGGATGATGAAGATGCATGTTCACCGTCTGTCTTGTCACCGAGGTTTAATTCTGAAAATAACTCATCTAGCTCTGACATAGCAGTGTCAGGCTTCTTATCATCAAACTTGACATGAATGGACTCTTCAACTGTCAAAGTTTCTTTGTTGTATATTCTAAAAGCTTTAGACCTTTCAGAGTATCCCAAAAAGATTCCTTTGTCAACCTTGGAATCAAACTTACCAAGCTGATCTTTAGTATTCAAAATATAACAAATACAACCGAAAGGATGAAAGTAAGAAATGTTTGGTTTTCTACCTTTCCACAATTCATAAGGAGTCTTATTCAAAATAGGTCTTATTAGAATTCTATTTTGAATATAACAAGCTGTGTTTATCGCTTCGCTTCAAAAATGTTTCGCAATATCAGCTTCGTTGATCATGGTCCTGGCCATTTCCTGGAGGGACCTATTTTTTCTTTCTACAACACCATTTTGTTGAGGTGTTCTAGGAGAGGAGAAATTGTGGGATATGCCATTTTCTTCACAAAATTTTTGAAAGTTTTCATTTTCAAATTCTCCCCCATGATCACTTCTAATAGAAGAAATGCAGATGCCTTTTTCATTTTGAACTGATTTGCAGAAAACAGTAAATACCTTAAAAGACTCATCCTTGTGGGCAAGGAATTTAACCCATGTCCATCTAGTAAAATCATCAACAATGACTAATCCATATTTCTTTCCAGTTAAAGAGGTTGTCCTTGTGGGACCAAAAAGATCAAGATGTAAAAGTTCAAGTGATCTCGAGGTTGAAACAACATTTTTTAAATGAAAGGAAGATTGTGCTTGTTTAACAAGATTGGAACTTAAGATTTGGTAAGCCTCTAACAAGATTGTGCTTGTTTAATTTTGAGATTAACCTCAAATTGGCATGACCCAATCTTTTGTGCCAAATCCATTGCTCATCTTCAACAGACATAAGACACTTGACATCTTGTTTTGCAAGTTCAGAAAGATCAACTTTATAAATGTTTTGTTTCCTCTTAGCTGTAAAGAATATAGATCCATCATTTTTGCTTTTTACTAAACATCTATTTTCTGTAAAGACAACATTATAACCACTGTCACATAATTGACTTATGCTCAGTAGATTGTGTTTCAGTCCTTCAACATATAAAGCATTATCAATAGAAGGAAGAGAGCCTTTACCTATGCGACCAATTCCAACTATTTTACCTTTCTGGTTTCCTCCGAAACCAACGAATCCAGCTTCTCTAGGTCTTAGTTCTTGGAACATATGCTTTTCTCCCGTCATGTGACGTGATATGATTATAGATGGCCACCTATGACAAAAGAAGAGCAAAATTCGGAATTCTTGAAATTCATTGGAAATGACCCATCTGGATTGTTTTAGCAATATCTTGAGCTGTAGAAGCCCGAATAATGTGTTCTTTGATGCGTTCGAAAGATAAGACAATTATCTACATATCGTATTTCATGCTACTTGACCAGATTCGGCTTCTATCAAGGTCGAAAGTTGGCTGCCAGGATCACATCATGACGCGAGCATCCACTGTCTAAGTACCAAGATTGGTGTGTTGACTTTGTTACTAAGCAAGCCTGCAACATAGACTATTTTATCTTTAGGTACCCATATCTTTTTGGGTCCTTTCTTGTTAGTTCTTGAAGGATACCTTCTTAGTTGTAAACACAGTACATGCACTTTTCAAATGACCAGATTTATTGCAGTAAGTACAATGCAAGCATTTTATAGTCATTTGATTTGCAGTAAGTACAATGCAAGCATTTCATAGTCATTTGATTTGCAGTTAGGATTGCCTGTAGCCACAGAGCTTTTGACTTGAGAGCTCTCAGCTTCTGGTTGCTTGTTGGCTTCCAGACGCTGGTTATCCACCAGACGCTGATTTTCAATTTTCAGCTTCTGGTTCTCTTCATTGAGTACAGAGTTTTCATTGTGTAAAGAATGAAAATCTTGTGATAGTTTTGAAAATTTCTTTTTCAAATTCTTATACTCAATATAGAGAGTGGCAG
Organism: Calophaca sinica; assembly: GCA_037113605.1. Lineage (NCBI taxonomy): Eukaryota > Viridiplantae > Streptophyta > Magnoliopsida > Fabales > Fabaceae > Calophaca > Calophaca sinica. Next base: position 72,953,554 of record CM073733.1, on the reverse strand, counting down.
AATCCTTTAACAAATCATCAAAAGCAAGTTGAAGTTCAGAATAAGAGTCATATATTATTACCTCTTCAACTTCTTCTTCTGAATCAAGATCAGTGTCTGCCATGAGGGCAATGTGAGCTTCTTCTTCTTTATCTTCCTCAGAGGAGGATAAGTCAAGATCTTCCCATGTTGCCATGAGACCTTTCTTCTTTTTCTTGAAGGAGCTTCTTGTGGACTTTTCCTTAAGATTAGGACACTCGGACTTGAAATGTCCAGGCTTCTTACATTCATAGCAAATGACTTGGGCTTTGTCCTTGTCTTTGCTTTCCTTCTTGTCCTTTGTATCTTTCTTCTGAAACCTCCTTCTGAAGTTTCTCTTCTTCCACATTCTCTGGATCTTCTTAGATATGAAAGCTAGCTCATCATCTGATCCATCATAATCTCCTTCTGAAGCTTCATCATCTGATTCTTCTTCTTCAGCCTGAAAGGCTTTAGAAGTACTAGGTTTATGTTGATTAACTCTTAAAGCAATAGACTTACTCTTCTTGGTAGGTTCTTCTTCATTTAGCTCAAGTTCATGAGCTTTCAAGGAACTCATAAGATCTTCAAGCCGAAGGACATTTAGATCTTTTGCTTCTTGAATAGCAGTGACTTTGGGTCTCCACTGCTTAGTCAAACTTCTCAAGATCTTTCTCACATGGTCAGGTGTAGTATAACTTTTTCCAAGGGCCTGCAACCCATGAACAAGTGTTTGGAACCTTCCAAACATAGTTTCAATATTTTCTCCATCTTCCATTTTGAATAGTTCATACTGGCGAACCATCATGCTAGCCTTTGTTTCTCTTACTTGGGCAGAACCCTCATAAGACAAAACAAGAGAATCCCAGATTTCTTTGGCAGTATCAAACTTACCACATTTATCATATTCTCTTTTTGTCATAGCACAGATGAGAATAAATCCTTTTGATTGGTTTGATATCTCTTTTTCTGATCATCAGTCCAGTTTTCCCTAGGTATTGCAACACCAAGGGCATTAGCGGGAGAAATGTATCCACTTTCAACTATATCCCACAAATCAAGATTTTGTGCCTCAAGGAATGCTTTCATCTTATCTTTCCAGTAATCAAATTTTTCTCCATTGAATAGAGGAGGACGGTTCATATGACCACCTTCAGCAGACATGTTCACAGTAGGATCTTTACTCTTAACACTGTTAAGTGCTCAACCAAGAAGCCACGCTCTGATACCAACTGAACGTGAACACAAGAAGGGGGGTTGAATTGTGTTGAAAACTTTTCGCAAACTTTAAGTTTAAAACACTTAGAACACAGGTTTTTCAAAACAGTTTGTTAAACGGATGCTGGATATAAACCGGACGCTGGAAAAGCAGTTTGTGAAAACTTGTTTTTAACACAGCAGGATAAAGATAAATAGAAAGCAGTAAAGCAAAAGACACAGAGATTTATACTAGTTTCACTACCAAACTGGTAGCTACGTCTAGTCCCTTCGTTCCTGAAGGATTTTACACTATAATCAATCTGATTACAATTTTCTCAAGAGTATTCTTCTGTCACAAACTTGACAATACTCTCAACTTCTCAAACGACTCAAGACAAATGAGCCTTTGAGGGAACAAATTTAACTAGACCAAAACAACTTTACAGATAAGTTGAATACAAGTATAAATAACTCTCACAGAGAGGATAAAAATTAAGCTCAATATAGAAATGCTTTCTAAAAGAAAGTGTCTGACGCCGAGTTGATTCTTGTATCGAAACTTGGCTCAAACTTGATTGCTCACGTAAAGCTTTTGAGTATTGACTCTTTTTAGTGTATAGCAACAGTGCTTGTTCTCAGTAAATGAAGCAATATACTCTTGTACAGTTTCGGCTGTTTCAATTTTTCGGCAATTTCTTCAATGGATACCTTAGGGTATTTATAGGAGTTCTAAAGGATATTACTGTTACAGTAAAAATGGCTCCTTTCCATTGAGTGAGGTGATTTCAAAAAGCTATCTCTTTCTTCCTTTCCAGAGAATATCTCAGTAGTACATATTACCGTTTTCGTACTACCTTGCTTTTCACAATTGCTTGTACGATTTTTGTCTTGTAGCTAAAGGTGTCACCTTTGATACCTCGTACAACAATTTTGGCGCATAAGATCAAATTCGAAATCCGTTCCAGAGGCTTCTGAGAAGAGGAGCAACAACGTGACCATCACGTGATATAAAATGAAGTTCAGACGCTCGCTCATAGCAATTGGATAAGACTAGTGTCACAAAAGGTTAATTCCAGACGCTCACGAAGACAGAATACTAGGTTGAGCCGGATGCTGACACATGGAGTGTATCCTTCTCTTGAGAGCTTCTTCCTTCTTGTTTAAGTGGCTTAGAAATGTATGTATTATTAGTATCTGCACACTTCAAGAATTGTTAGAACATAAATTGTTCTCTTGTGAATATTATTGTTATCATCAAAATTAATGAGGGTCTAAACTTCTCAATCGTTTAGGTTCCAACAGTAGCCCCTAGTTCCTACAATTGTAAGCCTAGTCCCCTTTGTTAGATTAAGAGGTGCAAGTTAGGAAAATTCTTGGGGGGAAGCTGAGATGAACTTGATGGGTCTATACTAGCTTTTTGATTGAGCATTAGGGGTGCATACACACACTTGAAATTTGTGGAACAAATCAAGGAAACATGAAGCACAAAGGATTGCTTGACAAACTGTTAGTCTGAAAGTGAAGCCATATGAAAGCCACCCAATAAAAATGAATTCACCATTTCATAAACTGCTACATCTGTAACACTGCTCTGCATTGTGTGTTTTTGTTTGTGCGTCATCACTCGAGGACGAGCAATGATTCAAGTTTGGGGGTGTGATAACTCTTAAAAATAAAAGTTATTTAGCTCTTTTAATCTTGAATTTGCAAAGCCAAAATGTGTTTTAAGTGTTCAATGTGTGCATTTTAGTTTAGTATAGGAATGTTTGGTTTAAAATGTGTTAGTTGCTGTTTTGGCACTTTTAGTGCCATTTTAGTGTGAATAATGTCATTGGTTTAGTGTGCAGAATTATGCAGGAAATTCTGGTGTTGCTACTTGGTGCCACACGGCACCTGTCATGGCACCTATCCTGGTCTGATGCAGAAAACGTCCAGTTGCGAATTATTTCATTTTGGAAGTGGTTTCAACAGTAAAATGGCAGCCTCCATGTGCTATAAAGTGACAGAAAAGTGGTCCCCACTCATATTTTTGAAGATGTGATTATTTGTGAATGGGCCTTAGTTTCTTTATTTGATTAAATGGATAAAACAAGGCCCAAAAAGCATGAAAGGGAGGGATTGTCACTTGAGAAAAACCCTAAATAGGTAGAACAGTTACTGAATGGCAAAGAGGGCTTTTGAGAATTAATTTGACAACACCCTTCCTCTCTCATTCAGTCGCCAACCACGCTTTATCTCCATCTTCCTCCATTTCCTTTCATTTTCCCCATCTTCCACCATTCCATCTTCAACCTCCCTTCACCACTCCATCCTCCACCATTGTTAACCCATTTTCGGAGTAGTTTTTCTGCACATTTGCAGTGGAGCGGATTTATGTTAGAGAGAGGAGCTTGGGCAAAGATGAGTTTCATTCTTGAACAAGCTCTTGGCTATTTCTTTTCCCTTAGCTCTATCATTTTATTTCTCCATTTGTAAATTTGAATATTCAGTTCTGTGATGGATGTTAGCTTTGGTTTTATTTTCTGTTTTCTTGTTTTTAAGCTCACCATGAGCTAAATCTTTTATGCTAGGATGTTTGAAGTTGTAACAAAACCTTGTTGGTGAATTTATGTGATTGTTGCTTTGCACTTTTAACTCATGTGATTTACTATCATATGCTTAATCTGAGCCTGTACACCTTAGGTTAGGCACTTGCATGTTTGTACTGACAGGGTTGAATATGCTTACTTCATGAGTTGTTATGGGCAGTATTAGTAATGGACACATTTTCTATTCTTGATTAAACTAGACATGGGCAATCAAACCCGTAGAATTGATCTGAGTCACACTTTTCAAGGGGAAACATAATAGGGGCTTAGACATAAGGCACCCTTTACTTAACCCTGGTGAAAATGACTGAAAAGCACACACATTAGCACTCTACGTTCAGTTGCCATGGCACTCGTTCACAGCACCTAGCCAACTTGGTCAAGTTACAATAGATATGAAATCCTAGCTATTTTTATCCATCCATTTTTACCACATCTTTTTAAGCTGTTTTTACTGTCAATTGCACTTTAAATTACTGTCATTATCATCTCAAATTAATGTGTTACTTGTTACTTTGTTCTCTCATTAACTAGATTAGCCAAATTTGGAATTTGTGGAATTAACCGTAATCGATCCCCGTGGGAACGATCTTTACTTACTCTTTATTACTTGTTACGATTGTGTATACTTGCACATTGCACTTTATATCGTGCAAACAGTCTGCTACTATGTTCGTTTTCCCAGATGGTAGTACAGGTCAAACTTGTAATCTTTTATAAACTCCATCCACCTACGTTGCCTCATGTTTAACTCCTTTTGATCAAAAATATACTTTAAGCTTTTATGATCATTAAATACATTAAACTTAGAACCATATAGATAATGTTTCCATATTTTTAGGGCAAACACAATTGCTCCTAGCTCTAAATCGTGTTTACAGTAATTCCTCTCATGATCTCTCAATTGTCTAGATGCATAAGCTACTACTACACCTCCTTGCATTAGTACACAACCTAAACCATGATGAGAGGTGTCACAATCTGGAAAAATAGTAATGGGGATATAGTTTGTAACACCCCGAACTTCTATAATCTTTAAGTATTAGAAATTATAGGGTTAATGTGTGTTAATTGCTTGTTTTAAGAAGTGTTTTAGGGCGTAGTTAAGAAGGGAGACCCTTAGGAGGGACTAAATAGTCTTAGAATGGGGGAAAATCACTTTTTAGGCAATTCTGAGTCTGTGAATCGATTCACAGCATTTAACATCATTTTTTAAATAGCGTGTCGCCCGTTTCAGCCCATTTTGCTTCTAAACGTGATAAGACTTATGGATCAAGGGCTAAACCTAATTCTAACCCTAAAAGGACTCTAACCCTCAGTTTTAAACATTCTTTAAGAGCTCTCAAGAACCCTTGAACTCCAAGAGCTTTCACTTTGTCGTTCTCGTTGTTTCATGCCATTCTCTCTTGTTCTCCACCAAATTGAACGTCGTCTTCAGGGCTACAACCAGAGAAACATCTTCTTCTTCTTCTTCTTCTTCTTCTTCTTCTTCTTCTTCTTATTCTTCTTAATCTTTCTAGTTCTTATAAAAGGAATTTCGTTGGTATCTCTAACCTTTTCAATCATTTTTTTAAATTCTTTTGAGATTCAAATTCTAATTTTATATTGGAATTCCTTGGTTGTCGTTATGTTTGGAACCAGGAAAGGAATCGAATTTGGAGCTCTCTAGGATCCTTATTGGTGGCTACGAATTACACAAGGTGTTGGAGTGGATGATCCTATGAAAAGAGGCCTAGGGCTTCTATTAACAAGTTAGGGGTGTCCCATGACCCCTATGCCTTGCGGGGCAAGTTAATTGTTTTTAATCATTCCACGAGCAATGGCTTGGTTGATTTAAGTTTCTGTTTTGATGGTTCCTAAGGCCCTTGTAGGAGAAAGGAGTGCTAAGTGTTATTATTTAATATGATTAGTTAGTTGGATGCATGATTAGTTTCTGACGCCCTTCTGAACTGTGTTGTCTTCTACTGTCTTTATGGTTGTCTGATTTGTTGTTGTCTGATTAGTATCGTTGTTTATTATACATTGTGAATCCAGACATCTTCATTGTAGAACTCCACACATGTGTTGCTTTTATCTTCTTCTGCCTTGTTTGTCTTACGTGGTTTTCTACACACTTGACAAACTTGTTAAATACTCATAAGATTAATTGTTCATTTTGTTTCTAGTGTCTTTGTTATCATTAAAACTATAAGAGTGTCAGACGCAATTTCATATTTTGATCTAACAAGCCCTGTCAATGACCCGACTCCTAAAAGAGTTTAGGTTTTCTTATGGGACTCCAAGTGCGAAGAGAGCTTTTAGAAGCTAAAGGAGAGGTTAATCACCACACTGGTGTTAGTCTTACCAGACACAACCGAACCCTTTGTGGTGTATTGTGATGCTTCGAAGCAAGGACTAAAAGGAGTGTTGATGCAGCATGGTAAGGTAGTTACTTATGCTTCACGACAACTGAAGGTATATGAGCAAAAATTACCAGACCACGATTTGGAACTCGGAGCTGTGGTCTTCATGTTCAAGATCTAGAGGCACTACATGTATGGAGTAAGGTTTGAAGTCTTCAGCGACCACAAGAGTTTAAAGTACTTATTCGACCAGAAATAGTTAAATATGAGGCGGCGGAGATGGATGAAATTCTTGAAGGATTACAATTTTGAATTGAGTTATCACCTAGGGAAGGGCAATGTGGAGGCAGATGCACTGAATAGGAAGGCTTTGCGTTGGTCTGTTATGATGGTTAAATAGATGCAACTACTGGAGGAATTCCGAGATTTGAGCTCAGTCTGTGAGGAGACTCCGACTAGTGTGAAGCTGGGAATGCGGAAGATCACCAGTAACTTAATGGAGCAGATCCGTGTAGGCCAGAAGGAGATCAACATCTAAAAGATCAGAATGAGTTACTCACACAAGGTAAAGATATTGGCTTTTGTAACACCCGTATTTTCGCGATGCGTTATTTAACGTTATTATTGTATAATTTGTCGTGTTTATGCTATAATAAGCAATTTCTTGTTCGCTAAGTAAGTGAATTAATTAAATCAAGTTCAAATTAAACTTGAGAGTTAATATTTCATATTAATTCATGGTTTGAATATCGTTGAAAATTTCTAACGAAGTTTCGTCGCGTTTCAAATCGCCGGGCAGTTTTGCCGTAGATAAAATTTTAAATAAACCCCGATTTCGATGAAAATCGAATCGTAGCTTGTTGTGGATATTTTTGAGTGTTTTAGATTGTTATTATCATTTATGATAACTTATTTTCACGCAGTGAATTAATTTCTCGTCAAATTAATTTTAGCGAATTATCGGCGGAGAATTACTCGGTAACGCGGTTTTTCGACGCCGTGTTTTAAGTACCCTAAGACTCTAGAATTAGAGGGTAATCATGAGAGATGTGAGATTATATGGGTAGGATTAGATGATGTGATTAGCATCTCATAAAGAGGATAGGTGTCATTATGTGTGTGATTAAAAACTAGTTTTTCATTTTTACTTATTTATCATATTATTAAACTATGTTTAATTTATTTTGAAGTAAAATAAAAAGGAAAGGAACCCTATATGCAGCCCCTCCCCATCGTGACTGTCTCTCTCAAATTCCATTTCATCTTCTTCTTCTTCTTCTTCAATTTTAGAGAAAAAAAGAGCTGTAAGCTCCATTACCTCTAACCTTCACCTTCTTGCATTTTTAACCTCCAATCTCCAGCATTCTTGCACCCAAGCTCAACAAGCACTTGATTCATCATCTTCCAACCATCAAAGTAAGGAGAAAAAATAATTTTTCTCCCCCATCTTCTGCACAAAAACCGCGCCCCCTCCCTCTTTTGTTACTTGTAATTTTCTTGCTTTCTAGTCTTGATTCATGCTTGTTTAAGTGTTGTCTTGTGTTTGTTTATTATTGAATGAAAGAGATGAGCATGTAAGTCCCTATTATTGAAAACCCTAGGCACAAGTCAAAGGGAAAAGGAAGGGTAATGTGATCTTGAGGTTTAATCTTGCAATTAATTGTTGTTTCTACCTTGCTTGGTGATATTCTTGTTGTTGTAGTTGATGGTTTTGTGTTAGAAGCATGATTAGGTATTTTATTTAGAAATTTGAGGCTCTTGAAATGTTGTATAGCATGCCTAGACTTATTGATGATTGGTTTTTGGTGTTTAATTCTGATTTGATGAAGGAAAAGAATTGATCAAAATGGTGTTGTTGATGTTGGGTGAAGATTTGCAAAATTTTGAAAAAAAAGGGTGTTAGGGCCGTGAGCCCTAGGAGAGGAAAGGAGACGAAAGATTGTTTTGCATCTTCCTTTTAATTGGTGTTAGTAATTGGTCTTGTATTGAATTTGATTTGGTGTAAGATTTGGATTCCAGAGGTAGAAAAAAAAAGTTATTGAAAAACTCTTGTTTATTGGCATTGTGAAAATGGTTTTTTGGATGCTTGATTAAGTTGTCTATGTGAACTAGTTGTTATATGAAGTTGTTGAGCTTTGTGAATAAGAATGGAAGTGGGTTACTAATTTAAAAGAAGTTTTGCAATTTTTTTTTATAGAAAAAGGGGTGATGGCCTAGAGGCCATAGGAGATGTTAGAAGGAAAATTATTTGGTATGAACTTGTTTAGATGATTGAATAAATGTGTTTTTAGGCTTTTAAAATTTATGAAAAATGGTTAGTTGAAGTATGCTTACTTTAAGGTTTTCAAGGAATTAAGGATATGTGTTATGTTAACCTTTCAAGAAATGATTTTGACTTTAAAACCTATTTCTTTCAAGTAGCAAGTAATTAAATGCTTGAGTGAATACTTGGTTAGAAAAGGGTTAGGTTTTGAGAGCCTAAGTTTCTAGTTTAGCATACAGAATTGTGCTAAGTTTACTCGTGGTGATAGGAGCTGCGAATCAGGAGATCGTGCGACGTGGACGTGAGGCTTGTGGTACCACGCTAGCAACCAACTGTGGTAAGGGCAACTCTTAGACACGGATAAGTTTCATTATTTAATTTCAAGTCTTAAAGCGAAGAAGTCTGAGAACCTCAGGGTTCGAAGTGAGGGTCTTGTACCCCTTCGACTTTTTAGTTCTTAGAACCTTATTTATGATTATTTAGTAGGCTTTTCTGCAAGTGGTTGGTGGCTGTCCCCAACCCCCCACACTTGTATGATTGCCTCTCTGCCAACTCCACTGAGTGGCAGAGGGATGAACTGAGTTGTTGGTGTCGATGCTTGATATGATGTGAATGCTTATACTGCTTATAATGTTGATCTGAGTGCATTATGTTAAGCTTGGCATGGATATTATTTGATACGCGATTGAATAATTATTCGAATTGCTTCTTGAATTATCGTATGCGGCGATTTATTCATTGTTGTGAGATGTGTCGTGTCGTGACGTTTTTGAGCTTCGATCCGGATAACTTAGGGTGCTAGGACCCCTTCGTTTTTCGGCAGCCTAGCTAGACGTTGTAGCGTTAAGGAACCGGAACTGAATGTCCTAGGGTGGTCATGGAGCCCAAAGCTACGGCTTGTATTCAGTGGATGGATCGGCGTTACTTTCCAGAATTGTCGAAAGTGTCTAGTGAGAGAGTTTGAGTCGCGTTCTGAAACCTGTGCTTTTGTCATTCCTTGCTTTCTGCTTTACTATTGCTATGTTTATTGAGAAGTTGACCCTTTCCCGTGGTGCATTCAACTAATGATGGTTACCCAGGCGATGACGAAGAGCGTGCCGATACCAGCGAAGAGGACATCATCGGAGATCATCTTTGATTTTCCAGACATAGAGATGCCCGCGACGATGGAGTTCGACCCCATCTCTCGTCGCGTTGTTTATACAGGGGATGTTGTACAGAGCTTCCGAGAGGGTGGTATAGTAGTGAGACAAGAGACTTTACGGCGCACAGTGAGCTTCCCGATTCGGACGATGCAGGTAGTGGATGCCTGGCGTGCTATTCAGAGAGAGAGAGGACTATGCCAGCATCATCTTCTTCGCCAGAGGGACCTCTCGAGATCCCGAGGCGCACTGCTTCCCGACTTGCTTCCCGAGGACGAGGACGAGGACCAAGGGTTCGATGGACTGCTCGTAAGAGCGTGATCAGACGAGGGACTGCAGGAGCATCTACTTCCAGGGCAGCTGTTATTCAGAGTTCTCTAGCAGGATCTGAGCCCGAGGCGGAGCCAGTTTCTCCTGTGTTATTCAGGACCCCTACCCCACCGGGACACCTTTCACTTGTCTGTAGAGAGTGTGGTGAGGCTGGGTGTAGCGGCGCGGGATTCTTTGAGGAGGCGGTGATAGCAAAGGACGTGTTGGAGGGTGTGCCTGTGATGACACCTTTCATTGATTTGACTGGAGAGGACCCGATGGAAGATGGTGAAGAGGAGGAGGAGGAGGATCCATCTGAGGATCCGGATAGTTATCTGTAGTCGTCGTGTTGTCTGATTGTCTGTTTATGTTGCTTTGGATGACTGTAGTATTTGCTTTTGGTGTACAGTTTGTCTGGTGACCAGTCGAGCTTGGTGATTTGTCTTTTGTATAATGCATGGTAGACTGGTGGCATACTTTTGGAGCATCCCCCTGCATGGGTGTCTGTCGGGAGTACCCCCGGGGTATGATTGCTCTCCTGAGGGTCTTCATACCATAAGTGTATTCTTTTGGGACATCTTTATGCATTGTCTTTATTTTGTACGTACTGTTTACGCGGACGTGTATATATATATATATATATATATATTTCCAGTGCATGTATCTTGTGTCTTAGATTGTACCATGTTTCTAAACGCTGTGGCAACTCTGTGTGTACTATGCATACTATGCGGATATGATTGTTTTAGGAAAAAAAAAATAGGCCGCATTTTCCAAAGGACACAAGAGTACCGTTTAAAAACGCGTCGCATATAGGTATATTTCTAGTTTAGTAACGGTCCGGAAACGGGTCGTTACAAGAGTGGTATTAGAGCAGTTCGGTTCTAACCGGACTGTGCATAGGAAATTTGGAGCTGGTCACCGTGTCGGGTTATGTTCGTTGGGTAATTAGTCGTGTTGTATTGTTATTGTTTGTTGAGTGAAGCAAATTGTTGCTTAAAAATTGTTTGAATTGTTTCTTGACAGAAGCAGTGTGTGTGTTAACACATTCTTGATTTTGAGGTTCTGACAGGTTTCTAGACCTTGGAGGAATTTCATGCCACCTCACAGGTTTCTAGACCTTGGAGGAATTTCATGCCACCTCACAGAGACCCTACGACCGGATCTGATAATCCCAATATGGAGAGGGCGATTCAAGCAATGACAGAGATGGCGGCGGCTATGGCTCAGCAACCGGCTGCTGCGACTCAACAATCCAATGCTATGGCTCAACAGACTGCGGCTTTGACACAACATAATTTGCAGCAACAGTAGAGAGCAGAACGGAATGCGGAAGCTAGAGGACTAGCGGATTTCCGTAAGCACGACCCACCGAAGTTCTACGGTGAGCCGAATCCAGACAAGGCAGACCTTTGGATGCAGGAGATAGAGAAAATCTTCGAGGCACTCCATTGCCCAGGGAATGTTAAGGTGGACTATGCAACATACTTGCTGCTAGGAGATGCCGAGTACTGGTGGAAGGGAGTGAAGCAGACTTTGACGGCATAGCATCGTGAGATTACTTGGGAAGTTTTCCACAGAAAATTTATGGATAAATATTTCCCTGATACTGTACGAGCGGAGAAAGAGCAAGAGTTCCTTCGACTACAGCAAGGTAGCATGACGGTGTCGGAATATGCCACTAAGTTTGAATCACTTGCAAGGTACTTTAGTCTGTTTCGTGACCGCGCTGACCAAGAATGGTTGAGCGAGAGATTTCAGCGGGGATTGAGGTTCGACATCCAGAAATCTGTGACGTCTCTAAGAATCAGGAATCTTCATGAACTGATTGACAGGTGTGTTGAGGTGGAAGTTATGAGAAGCGCCAAGAAGGAGTGGTACAGGAGGACCAATGAGACCCCAGAGCACAAGACAGAGGTTTACTCAAAAGGGAAAGCAGCAAAAGAAGCCATACAGTTGATGACAACTTAACAATGAATTGCCTTTCATAATGATCTTAGGTTGAATTTCTTTTCACAATTCAGTAACACTATTTGATGGAACAAGAACAAAGGGTAAATAAACAGAAAAGTGGATAAGATTAGAGATGGAAGGCGCCACAATTCCAAAGGAATTGATAAGCCAAGTTGAGTGATCACCACAAGAACTAATTCTTGATAAGATCAAAAGGGTGGTTCAATCCAGAACCAAGGAGAGACACAAAACTCTCAAAGTGTATAAACACCACAATTGAACATCCAAGTTAAATTTTCATTCATAGAATTGTGTACATATATAGCCCTTAGGCTGATTGGAAAAAAAATGAAAATTAAAGGTCACAATTAAGTGACATAACTCCTATTGATAGCATTAACTATCATTACTAATTATCTTATAACTATCCTAATTAATAATGATAACTATTTTTACTAAATGACTAAATAAATAGTACTAGAACTGCCCAAAGAGTAATTAGGAGTAATTAGGCATGCAAGCCAAAGGTTTCTCTTCCTTTTTAGCCTAGAAAAACGTGCAGCCCCTTATTCTAGTTGGACCTGTCTCAAACACCAAAATAGTGCAGCCCACACAACATAAAAAACCAAAGTATTTTCGTCCAAGAATTCGACTTGAACTTCCAGCCCATTTTTCACCATGATAGAAGCCGAATATGGTCAAGTAGCATGCAATATGATTTGTAGATAATTGTCTTATCTTTCCAACGCATCAAAGAACACATTATTCGGACTTCTACAGCTCAAGATATTGCTAAAACAATCTAGATGGGTCATTTCTAATGAATTTCAAGAATTCCGAATTTTACTTTTTTTTTGTCAAAGGTGGCCATCCATGATCATATCATACCCTCCCTCTTTAAAAGAATTCGACCTCGAATTTCTTGATCCAGTACCTCCAGGGTCAAAAATAATTCTAAAGAACCCATCACATGAGACTTGCATATGAGGAAAATTTGTGTGTTCATCGAAAGGTTTTGCTTGATCCTTATTTCCTTTAGATTCAAAAATATATTCATATTTCCAAAGTTCACAAATGGTAGCCACTCCTTGAGGCCATTCTCTTTCATTCAAATTCTTCTCTACCTGACATTGCTCCTTTGGAAGCACTTCTTCAATTACATGGATTTTCTTGCAAGCTTCCTTTGTAATTTTGTTTGCAACCTGTTTCTCAAAGGAATTTACACAATTTGGCAAACAATTAGGATCAAAACAAGTAACCATGATTTTTATCTTCTCTTCACTTTCATAAGATGGCATAATGAGTAGAGGAGCACTTGGAATGAGGACTACTAGATTTTTAATATGGTCATCCTCAATGTTTCTTTCAAACATTTCCTCTCTATCTTTTCTTTTCTGAAGTTTTACCTCATTTTGTTGTGTTTCCTTCTCCTCCACACTCTTCTTTTCTCTCAAATATTTTCTCTCTATATTTTTCAACTCTTTTTTGAACTCTTCAGTAATTTGCATACAACTCTTCCCAAAGACACACTTGATCTTTTCACTCTCTTTTTTTCTACCTTTTTCCTTATCCTTCCTCTCATTTTCTCTACAGCTTCTTTCTGTTTCTCTACTTGCCTCCTTTTCATTAGCTACCCTCTTATGCAGTTTTCTTAGCCACATACCAACTTGATATTTCTCAACAATAAATTCATTTTTATAGTGCCAATCTCTAGAACCAAATCTCAACATGTTGCTAAGAATGAAAAAAGATCACAAGATAGATAAGAAGAGATGAACAAGAAAAGAAGATCATTCAACCCAAACCTATGCTTTGATACCACTTGATGTGATCTTCGGAGCCGTCGGACCCAAATCAACAGTCGTAAGGTGGAAATAAAGACGCCACAACTGGTAATGGACGTTCCGGTTGATAAGTCGGGGTTGAGCGCCACGGCAAGCCGATAAGCTCTAAACATGGCTCACAAAGAACCATAGAGAATCCTCTCCAATTTTTTAACTCAATCCAAAACTAACCTCCATTTCATGAATAATAGATTACAATTTATAGAAATAGCTCTGCCTCCTAATTAAAGTAGCTAATAATGGCATGCAAGCCATATAATTCATTTTTAAAATAAAATAAAGCATTAAAACCTAAATCAATTCCCACGTTGTTATCTTATGCAAGCTGTATTGTCCTACCAAATTAATGCTCTTGCTTTCTACCAATCAGATTCAAGTCATGCCAAAGGTCTTGTAACTCCAAGCTGAACCAAAACTAATTCCCACGTAACATTGCAGCATTAAGATTCCAAATGATGCACTCATTTTTACTTGCTTTCAATCACTCAAAGGTCCATGCTAATAGTCACGTAACTGACAAGTGAAAGAGAACTTGGATCAGGTTTGAATTCCCTTAAAATAATTGAGATTGTAATTTCCACTTAGCAAGCTGTCAATGTGTCCCACTAAATTCTGAATGTGGTTTTTTTTCAATAATTGGCTAATGAATAATCCAAGGCATAATCTGACCAGCTCCATGCGTTATTCCTAGCTTTAGGCGAACTCCTATTTTGAGCAGCTTCAGGTGATAAGCATAACGTGGTGTCCAGAACAATGAACCTCTTGGTCTTGATGTGGCCAATAAAAACACAAACTTCATGTGCTTAATTTTAAGGATATCCTTGTAGAATTCTTTCCACATATTCAATGAACTCATAATCACATCATTCTCCCTTTCTTCAAAAAGATTTGTCCTCAAATCTTCATAATATTCTTCAAATAAAAACTTGGACTTCAGATACCTCTCTTTGAATGAATGAGACCACAACCAATTTCTTGGATCAAAGACTAGTCTTGTTTCCTCAACTTGATTGTCCTTCACCTCATCATAAACTTTAAGATCAAAATCAGTAAATAATTTACCAACATTAGGATCACAAAAATATTTCAAGTGAAGTCTTGGGACTAGAGCAATGGAATCTGCCTTCAAACCATCCATGTTTTCATCAACAATCGACCTCAAGGGAACAACAGCAAAGGCCAATACCGTCCAACGACTCAAAACGCGAGAAGCAAGAGTCAAACCAGTGATGGAGTCATTTGCTACCGTTGTGGTAGACCAGGGCACTATTCGAGTAGTTGCGTTGAGAAGGATGATGTGTGCTTCAACTGCAAAAAGCCGGGACACTTCGCCAAGGACTGTCCAGAACGCAAGGCTGAACCAGTGGTGAATGCGGCGAGAGCTAAAGGGAAACATCCGATGGCCAAAGGCAGAGTCTTCTGCATGAGCGGCGAAAAGGCGGAGCAGGCTGAGGATCTCATTCAGGGAGATTGTGAGATTGAGGGTAAATCCTTATCTGTCCTTTTTGATTCCGGTACAACCCACTCTTTTATTTCCTTGGATTGTGTAGATCATTTAAAATTGACTATGACTGCTTTACCTTTCAAACTAGTAGTTACTACCCCAGCTGCTAAAACCTTGGTCACGAACACTGTGTGCCTTAATTGTGTAGTGGTCACCCAGGGTAGAAAATTTGTGGTTAATTTGGCCTGTTTGCCACTTAAGGGTCTAGATGTCATTCTCGGGATGGATTGGTTGTCTCACCACCATGTCCTCTTGGACTGTGCCCGAAAAACAGTGGTTTTTCCTAATCTTGGAATTTCCAACTACCTATTTGTTAATCACATTGGTGTTTCATTGAAAGAGGGAACTCAAGAATACATGTATTTGGCTAGTTCAGAAGTTTCTCAAGAGCTCAAGTTGAAGAATGTTCCTGTGGTTTGCAACTTCTCAGATGTTTTTCCGAAAAAATGTGTCGGGATTACCGCCAGCGAGGGAGATCGAATTCTCCATCGATTTGCTTCCAGGAACAGGACCGATTTCGATAGTGCCCTATCGGATGTCTCCAGCCGGGATGAAAAATTTGAAGTCTCAGATTGAGACTTGGAGTCGAAGCAGTTCATACGACCGAGTGTGTCACCTTGGGGAGCTCCAGTGTTGCTGGTGAAGAAGAACGATGGACGGTCAAGTTTATGCATGGATTATCGTTAACTCAACAAAGTTACTGTCAAGAATCGGTATCCGTTGCCTTGTATCGATGATTTGATGGATCAACTACGAGGAGCTGCGATATTTTTCAAGATTGACTTGAAGTCAGGTTACCATCAGATTCGAGAAAAGGAAGAGGATATTACCAAGATAGCATTCAGGACAAGATATGGTCACTACGATAGTGATGCCATTTGGAGTGACGAACGCGCCCACAGTATTCATGGGCTACATGAACCAGATCTTTCACCCATTCTTGGATCAGTTTGTGGTGGTATTCATAGACGACATTCTGATTTATTCGAAGAGTAGAGAAGAACATGAAGGACGTTTACGCCGAGTACTGCAGATACTACGAGAGAAGCAGCTATATGCCAACCTTTCTAAGTGTGAGTTCTGGCTCGAAGAGGTGAACTTTCTTGGACTTTGTGATAACCAGAGACAGAATAGCTGTGGATCCAGCCAAGATTGAAGCTGTGTTAGCATGGGAACAGCCAAAGACTATAACAGAGATAAGAAGCTTCGTTGGTTTAGCAGGCTACTATCGGAGATTTATTGAAGGTTTTTCGAAGATTGTAGCACCGCTTACATGACTTACGAGAAAGGATCAACTGTTTGCTTGGACTGAAGAGTGTGAATCCAGTTTTCAGAGTCTGAAGGAGCTTTTGACAACAACACCTGTGTTGATTTTACCTCAACCGGAAGAACCTTACGAGGTTTACTGCGATGCGTCACACCAAGGATTAGGATGCGTACTGATACAACATCGGAAAGTTGTGGCCTATGCCTCGAGACAGCTTAAGATTCACGAGAGGAACTACCCTACGCACGATTTGGAGCTTACTACAGTGGTTTTTGCACTGAAGATTTGGATGCACTACCTATATGGGAGCACGTTCACTGTTTACAGCGATCACAAGAGCCTGAAGTACTTGTTCGAGTAGAAGGAGCTCAACATGCGACATCGAAGATGGACAGAATTTTTGAAAGATTACGACTTCAGTTTGGAATACCATCAGGAAAGGCGAACGTGGTAGCTGATGCACCGAGTAGGAAGAGTGTTTTAGCTTCAGCAATGATGATCAAGGAGTTGGAGATGCTAGAGAAGTTTCGAGACTTGAAGTTGAACGTGGAAGTGTCACTGGAGAAGCTGAAGCTTGGGATGTTCACCAATTCTAATGGATTGTTGGATGAGATTAGGAACCACCAAGCTGATGACAAACTACTACAAGAGAAGGTGGAGCTGGTAGCACGAGGAAAAGCGACGAAATTCAAGGTTAGAGCTGACAACATCTTGAGGTGCAACGGACGCGTGTGTGTAACTGATGTGGCGGAACTGAGGAAGTTGATTCTCGATGAGGCGCATAAGAGTAGATTGAGTATTCATCCAGGAGTTACAAAGATGTACCAGGACTTGAAGAAGCATTTTTGGTGGCCCGGAATGAAGAAACAAGTGGCAGACTATGTGGCTTCCTGTTTGACTTGTCAGAAAGCGAAGGTGGAACATCAGCGACCAGCGGGGATGTTACAATCACTTGACGTACCTATGTGGAAGTGGGATAGCATTTCTATGGATTTCGTCGTGGGATTGCCAAGAACGCAGAAGAAGAATGACTCGATTTGGGCAATCGTTGACCGATTGACCAAATCTGCTCATTTCTTGCCAGTAAGATCAATATACAACATAGAGAAGCTGACAGAGATCTACATCGCAGAGATTGTACGACTGCATGGCGTGCCTTCTTTTATTGTTTCTGACCGAGATCCGAAGTTTACATCTCACTTTTGGAGGGAATTGCAAGAAGCAATGGGAACCAAGCTCAAGCTTAGCTCAGCATATCACCCTCAGACCGATGGTCAGACTGAGCGGACGATTCAATCACTAGAAGATTTGCTGCGAGTGTGCACGTTGAATCACAGAGGAAGTTGGGACGATGTCTTACCACTAGTGGAGTTCACCTATAACAACAGTTATCACACGAGCATTAGCATGACACCTTACGAAGCGCTGTATGGACGTAAGTGTCAGATGTCTCTTTGTTGGTACCAGGATGGTGAGAGTTCTTTTGTGGGACCAGACATGATTCAACAAATGACCGAGAAGATCTGATTGATCAGAGATAGGATGCGGATGTCTCAGAGTAGATAGAAGTGCTATGCGGACCAAGGTCGCCGACGCTAGAGTTTGAAGAGGGAGAGCATGTGTTCCTCCGAGTTACACCCACTACCGGAGTTGGTCGAGCGATCAAATCCAAGAAACTTACTCCTAAGTTCATTGGACCCTACCAAATTCTTCGTCGTATTGGTCCAGTGGCATATCAGATTGCTTTGCCACCTTTCTTGTCAAACATTCATGACGTCTTCCACATCTCTCAGTTGCAGAAATATGTTTCCGACCCTTCTCACATTATCGAGCCTGACGTAATTCAACTGAAGGACGACCTATCATTTGAAGTATCACCTGCAAGGATTGTCGATCGGAAGACTAAGCAATTAAGGAATAAAGAGATTCAACTTGTCAAGATCGTGTGGAATCAGAAGACCGGTGATGCGACGTGGGAACTAGAAGAGAAGATGAAGAACCTATATCCAGAACTTTTTCTCGGTACGTATCTTACCCATAGTTTCGAGGACGAAACTATTTTTAGAGGGGGAGTATTGTAACACCCGTATTTTTGCGAAGCGTTATTTAGCGTTATTATTGTATAATTTGTCGTATTTATGCTATAATAAGCAATTTCTTGTTCGCTAAGTAAGTGAATTAATTAAATCAAGATCAAATTAAATTTGAGAGTTAATATTTCATATTAATTCATGGTTCGAATATCGTCAAAAAATTCTAACGAAGTTTTGTCGCGTTTCGAATCGCCGGGCAGTTTTGCCGCAGATAAAATTTTAAATGAACCCCGATTTCGATGAAAATCGAATCGTAGCTTGTTGTGGATATTTTTGAGTGTTTTAGATTGTTATTATCATTTATGATAACTTATTTTCACGAGGGGAATTAATTTCTCGTCAAATTAATTTTCGCGAATTATCGGCGAAGAATTACTCGGTAACGTGGTTTTTCGACATCGTGTTTTAAGTACCCTAAGACTCTAGAATTAGAGGGTAATCATGAGAGATGTGAGATTAGATGGGTAGGATTAGATGATGCGATTAGCATCTCATAAAGAGGATATGTGTCATTATGTGTGTGATTAAAAACTAGTTTTTCATTTTTACTTATTTATCTTACTATTAAACTATGTTTAATTTATTTTTAAGTAAAATAAAAAGGAAAGGAGCCCTATATGCAGCCCCTCCCCATCGTGACTCTCTCTATCAAATTCCATTTCATCTTCTTCTTCTTCACTTTTAGAGAAAGAAAGAGCTCCAAGTTCCATTACCTCCAACCTTCACCTTCTTGCATTTTTAACCTCCAATCTCCACCATTCTTGCACCCAAGCTCAAAAAGCACTTGAATCATCATCTTCCAACCATCCAAGTAAGGAGAAAACATAATTTTTCTCCCCCATTTTCTGCAAAAAAACTGCGCCCCCTCCCTCTTTTGTTACTTGTAATTTTCTTGCTTTCTAGTCTTGATTCATGCTTGTTTAAGTGTTGTCTTGTGTTTGTTTATGATTGAATGAAAAGAGATGAGCATGTAAGTCCCTATTCTTGAAAACCCTAGGCACAAGTCAAAGGGAAAAAGAAGGGTAATGTGATCTTGAGGTCTAATCTTGCAATTAATTGTCGTTTCTACTTGCTTGGTGATATTCTTGTTGTTGTAGTTGATGGTTTTGTGTTAGAAGCATGATTAGGTATTTTATTTAGAAATTTGAGGCTCTTGAAATGTTGTATAGCATGCCTAGACTTGTTGATGATTGGTTTTTGGTGTTTAATTCTGATTTAATGAAGGAAAAGAATTGATCAAAATGGTGTAGTTGATGTTGGGTGAAGATTTGCAAAATTTTGAAAAAAAGGGTGTTAGGGCCGTGAGCCCTAGGAGAGGAAAGATTGTTTTGCATCTTCCTTTTAATTGGTGTCTATAATTGGTCTTGTATTGAATTTGATTTGGTGGAAGATTTGGATTCAAGAGGTAGGAAAAAAATTTATTGAAAAACTCTTGTTTCTTGGCATTGTGAAAATGGTTTTTTGGATGCTTGATTAAGTTGTCTATGTGAACTAGTTGTTATATGAAGTTGTTGAGCTTTGTGAATAAGAATGGAAGTGGGTTACTAATTTAAAAGAAGTTTTGCAATTTTTTTTTATAGAAAAAGGGGTGATGGCCGAGAGGCCATAGGAGATGTTAGAAGGAAAATTATTTGGTATGAACTTGTTTAGATGATTGAATAAATGTGTTTTTAGGCTTTTAAAATTTATGAAAAATGGTTAGTTGAAGTATGCTTACTTTAAGGTTTTCAAGGAATTAAGGATATGTGTTATGTTAACCTTTCAAGAAATGATTTTGACTTTAAAACCTATTTCTTTCAAGTAGCTAGTAATTAAATGCTTGAGTGAATACTTGGTTAGAAAAGGGTTAGGTTTTGAGAGCCTAAGTTTCTAGTTTAGCATATAGAATTGTGCTAAGTTTACTCGTGGTGATAGGAGCTGCGAATCAGGAGATCGTGCGACGTGGACGTGAGGCTTGTGGTACCACGCTAGCAACCAACTGTGGTAAGGGCAACTCTTAGACACGGATAAGTTTTATTATTTAATTTCAAGTCTTAAAGCGAAGAAGTCTGAGAACCTCAGGGTTCGAAGTGAGGGTCTTGTACCCCTTCGACTTTTTAGTTCTTAGAACCTTATTTATGATTATTTAGTAGGCTTTTCTGCAAGTGGTTGGTGGCTGTCCCCAACCCCCCACACTTGTATGATTGCCTCTCTGCCAACTCCACTGAGTTGCAGAGGGATGAACTGAGTTGTTGGTGTCGATGCTTGATATGATGTGAATGCTTATACTGCTTATAATGTTGATCTGAGTGCATTATGTTAAGCTTGGCATGGATATTATTTGATACGCGATTGAATAATTATTCGAATTGCTTCTTGAATTATCGTATGCGGCGATTTATTCATTGTTGTGAGATGTGTCGTGTCGTGACGTTTTTGAGCTTCGGTCCGGATAACTTAGGGTGGTAGGACCCGCCGTTTTCTGACCTAGCTAGACGTTGTAGCGTTAGGGGACCGGCACTGAAGGTCCTGGGGTGGTCATGGAGCCCAAAGTTACGGCTTGTATTCAGTGGATGGATCGGCGTTACTTTCCAGAATTGTCGAAAGTGTCTAGTGAGAGAGTTTGAGTCGCGTTCTGAAACCTGTGCTTTTGTCATTCCTTGCTTTCTGCTTTACTATTGCTATGTTTATTGAGAAGTTGACCCTTTCCCGTGGTGCATTCAACTAATGATGGTTACCCAGGCGATGACGAAGAGCGTGCCGATACCAGCGAAGAGGACATCATCGGAGATCATCTTTGATTTTCCAGACATAGAGATGCCTGTGACGATGGAGTTCGACCCCATCTCTCGTCGCGTTGTTTATACAGGGGATGTTGTACAGAGCTTCCGAGAGGGTGGTATAGTAGTGAGACAAGAGACTTTACGGCGCACAGTGAGCTTCCCGATTCGGACGATGCAGGTAGTGGATGCCTGGCGTGCTATTCAAAGAGAGAGAGGACTATGCCAGCATCATCTTCTTCGCCAGAGGGACCTCTCGAGATCCCGAGGCGCACTGCTTCCCGACTTGCTTCCCGGGGACGAGGACGAGGACCGAGGGTTCAATGGACCGCTCGTAAGAGGGTGACCAGACGAGGGACTGGATGAGCATCTACTTCTAGAGTAGCTGTTATTCACAGTTCTCCAGCAGGATCTGAGCCCGAGGCGGAGCCAGTTTCTCCCATGTTATTCAGGACCCCTACCCCACCGGGACACCTCTCACCTGTCTGCAGAGAGTGTGGTGAGGCTGGGTGTAGTAGCGCGGGATTCTTGGAGGAGGCAGTGATAGCGGAGGACGTGCTGGAGGGTGTGCCTGCGATGGCACCTTTCATCGATTTGACTGGAGAGGACCCGATGGACGATGATGAGGAGGAGGAGGATCCATCTGAGGATCCGGATAGTTATCTGTAGTCGTCGTGTTGTCTGACTGTCTGTTTATGTTGTTTTGGATGACTGTAGTATTTGCTTTTGGTGTACAGTTTGTCTGGTGACCAGTCGGGCTTGGTGATTTGTCTTTTGTATAATGTAGAGTAGACTGGTGGCATACTTTTGGAGCAGCCCCTGCGTGGGTGTCTGTCGGGAGTACCCCCGGGGTATGATTGCTCTCCTGAGGGTCTTCATACCATAGGTGTATTCTTTTGGGACATCTTTATGCACTGTCTTTATTTTGTACATACTGTTTACACTGACGTGTGTATATATGGTCGTTACAGCTTTGTAGAGGGCACATATGGAATTCTGAGGTTCAAGAATCGCGTGTGTACGCCCAAAGTGCTGGAACTTAGGAAGATGATACTTAAGGAAGGTCAAAAGAATAGCTTTAATATCCACCCTGGAACTACCAAGACGTATCAAGACCTGAAGAGGATGCTTTGGTGGCCGAGAATGAAGAAATAGATAGCCTTATTTGTGTATGCATGTCTGACTTGTTAGAAGTCTAAGTTAGAAATTAAGAAGCCATCAGAAAAGTTGCAGCCATTGCCTATTCCAGAATGGAAGTGGAATAATATCTCCATGGATTTCGTCTCAAGACTTTTGAGAAGCCTATCAAGTTGTGACACCATCTAGGTAATCGTAGATCGACTGATGAAAGCAACTCACTTCATTGCATTAAACATGGAGTATTCGTTGGAAAAGCTGACTAGATTGTATATTAAGAAGGTCATTAGACTACTTGGTGTGCCCTCCAGTTTAGTATCGGACCGAGATCCTAGATTTGCTTCGGGATTTCGGGGAATCTTGCACGACACATTGGGTACCAAACTCAAGATGAGTTCATCCTATCATCCACAGACGGATGGACAGACAGAAAGGACGATCCAGTCATTGGAGGACTTATTGCGAGCTTATGTCCTGGAAGATACTGGTAGCTGGGAAAAGTTTTTACCCCTTACAAAGTTCACGTACAACAATAGCTTTCACTCTAGCATTGGTATGGCTCCGTACGAAGATCTTTATGGGAGGAGGTATAGAACCTTGTTGTGTTGGTACGAGACTGGAGATAATCTCATTCTTAGACTAGAACTGGTGCAAGAGACTACTAAGAAGGAGAATTTAACACAAAAAAGATGAAGGCAACGAAGGACCTAGTGTTCGAGGAAGGAGACCACATATTCCAACGTGTCATGCCTACTAAATGAGTAGCAGAGGGATGAAGGCTAGGAAGCTAATGCCTAGATTCATTGGTCCTTACCAGATTCTAAAGAGGATCGATGATGTGGCATACCTGGTTGTGATGCCGCCATTTTTGGCGAACCTTCACAACATATTCCATGTATCTCAACTTGGGAAGTAGATTCATGACCCTAGTCATGTGATAGAACCCAATACGGTACAGTTGAAGGACAACCTAACCGTTAAAGCACTGCCAAAACACATGAGGACTGAAAGGTGAAGCAGCTACAAGGAAAAGAGATTCCACTAGTGAAAGTCATTTGGAGTGAAGCAACGGAAGAAAGCGCTATGTAGGAGTTGAAAAGCAAGGTGAAGTTGTATCTGCAACTATTTATCACAAGTTAGTAGAAATTTCGAAGACGAAATTTTTTTATAAGGGGTGTGAAATCGTAACATCCTGAATTTCTATGATCTTGAAGTATTAGAAATTATAGGGTTATTGTGTGCTAATTGCTTGTTTTAAGAAGTGTTTTAGGGCTTAGTTAACAAGCGAGACCTGTAGGAGGGAATACATAGCCTTAGAATGGGGAAAAATCACTTTTTAGGCATTTTTGAGTCTGTGATAGGATTCACAGTAGCTGATAGCATTCTTTCATCAGTGGATCGCCCCGTTTCGGCCCGTTTCGCTTCTAAACGTGATAAGACTTATGGATCATGGCCTAAACCATAATTCTAACCCTAAAAGGACTCTAACCCTAAGTTTTAAAAATTCCTTAAGAGCTATTAAGAGCCCTAGAACTCCAATAGCTTTCACTTTGCCATTCTCACCGTTTCAAGTCGTTCTCTCTTGTTTCTCCACTAAATTGTACGCCGTCTTCAAGGCTACAAACAGAGAAACCTCTTCTTCTTCTTAATCTTTCTGGTTCTAATAAAAGGAATTTCGTTGGTATCTCTGACCCTTTCAATCATTTTTTTAAATTCTTTTGAGATTCAAATTATAATTTTAAATTGGAATTCCTTGGTTGTTGTTATGCTAGGAACCAAGAAAGGAATCGAATTCGGAACTCTCTAGGATCCTTATTGGTGCCTGCGAATTACATAAGGTATAGGAGGTGGATGATCCTTTGAAAAGAGGCATAAGGCTTCAATTAACATGTTAGGGTGGTCTCATGACCCCTATGCCTTGCGGGGCAAGTTAATTGTTTTTAATCATTGCACAAGCAATGGTTTGGTTGATTTAAGTTTCTGTTTTGATGGTTCCCGTAACACCCGTTCCTGGAGCACTACTAAACTAATATTACAAATAGAACATAACATATTTCTGGAAGGCGAAATACTCTGCTTGCAAGGTTTTCGAAAATGTGGTTCTAGTTTTTTTTCTTTTAAATCCTTTTTTTAAAAGAGCAGTCATAGTATTACAGCGATTTTAGAAACATGACGACAAATAAATAAAACACCAAAATAAAACCACAATAACCATACTGATAAATTTATTCAAATATACAACCATGACGATTCAAGTCTGGAAACCGTAATAACTTTTATTACAATATTGTAATTAAAAATAGTACACACCCTATAGCTGGTCTACACGCTACAACATTTACTAATCCTCTAGTAAATTCAAACGGACACACAAGGAAGATAGTCAGACAGGACTATCCTCAGCTACGCTTGACAGCAACCTCGAACATTCTACAGTCTTCATAGTCTGGGTTACAATCATTGATTGAAAGAACCACGGGCAAGGGTCAACATCTTAAAATAAAACAGATAACACAAAACAGTATAATATACAAATCAATAAGAATGAAAAAATGCCCGACTAATGCAACTACATGCCACTGTTTATATTTCCGGAATGACGAACATCGCAGCTGAAAAACAAGGTTTATTGGAAAAACTACATGAAGTTGAAAAACAAGGTTTGGGTACTAAAACTCTCTTTCTTTTCAAACTTAAGACATGGAACAACACCAAAATCAAATACTTTTTGTACTACAACTAATCAAGGCTCCACTTGGCCTTAGAATTACAAAATCCTAATTTGTCCTAAGTGTTTCATTGCCTTCAACAATCAAAACAACTTCCAAATTCTAATGAAACTCTTTCTAAAGTTTTTCCAAAACTTAACAACAAGCCAATGCAGTTAATATAAGTCAAAAGCATCAAAATCTTCTCCTCCAAGCCCTCTAGGAGCTCGCGGCCAACACCCAAAAATAGGGGACAAATTGTAAAACTTTCAACAAATCAAAACTACATCCTTCAATCACCTAATTCCTTCCCAAAAAATCCATTTTTTTACAAAACAAAACCATTGACCCAATTAAATTACCCTATCATGGTTATTCAAACATCAAGGGTTTCTCAAAACATACTTTCTTTTGATCAAAATTCCAAAATTGACAACAGCAACAACAATAACAATTATTAAGGAGTAAGAAACACAAATCAATTGAAAGATTTACATGAGAGATCACTTAATCCCTTTTCCTTAGACCATTGATCTAGGGTTTGTAAAAATTGGGGGAAATGGTGTTCATCTCTCTCAAGATCAAATTCAAACAATGTATAAAGCATAAAACAAGAATTGAAGCAAGAAAACATCTCCTACACCACATAAATGGGCCACGTTTTCTGGGCTAGAAAAAGAAGGAAGGATTTTGGTTTCAATCATACTTACAAAACCAAGATGAAGATGATATAATTAGGAGAAGAAATTCGAAGTTATGAAGGTTGAAGAAATGGAGGTGGGTCACGCATGGAAGGAAGGGAAGGAAGCCATGGGAGCTAGCTTTGGTTCTTGCCTTCCTCCGCCCATGAATTAAAAAAAAAAAGAACGAAAAGTGAAAGTGGGGGATAGAAAGGGGGGTGTCCGGCTGAACAAGAAGAAGAAGGAAGAATGAAGCTTGCCTTTTGTTCTTGTTTTACCAATTCTAAGCACCTAAAGAAAATGAGGATAAGTGAGGGTGAGGGAGGGTCACGCTACTGAAAAAAACAGAGAAGGAGGGGAAGAATAAAAGGGAATTGGGGAAGGGTCATGATCAGGAAACAAAAGAAATGAGCGAAAAATCAATGTGCTCTCTTTTTATCCATCTTAAGATATAATTAGAAGGAATTAATAAAAAGAATAAAAGGAAGGAAGGGCTGCGGCCAGCTCCAAGTAAAAAAGGAGAGGAAATAAAAAAAATATAATAACAGGAATTTACTCGGTCAATAATGATTTAGAGAAAGCTAATTCTAATTAGCCACCATAAGCTAGACACCTAGTACCATAAAATAAGATTCTAATCTAATCACAAGTCTAATATCTACTCCCTCTCTTTTCATGATTGCCCCATAATCCTAGAGTCTCAAGTGTCCTAAAAAAATTACGCTATCGACTAATTGCGATAACAATAATTCACTCGTCAATAAATCGCGAAAATTAATTTACTTAGAAATTAATTCACCGCGTGATAATAATTGATCTATAAATAGTAAAAATAATTAAAAACACTCAAACATAGTCAAACAAGTTACAATTCGATTTTCATCGAAATCGGAGTTCGTTTAAAATTTTATTCGCGGATAAAAAACTACCCGGCGATTCAAAATACGGTGAAACTTCGTTAGAATATTTGGACTAATTTTGAACCATAAATTAATATAAAATATTAATTCTCAAATTTAATTTCATCATGATTTTTCAATCACTTTCTTAGTCTACAAAAAATTTATATAAAGTTTATTTGATGGATTCACATTAAAAGCAGCATACGTCTACACTGTCTATTAATTTGAATTGACATCATAAACAATAATTATTTATAATAAATAAATTATTGATAATAAGTCAAAATAATGTTTATTAATTTGAATTGACATCATAAACAATGTTTCTTAAAAATTGGGGTGTTACACTACCACCCCCTTAAAATAGTTTCGTCCTCGAAACTACGCGGGTACTAAAATACGAAAAATTACGTTACGCAAATCCATAAAATTAATTTGCACACATAAACATTCATAGTTCATGTTAATATGAGTAGTACTATAATATTTATAGCTACATAATTAATATTACACTCATATTACAGCATGCAACGATAACAACCAAATTCAACAACACAGTAATATGCGCATAATTTACTAGAGGAATGAGTCCTTACGATCCACTGACGCTTTATTCTGGAGCTACGACCCCGCTTATTCACGACCATGAACACGAACACGGACACGAGCACGATCACAACTACGGTTACATGCTATCACCGAAAACATTATTACACCACACCCACCTAACCATAGTTATACACATCAAAATACAAAACTATTTAAACTTCAAAGATTTAAAATCTCTTCTCAATCATTCATTTTTCATAAAACAACATCAAAGCACTTAAGAATCACATTAAAACAAGGAACTGATAAAACAAAACTCTTTCTCAAGACTCAACCATTCTCATGGACGCTAAAGTTCCTTCGAGATTCGGTTCTCATTGTCTCGAAGTCATTAAACACACTTCAATTCAAGGATTAAAACCAAGTTAATAACTCAGTTATCTTTAAAAAATCCTTTTAAGTCAGTTTTTTCTAGGATAATTTCCATGCACCAATAACTAAGGGCTTTTAAAACTTGAAATCATTTTTCTCTTCTTAGAGAACTATAAAAATTACACACTTACTCAAAAATTTTATAACTAAACTTCGGACTTTAAACACTAGAAAATCATTTTCCTTACGAAACCAAAGCAATTATTAAGCTTCTAAAATACCTAATTACCAAACACTGACAGTTAATCAAGTAAAATTATAAAATACTACCAAGACATCAAATACTCCCTCGGTTTCAGTCAATAAAATGGTATCTAAGGATTTCCTTCTTTCAAAGTTTTCGCAATCATAAAACTCATAATAAAAGAAAATCAAGGATTTTGAACACTTAATTTTCTAAGACTACACCTTGTTTAGGAACCACAAAGATTCCTTTAAACATTAGGTGTCTCATAGCCTTATGCAACTAAAACGACACAGAAAACAACTTTAACTCAAATCTAGTTTTTCTGAAAACTACTAGGCTTCAACAACAACTAAAATATGGAGGGATCAAAGTCTAAAGCACAAAATTTTTTCTTTCCTTAAGAACCCTATGGATGATAGACCCACTCCAAAAATCTTTTCTCAAAACCATTCTAACTCACACATAAATCTTTAACAAAGTTCAACACTAAGATGCTTATCCACACTCCTAGATCATAACAACACAAAATCTTCAAGGGTTTAAGTTATAAAAATTTGAAATCAAACTTCACACATAAATATGTGGTCACGGGTTCATACTTCAATTTAACAACCATCTTCAAAAAATTTCCTCAACAATACACACATAAATCGTGGTTTTCCAAAAGAAGATAAGATCAAAAACATTTTCCAATCAAAGTTCAATTAGGAAGCCTTGAAATCATCTTTTACAACAAAAGAAATTTAACTTTTTCAAACTTTTACAACCAAATCATCTTCATAAGATTATTAATAACAATACAAAAGTTGAAAGCAAGAGAAATAAAATACTCACCTAGAGTTCCTTCAAGAACTCGCAGTTTGAGACATCAAAAATGAAGAAGAATTATCACAATCACTAGCCACACAATCGCAAACAACATCACCCATAAATGCCAAGGATAGGGAGAATCCTCATCCCACATTTCTTCAAAGCTCACGGTTACAAGGAAGGTAAAAGAAGAACGCAACTCTTAAACTCTCCAATCTCTCACACCCAACCTATTACCTCCCGGTTTAGTGTTACCTAAGGGAGGATTTTATAACATGGAGGTTTGTTGGATAGAATGTGTCCGCGACGCATATAAGGAAGGAGGAGGAAGAATCTAGGCTTGTCACTCTCTCTCCGTACCACCACTAAAACCAATAATGCAATGAACTATTCCCTCTTTTTCTTTTTATGTGGCCGACCGT
This sequence comes from Calophaca sinica, assembly GCA_037113605.1. Lineage (NCBI taxonomy): Eukaryota > Viridiplantae > Streptophyta > Magnoliopsida > Fabales > Fabaceae > Calophaca > Calophaca sinica. The sequence continues at coordinate 72,924,466 of CM073733.1, read as the reverse complement.
GTAGTGAAAGGAATGACTCAATATTCTCTGTTTTTTTTCTTTTCAAAATGTGGTCGATCAGAGAATAAAGAAAGGAAGAAATAGTTTCTCAAAAAAAGTTGGAACAAGTTCTCATCACCTATTTACTCTAAGACTAAGATGTAATATTCTCTACTCCACCTATTGTGAACAAGTAACCGGACAGTTAAGAGAGGAAAGGTGAAAAATGAGTCATCCAACTATACTTGGTTCTCCTTTAAAGAAAATATTCTATGACTCCAAGAATAAGGATAAGGTTTGGCAAAGATTTTAGGTGCTACCCCATAACTAGCTCCGCACCTAGTTACGCACTAAACCGCACCATAACCCCTGCTAACAATTCTCACTAACCTTCCAGTTTCCATTTAACTGAGTCAAATGGGTCTCGTGTAAATTAAATTGTCGCAAGACATTTTAATTAACGCTGGCTAGAGAAAAAAAATTGCGTATAATATTTTCATTGGAAAATATGGATACGCTTACACAAATAAACAATCACGCAATTAATCACATATAATCACAGCACTACAAAAATGCACTATTACGAAACACAGATGTTAGTGCCAAACATGTCACACTCTGAAAATCATGAAAAAGTTTCAATTTTCAAATCTAATACGTATCAAAATAATTCAAACATCAAACACTGTGGTTTATATCTAGACCTGCTAATACTTCAAGGATCAGACTAAACAATAATATTAATAATAATAAATATAATAATAATAATAGCGTTTCCTTCAGACGATCCCTGAATTCTCACCTCTTATTTTCTGAAGGACCTAAGAGTTTCATGGTGACAAAAGGTCAACAAATCCTTTAATCTTTGCAACTTGCTCTTCTTCCTGCTGTCCTAGCAGTTCACGTTGATTCTCCATAGTAGTCTGTTGAGCAACATCGACTGCTATCCCTGCCTCAGCTTTGGCTATCTGAATCCTTTAACCCATATCTAAATTATCGGTTCTAACAGAAAGAATTACACGTTTCTGAGGTACTGGATTCCCACAAGGTTTTACAACCTAGTCAGAACCCCACAACAATTCTTGTGTGTCTCAGCACACATTGTTTCAATTAAGAAACAATTTCAAATAATTACAAGTAGAGTTACTGCACTTGAGGAATAAATAAGACACAAAAACACAATTTGACCCCTCACGATCTGTTCTCTACAAAACCCAACACTTGACTAACTATAGTTATCTAACTCATAGTCCGGTTAGAACCGAACCACTCTGATACCACTCCTGGAGCGATACTAAACAAATATTACAAATAGAAGATAACATATTTCTAGCAGGCGAAATACTATGCTTGCAAGGTTTTCGAAAATGTGGTTCTAGTTTTTTTTCCTTTTAAAAACTTCTTTTGAAACAGCAGTCAGAGTATTACAGCGATTTTAGAAACATAACGGTGAATAAATAAAACACCAAAATAAAACCACAATAACCATACTGATAAATTTATTCAAATATACAACCATGACGATTCAAGTCTGGAAACCGTAATAACTTTTATTACAATATTGTAATTAAAAATAGTCCACACCCTATAGCTGGTCTACACGCTACAACATTTACTAGTCCTCTAGTAAATTAAAACTGACACACAAGGCGGATAGCCAGACAGGACTATCCTCAGCTATGCTTGATAGCAACCTCAAATATTCTGCAGTCTTCATAGTCTGGGTTACAATCATTGATTAAAAGAACCACGGGCAAGGGTCAACTTCTTAAAATAAAACAGATAACACAAAACAGTATAATATACAAATCAATAAGAATGCATAAATGCCTGACTAATGCAACTACATACCACTGTTTATATTTTCGAAATGACGAACATCCCAGCTGAACACCAGCCATATCCTTGGGCTCTCCTCCCACCGTAGGATATTCAGGTCGAGCTCCTTAACGACATGAAAATGAACTAAGCAGCTGAACACCAGCCGGAGCTTTGGGCTCTTCCACCACCCTAGGTTGTTCAGGTCAAAGTTCCAGCGACACGACAATGCTTCCACAACTCCAATGAATATATATGACAATTCAATCAAGCATAATCAAATAATTATTTAACCATCCACATCAAATAAATATTCAACATGTCAATATCACCAACAATACGTTTCATACAAGTCATGCTTCCGTGATAACTCATACAAAGAAACACTACCAAATCACAATCAATCATCAACATCGATAGCACAATTCGTCCCTTTGAAGTTTCGTGGAACTAACAAAGTTAACAAACAAGTGTGGGGTGTTGGGGGCAGTCGCCAACATCTTGCTGACAAACCCACTAAATAATCATATATA
>CM073733.1:70937871-71122036 GCA_037113605.1 Calophaca sinica | reverse complement strand
ACTTATTTTGCTTCTTGGACCTAAATGATATTTTTTGTTTTTTTTTTTTTTAACCGAGAATTTGGGGTGTTAACTCAATGGGTTCTGTTTACGGTAATGCTTTAAATCCGCCAATGAGGATAATATAGCAAATGGGGCAAACCATTAGCTCATTAGTTTTGGCATTGCTACTGCTATGGAAGGTATCCATCAATCCTGCTGTGAGTGCATTAGCATATCTTCCACGATGGCCCCAAAACTAATGTCTATGTTGTTGTTTTCTTTCTATCTTTGTCTTTGATGTTCTTTGCTTTTAATGGTTACAAGTTAAATTGTGATCACAGGTTTTGTGTTGAATTGGTGGAAGCTCGAATTTCGATTGCTTCTCATAAGATAATACTAATACTAGAAAAAAGATAGCGGTCAACATATTCTTGGTAAAGTCTTCACCGTTGCCATTGCTTTTTATTCTTTTTTCTTATTATTTTACAAAAAAATTGAATGGAGTTGATGAATTTAAATTGTGTTTATTTGGTTGAAGGCAATCGTAGGTAAATTGGATAAGTTGGCTTTTTTGAGTTTGATAGCGCCAACTTAGTGGTGTACATGCATATCCAATACACCATAGACACTTACGCTTTTCAAGTGGGGGTGCTCAACATTTGGTCGAATTTTCATAAATTTTCTACCATTAGTGGGTGCTTACTTAGTCGTTGCTTATGCGGGAAGTTTACTATTGTATTAATGTTTCATTCATTATCATTTTTAAAGATACCATGTTGAAGAGTTTGTTGTTGTATGAAACAATATCAATGCTATTCAAAAGACTTGGTTCTCCCCACTCTAAATTCCTTTCCAAAACTAAAGATAACTGTCAATAATCTTTCTTTCTTCTTATTTATACTTATCAACTCATTCTCCGACTCACTTATAGGGTTTGCCTTCCATATTATAACATTACAACATTACCGAAATCTCCTAATAAAAATTTAACGCTTTCTCGGTTTCTTTTTTTAAGCAATAGTGATTAATTTTAGGAAAAATATAGTTAGGAGACTATTTTAGAAAAAAGAAAGAATGTATGAATCCAAAGAGCTTGAAGAGAAAGAAATAAAGCCTTGATAATAAGGAATATTACAACAAAGATTTGTTAAAAATAATGTCAGCAAATATTTTTTTTTACCTAATACTTGCTATCTTTACTTTGTTGTGTGATATAATGACTGGGTGAATTTTTATATTAAGCTGGAAGGATTCTAATAGTGAAACGATGTCCATTAATTATTTATTTCACAGGTTTGAAAAGTAAGTAAAATCAATATGCATTTATTTGTTAATTTTTTAATGTAAAAGTTATTTTAATATCAATATGCATTTAATTTTTGCAAGAAATATACTAATATAGTTGCTAAAAATTTAAGCTGCGATGAATGTTGTTGATCGTTTTGTGATGATCCATATGATTAAAACACAAATTAGTCTAAATATATTACACAAAGGAAAAGAAAATTTAATATCTAATTTATTAAATATTTTATTTTTTCAAATAAATTTATATTTAAATTTTCTTATACATAATTAACTTAGATTTAATTACATGATAAAATCAAAGTCAGTTTATCTATAACAAAACCTTTTCCATTCAAATCGAATAAAATTATTGTTTCAAAAAAAATTATGCTTTATTACAATTTAAATATTAAATATTTTTAATTAACTTTTATATGTTTTTATTATTTACGATCTTCTCACCTAACTAATTTATAAAAGAATTTTTTTCGGTCAAATTATAAAAGATTTTTTATTTCACATCCTGTATAATTATTAATTTAAAAATTTATAGATAAATACACATATATGAATATTTTATATGAAAGTATATGAAGAAAGTTTATTGAACATTTTATGTAAAATCATATTAACATCTTAATTATAAGGAAAAAATACTTACAGTTGTATTAATTGTAGCATTGGGAAGATTTTGAACCATATATATTTGAAGAGAGTTTATTGAACATTTTATGTAAAATCATATTAACATCTTAATTATAAAGAAAAAAAACTTACAGTTGTATTAATTGTAGCATTGGGAATATATATATATATATATAGTTGTAATTTTTATCTAAATGTATACTGAATGTTAACTCTAGGTGTATGATTAGAACTTTTTAAGTATATACCGTGTTGCTATGCACCAATAGATATATTGTAGAAAAATAATCAAATATTTTTTTATTTGGGAAAATTCTCAAAGGGAGGCTTAGATATTGAAGATTTGAATATATCTGAGATCGTCATTTTTCTAAACCCTAGATATATGATTATAATTTTTAAGTATATATCTCCTTTAGTACTAACATTTAAATATATTGTTGTTACCAATATATATATATATATATATATATATATATATATATTGTAAAAATATTATGATTTTATAATCTAAATCAGAACTTGTATGTGACCGTTTAGGACCAAAATGCAAAGCTACACTAAAATCAGATGATGCTTTAAAAGCTGTACTCTTGTGCCCTTGAGAAAATCCTACGATACTTACCTTTTTTTTTTTTAAAATCCAGCTAGTGCACATCAGACTAATTACAGCTTTTCGAAACAAGGTGCAACTAATACACAAGACTTAAATCCTATATAAAACATACATAGATAATATATATATATACATGTCGGAATAATAGTGTATGCAAAATACAGAGTAGTGAATGCACAAAGAAATACACCTATGGTATGATTGACCTCAAGAGAGCAATCATACCTGGGGTACTTCTGGCAGACACCCACGCAGGTGCTCCAAAAGTGGAACCACCGCCACCCTCGTAATAACAAAACATCACCCGGCCAACCGGTCACGACCACTTTGTACACAAAGGACATACTACGGTCATCCCAAAACATCTAACAGACATAATCAATCACGACAAATAGAGATCGTCGTCAGGATCCTCGGCGAGGTCCTCCACCGCCATCCTGCTTTGTCGGGTTCCTGTGTCCTCGCTATCGCTTGGGTAACCATCATGGATTGAAGGCACCACAGGAAAAGGGTCAACTTCTCGACAAATCAAGATAATCAAGGCGTAAAGAAATAAGCCAAACAACAATGTATATCATTCACCAAGCGTCACTCGACTCCTCTCACTCTAGACTCGACTCAACTCGCGATCCATTTTCTCTCGACTCACCATTATTAGGAAGCGAGGCCAGATCCATCAAGCGACATACCAGTGTAGCCTTGGGATCTTTCGCTTCTCCCTAGATATCCGATGCAGGTTCCTACATTTGCGACGTCTAGTCAATCTCGCGTAAACAAAGGGGACCTAGCACCCTCGATTATCAGGGTCCGCGGCTCAAACGTCATAACGACTTCGCCTGGCTCGCTCACTTTCGATGAAACGACTCTCCGCTTACAATATTCAAAGAGTGGCGCGCATAAGATTACTTACGCATATCAAATAAGAGAACATGCCAATATGAAGAAGCTTAATTCGACATTTTAAGCAATAAAAACACCTGCATGAAGAAACGCAATTCCATGACAACACGCGATTCATGACATATATTTAATCTCATATCAAATAATGCATAACTCAATCATATCACAACATTACATGCTCGACAAGCAAATCAAGAATCCATCCTCTGCAACTCAATGGAATTAACGGAGGAACATACAAGTGTGGGGGTTGGGTTGGAGAGACCAAGCTACTGTGACTTACGCTCGCCTACGAAGACTCGGATAAATGTTCGACCTCCGACAACAAAGCGAAGGGGTTAGAAGACCTAACTGAACTCGTAGAGTTCTGAGACTTCTCAGTATTTAAATGAAGCATTTAAATACTAAAAATCAAATCTAAACATATCTAAAAGTTGCTCCTTACTGAACTCCAAGCTCGGCGTCTCACGTCTTTGTCCTCAATCGAGCTGGGCAGCGACCTCGACACGTGCAGTTCTCAATCGACCTCGACACGTACCGTCCTCCAATCTGGATCCCATCTTGCTCCCACGTCCTCGGGTTACGCTCTCCGTATACCTCGATTAGTGCCGCATACGATCTCTAGAGAATCACAATTCCTAATACGGCTGACAACTTAGTACTATCTATGGGTTTCTAATAGCACTTAGCTCTCATTATCCCAATCTTAACTACAACCCAAGCAAGCATCAAAACTCAAGACCTTAAACAATTACAACAAGAATTCCAGCATTACAAATTAATTCCTTTCCTCTAAAATTTTATTAAAAACTTCTTTTCATACATATCACCATACAAGGCCATTTTTCCTAAGTACTAATTTAAGCTTAAAAATCAAGTAGCATATTATGCACAAATTAATCAAAGTCTCAGTTTATGTCTTCATAAAAAAAAATCTTTCCACCAGGGCCCAACAATTAAAATAAGACCATAACCAATTGTGTTAAAATTTAAATCATAAAAAGAGATCAATTTCCCTACATGCCATCTTGGTCCCTCAAAATCCATTTTGCACAAAAACTTATCCAACACTAAACTAATCATGCAACTTAATCTAATTAGTCCTAAAATCATATTAAACACATAATCACATACTTCACACCTAATTAGACAATTAAATAGCAAGTTTCTTAAGACTCAAGAATAGGAAAGATCCAAAACTAACTTTGTTGCACTTGATTAAATTAAACTAGCCATGCTATTAGCACCTAAATAATTACTATAACACAATAACATATCTCATGCATGATTCAAGCAAGATTAAACATATTTTCCCTTTTACTCAAGGTTAGGTTTTTGATCAAATGCTCATGAAAGAGGTTATATGATGCTACAACAAATAAATCAACAACAAACAACAAGAAGAAGCAACATACAACAACATAGAACAAGAAATCAAAGCAAGCCAAGTGGTTAGGGTTTTGGGGCGTTACCTCTTTGTAGAAAACAGAGGAAACAATTTGTTTTCAAGCTCAAATAAATGGTTAGAAAGGTAGGTAATGCCATGAAGAAGAAAACCTATCGATATGACATGATTTGGAAGCATAGAAACCATAGCTAAAATGGAAGGAGGAAGTGGCGCTAAACAAGAGCATGAAGGGAGAGGAAATTGCTGTTTTCATACCTTAAATGATGATCGAGATGATGATATAGGTAGAGGAGATGATGAGAAGCAAGATTGATGAAGAAGGTTTGTGCAGAAACTTCAATGGAACCCAAGGTTTTAGGTGGAAGTTTGGAGAGGAAAAGGAAACTTAGAGAAGAAGGAAGAAGAAAGAAGAAAAGAAAGTGAGGGTTTGAGGGGACTGATCGTGATATTTAGCTGGTGAGGGAAGGGGGATTATGGTCCTTTCTCCCTTAATTAACACTCAACAAAAATTAATTAAAAGAAAACCATAAATAAGTGACATATAAATACTAATTAACACTAAATAACGTTCGTAAAAAGACGAGTGTTACAATCTCACGAGGTCGACCAGTGCTTGTGTAAGCGCACGAGGCTCTATCACGAGCTTGTGCACTCGGTCTCCTCAGCTCGGTACGCGACCTCGGCAGCTAATGCACGCGATCTCCTCAGCTCAGCAGCTAGTGCACGCGGTCTCCTCAGCTCGATGCGACCTCGACTCGGCATCACGACCTCCTCGCCATTTCGATGCGCGACCTCAAAGACTCGTGCACGCGATCTCCTCATCAGGTGTTACAAAATCTATTCTCAAAGGGGGCTTAGATATTGAAGGTTTGTGTGTACATAGAATGTTTATTCTTCTAAACCTTAGGTGTATGATTATAATTTTTAAGTATATACCGTGGGCCTAGCTACATATATATTGTAAAAAATTATGATTCTATGATCTAAATCTATTCTCAAATGGGACTTAGATATTGAAGGTTTGCATGTACACAAAACGTTACTTCTTCTAAACCCTAAGTGTATGATTATAATTTTTAAGTATATACCATGCGTAGCATGGACCTACTTATATATTGTAAAAAAATTATGATTCTATAATTTAAATCTATTCTCAAAGACAGTCTTAGATATTGAAGGTTTAAATGTATACATAATGTTGATTTTCTAAACTCTGGGTGTACGATTATAAATTTTAAGTATATGCTGTCCGTAGCACGGGTCTATAGATATATTGTAAAAAAAAAGTATCAAATATTTTTATCTAAGAAAATTACAATTTTCCTTCAGTATAGTATATAAAACATAAGACACATTGTTGAACAATTTATTTGATTACACAATATTTTACATGACAAAACATTAATATCTATATGTAAATTGATCAATATGGAAATCATAGATAAAAAATTACATGTGGAAATAAAATTTTACATGAAAGCAATAGGAGGATTTACACTTAAAGATACATTTCAGTTAATTCATGAGGATGTACTTTCCATCCAAGTTTAAAATCTAAATTCTTAATAATTTTTATACAAATTATTGTCCATTTTCATAGTCAAATTATTTTCCCTTTTTTCTTATTAATAAGATACATTAAATATAATAACTTATTTTTCACATCAAATATCCCTATTCACCAACGTCAATTAACCCATGCATTGGTCCATGAATCGTAGACTATTTTACTGGATATATAACATATAATAATAATTAGTAATTTTAAAGTTATTACACTTTGTGATTCATGATTGAAAGAAATCAAATATTATATAAATTTCTGTATACATGTCCTTTTATAAATATTTAGAAGAAAAATTATATACAATGATTTGATTACTTTATCGAAATATTCATAAGACACCCATACCTTTGCATGATAGATGACTTGGAGTATCTAAATATGATTTAGGCAAGATAATTGTTGCAATTATTGGGGGTGAGTTATGGTTGCTAATTATTATAACATAATAATATTTTTGTATGAAATTTTGCCAATTTTAGTTTGACTGAAATGTTACCAATTGAGGCTTACGTTTCATTTTAACAATATTTTGCTGACTGAAATTTTACTAATATAATATCTATTAGACATAATAAATAGTATTATGATTAAAAACATAACAAATAAATATTTTTAAAATATTTATAGAATCATTCATAAGGTTTATATACCCGAGCTTAGCACGGGTTGAAATACTAGTACTATTCAAAAGCAAAAAGTGAAAGACACGTGATTTTTTCCAAAAAAGATCTCCTTCTTAGTTTTGAATTTTTTAGAGTTCATTTAAGAAAATATATATTTGCTTAAGATTTTATTTAATTATGATAATTTTTAATATGTTTTTAATTAAAATATTTTTAAAAAATTATAAACAAGCAATTCCTTAATAATACAAAGTTAAAAATTATTTGTTTGATTTTTGGTTTCATTAATATTACTTCACGTTTGTGTTAACTTTTTTAAAAGATTATGTAGTATCTTCAAGATATTGTGTTTTTTTTTTATAATATATATCCTCCTACTGGTAAGAGATAATTTAAATAATATTTTTGTGAAATAAAGTTTGGTAAAAAAGTGGGGACTCTTCCAGTAATATTTACCCGAATTTTTTCTGCTACAGCGGTGGTATAAAATACTAGTGACTACCCAAGAGCGCTTGAATGAAATAGTTAGGGTCTCTTTCAGCTTAACCACAGGTCCTGGGTTCGAATCCAGCCTTGAGAATGCAGCAGCGTTAAAATTCTTGAGGGAGAGTTTTGCCGCCCATGTGTAGGTCCGAATTCGGCGAGAGATTAGTCTCATTGGATTCTTGTACAAGGAGGATACCCGATTTACACAACAACAAAAAAATACTAGTGACTAAGCAATAGAAATAAATATATTTAACAAACACATATATTATATTAAAATTAAAATATATAAATTATTCAATATTTACCTTTTTAAAACAATTTAAAATAGTTAATATCCAGTGTCGGTAAAATTAAAATATATATATTTTGTAGATTATAAGTTAAAACTTCAATTCTTTTCAAAAAATAATTTGTAAATAAAAAGTTTTTGTGAAATGGTAAAACAGTTTTGATAATTTTAAATTGTTAATTATATATTAATTTATAAAAAAATATATAGAACAGTACTAGTTCACAACAAAAAACCGGTTTTCAAATAGTATAAAACAAAACCGGTTTGGTATCCAAAAACCGGTTTTATACCGGTTCGCTATTAAAACCGGTTTTAAACCGGTACGAAACAGGTAAACCGGTAATAAAATGGTACAAAAAATAAACTGGTTCGAAACCAGTACATAACCAGTTCGGGAAAAAACCGGTTTTTTCTCAACCAGTTTTAATTTACTGGATTGCAAACCAGTTTGGTACAAATATGGTATGGTTATTGTACTATGCACAACCCTAGTTCCCGCTAATTGTAACATCCCAATTTTTAAGAAAAATTACTTTAACAATAAAAATCCTAGTTACTTGAAAGTAAGTCGTAGAGACTGATCACCTCAATGATTTACTGAGAGTGCAATGAATCATTTTGGCTTATTTTGAATAATTTATTTATTATATATAATTATTATTCATGATGTCAACTCAAAATTAATAGACAACATAGACGTATGCTGCTTTTAAGGTGAATACATCAATTAAACTTATTATAAGTTTTCTGTTTGACGGGGTAACACGTATTTTTGTTGATTAAGAAAGTGATTGAATTAAATCAAGAAGAAATTAAATTTGAGAATTAATATTTAATATTAATTCATGATTCAAAAATCGTCGAAAAATTCTAACGAAGTTTCATCGCGTTTTGAATCACCGGATAGTTTTTATCCGCGAATAAAATTCTAAACGAACTCCGATTCCAATGAAAATCGAATCGTAACTTGTTGTGATTATTTTTTTAAGTATTTTAGATTGTTTTTATTATTTATGATAAATTATTATCACGCGATGAATTAATTTCTAAGTAAATTAATTTTCGCAATTTAATCGGTGAAAGAATTAATCGGTAACGCGATTACTCAACGCCGTATTTTTTTTAATACACTTAAGACTCTAGGATTAGAGGTTAATCATGAGAAGAGAGAGACTAGATGTTAGATTGGTGATTAGATTAGCATCTTACTTTAAATATCTAAGTGTCAAGTTTTTGGTGATTAATTTAGATTCCTTTTTCCTAAACCATTCCTAGCCTAGTAAATTACTAGGATTAAAATTACTTTTTTCCCCTTCTCCATCAGACCAAGAGGCCGCAGCCTCCCTTTTTTCACTCTCACCCGTTTTATTGATTTACTTTTTTTTTTTCTCTCCTAAGTTTCTTAGTGTTGGTGAATAAGAGTAAGACAAGGATTAAAACTATTTTTTTACCCTTCCCTTTTTTTCCTCTCATTAGGCCGAGAGTACCCCACCCCCCACACTCTTATTTTATTTCTTTCTTTTGGCCTCCATTGTTGGAGAGAAAAACAAAATCAAGACCATTTCCATGGCTTCCTTCTTCCCTCCCTTTAGCGTGGATCCTTCCTACTTCTCCAGCACCATCTTCTTCTAATTTCTTCCTCTAGATATCACCTTCTTCTTGGCCTACCAAGTGAGTATTAGAGCAAGCTTTTTCCCCTTTATTCTTGAGCTCCAAAACCGTGGCCCCTCTATAGGATGTAGGAGATGATTTTCTTGCTTATTTCTTTTTTATTTGCTTATTGTATAGCTTGATCATGATCATGAGAAAGAGGAACACAATTTTCCCCAAATTCTACAAACCCTAGGTTGAATGGCCTAAGGGAAAGGGGTTGTGTGATTTCCATGTGAATCATCTAATTGTTTTGTGGTTCTTAGTCCTTGAAAATTGCAATTGTTGTTTTAGTTGTTAAATTTTGCTTTGAATCAAAGGATTGTTAAATTTTGAGAAACCCTTGTTCTTGAAGAGGTATGAATTGAGTTTGGACTTGAGAAAATGCTTTTGTTTTGAAGATGTTTGTTGTTTTCTGAAAGAAAATAAATGATTGAATAGTGTTGTCTTGATTTAGCAATAGGTTACAAATTTTTTTGGGAAAAAATGGGGTAAGGCCGCGAGCTCCTATGAGCTTGGGAGGGAATAATTTTGTGTGTTCTTAGCTTTAATTAAGTATATTGAGTTGTTGAGTAAGTTTGGAAAGATTTGGAAATGGTTTGATTAGTCTGAAAGTTGGTTTGATGATTTAGGACAATGAAACATTTAAGAAAAATTAAGATGTTGTAATCTTAAAGCCAAGTGGAGCCTAACTTAAAGATTTTGGGGTTTGAAACCTAGGAGTTAGAACTGAGCCTAAGCCTAAGGAATCATTTTGAGTGGCCTAGAATTGTATTAAGTTTTGTTGTGGTAATAGGATTCACGAAAATTGTTAGTGTTGAGTGAGTTGTGACGTGCTCGGACACGCAAGCGGGTTATACTTCGGTAAGGGCACTTCACATTCCATACTTGTATAGTATGTTAGCGTAAGAGCTACTTCTAAACACATTTAGGATTTTGATTGTTTTTCGATCAAAGAAGTCTGAGAACCTCGGGGTTCAAAGTGAGGTCTTATTACCTTTGATCTTTATAGCCTTATATATGATTCTTTAGTGGGTCTGTCTGCAAGAGGTTGGTGACTGCCCCCCCCCCCCCCCACTTGTTTGACTACCTCCTTGCTAACTCCATCAAGTTGCAAAGGGACGAACTATGATTGATGTTGTTGATTGCTGTGATGTGGTATTGTTGGATTGTTATGTATTGATGGATTTATATGTGCTATTGGATTGAAATGTATTGTGGTGCGTGTATGCTTAAATCATGATTAAGATATATGTTGTGGATTTTATTGGATAATTGATGTTATTGATTATGCCATTATTGAAATATCAAATGTGGTGATATGTTCATTGGGGGTGGTTTAAGGCATCATTGTGTCGTGTCTTGTGTTAACGTCGACCTGTCTATCCTGGGTAGTGGAAATGCCCATGGCCAAAGGAATCCAGGAACGTCGTTAAATTTTACCATCGCAGGGAAAAGTGTCGATGCAGTGCGTGCTGACCAGATATGCCTCTGGCGTATGGATTCCGGAACTAAAACTGCAGTGGCATATAGTTGCGTTAATAGGATTTTGGGGTACATCCTTATTGATTATTTTGAGTGCCATTGATATGAAAATTTGTGTGAGCTGAATATTTGGTTTTGGATTGGCCGTATTAGTATAATACTATCTGCTATTACACATGTTGTTGTTATTGTATATGTTTGTGTAAGAAGTTGACCCATGCCAATGGTTCTTTTAGTTAATGAATGTAACCCAGATGACAAAGGAAGCGGAGTGTTCAGGGCTGAGAGAAAAGCGTAGCGAGGGCGATCGTCCGGCTTCCTACTTGTGTTCTGTTTGTAACTTACTAGAGGACTAGTAAGCGTTGCGATCTTTCAGAGCCAGCTATAGGGTGTCAGATGCTTTGATTACAATGTTGTAATAAATGGTTCATGTTCCAAGACTTGAATTGTTTTATGTGTATGTTTTAATTAAATTTCCTTGTATGGTTTTGTGAGTTTAACATGGTATGTTATTCATTCACCACCTTTCGGAAATGTTGCAATACTCTGATTGCTACTTCAAAAGAAGTTTGAGAAAAAAAAATAGAACCACATTTTTAGAAAACGTACAGGCAGAGTATCTCGTTTTTCAGACATATGCTAACGTTTGTAAGAAATATTAGTTTAGTAGCGCTCCGGAATCGGGGTGTTACACTAATCCCCATGGGTGAAGTAATGTAATTACCTTTATAAGTACTCAAAGAGCCCAGAGGTCTTCACTGCCTTGGACTAGGGCACCATCCCCTCACCTTAAATTTTTTCAATCAGAAAAAAAAGGAGAGTGGGGGTTCTCTGTTTAGCAATGAGTGAGAGCGAGAGAGGGGAAGATCGAAGATTGTGGAAAATGATGTTTTTCAATTTTTTTTATTCAGTTTTAACATTTTGAATTTTTTTTTTAATAAATATGAAGTTTTGTTGTTAGAGAGGAAAGCACCACTAGATTACCGCTAATTATTTTTACTAATGTTTAATTTTAAAGGCAACAATGATAGAAATGCAACCTTTTATAATAAACATAGTAATAGTTGAAAATTGCTCTCGGTTATGGTTAAGGGAACAATTATTAACTGTTGCAATAGAAATGACATTGTAACAGTTTAGAACTGTTCCCATTTATATTTTAGGGAACATTTATTCGGTATTGCAAAAAGACCGTTGTGTAAAACACTTGTTTTATGGCAACAAGTCCAAAATATTGCCTAATCTACTCTTAGGCAACACTTTTCACTGTTGCAAAAACATGTGTTCTTAGAAGAGAAAAAATGTAGTAGTGAATTTTGAGCGAAATTTTAACCATGGCTTAATAAAATATATTAACTCCCAAATATAATTTTAGTTTCGTTAAATTCACTCACTTGATTAATAGCACAAAAATACGTATTAGTAGCGTATCTGGCGCCAAAGCAGAAAAAAGCGGCGAATTAGCTAATGGTAAGCGAGAGTGTCACACCCCTGATAATACACCATACCAATATTCAACAATCATTCATACATATACAATCATATCATAACATGGGAATAATGCATGACAATGCAAGACACATACATATCTAACTCTAACTACTCCTTATACAATGTGGATCCAAAACCAACTTACTCAGGGAAGACAAATGAGAGCTCTGTATTCGGTTGGCCAACAAGATAACCAATCAGCATGATCTCTAACTGATACTTTCACTGCTCTTCATAATACATAATGACATGTAAGAGTGATCCTGTTCGAAGGCGCCCCAATAGCGATGGCTATCCTCTGTCTTTATATAAGTCCCCAACACATTATCTACACCCCAAAGTCATCGTGATCCCCATTCACGTGCTTGATCCCCTAAACTAAAAACAACAATGCAAGTAATGCATAACCAATCAATCGCGTCGAACCATCCATCATGACTCTTTAACATTGACCGACATCAACATTCCCCAACGGGTTATTAGCATGATCGTATTAATACATTGTCAACTAATATCAACCACCAATCAAAGCTAACAACCAGGCAATCAATCATGTTCACAACAAATCTCACGTGCACATTACATTCTTATTAACTAGTGAACATATCTCTAGTTAAGAAGTGTCTAGCACCTATCCTAGGTATAAGTTGTCATTCATTAAAGCCCTTCTATTAACATATTTCTACCCAATTAAGCCATTGGGAGTAGCTTTAACTATTATGGGTCATTCCTAATTGGTGTTACTACCTTTCATAATTGTTTAAGTGATTAAAGGTGGTATTTAAGAGATCAGATCACCTTACAACATCATATTTTAGGTTCTAGTACTACCTAATCGGCTAGACATATCACCTAATCGATTAAGGGCCTTTTCATCATATTAAGCGATTGAAGAAGAGATTTAATTAGTTAACTTGTTGATTCTTGCACTCTGTATTCTGTCATTCTTCTAACTGGTTAAGACTAATGAGTTAATCGATTAAACATGACTTTAATTTGATTTCAATTATAGAACGTACCAAAACCCACTTAATACACTCTTGAATCATTTGGATGACATAATCATCATTCGAAAAACAGGAAAAGGTCAAGAATCACAATTTAATCATTGATCACATAACATAGTAAGAATCATCATTCATCATAGAGGTATTTTGCACACAACAATTGTCATCATCTTGATTTATGGGTCCATTACTCCTATAATGAACATATCAATTAAGGGTAGCATAACCTTGCTCACACAAGGTCATCAACCAATTATCTAAGCACATATAGGAATATCAAGAATCCCTAACTACCTTAGCTCTACCCCATATTCCTCATATAGAGAGAACACCTTTTACCTCCATATTTGGGATTAGATTTCACAGCACAATGAGAATAGGAGAAGGATTGTTTGCGATCCAAAGAAGAGGGAAGGGGTTTGTTCACGATTGAGTTCAAGTGTTTCTGCAGTTACCTAGGGAACATTGTCTTACCAAAGAAGAGAGAAAGGGTTGTCCCCAATTCATGAAAATTCAAACGAACAAAAAGGTAACCTAGGGAACAATTTCTTACCTAGATTTAAGGCCTATGGGAACTGAAAAGATGAATAGGAACAATAACAAGATGATCCCATTGCAATAACAACATCCCCATGGTGAAAGACAATGAAAGGGGATAAAAAAATCGCAATTAAATCAACAAACTTAAATAGAATTGAAGGGAGAACATGAGAACATGATTCTTGATTGCATTCTCTAAATCTTTGGAACAAAGGAAGAAGCGACAATTTACGACTAGAGCAGACAAAACGAATAATGTTCTTGATGAATCTTGAGAAGGGTGAAGAGAGAACCCTAAGAGATAGAGAGGATGAGTGTTTAGTGGTGAGAAATATGAGTTTAAGATGTTCCTTAATCGTGGAACGAAACGGGATGAAAATGGAAGCCCGCAAATGTATTTCTGCATTTTTACGCAGTCTAATTAGTTAGACCGAGTCATCTAATCGATTAGACTCAGTTTAATAAGTTAGACCAAAGTCTCTAATCAGTTAGGACATGACACAACAATGCTGCTTTATTGTTTTTGCCATTACTTGAGTTACATGTGTTCAATTGAGGCGTTCTTGGTGTCGTTGAAGCTGCGAGAAGCATATACAAAATCATATTTCACAATCCAAAGTTGAATCAAGATCTAGCATGGTGAAAAATCCATTTTAATTTTCCTCTGATGTTCCACAGTTTGCACTTGCACTTCTTGCTCCTGGAAGATGTATATGGAGTTATAGGTATCATATTGGGGTCTATTCAAAATGAAATGAAATCTAAGAGGCAAGGCTACAACTTTTACTAAAGGAACCTCAATCTAATTTAACCTTGAAAGGGATCTAAACTAAAGAACATAAGGACAAAATGAGACTAGGCATATGAATTGGGTTGCACCCTAACAAATCCTATTGCAATGAAAGTTTATTGAGTCGATTAACAACTAATGAGTTCAATAAACCATGTAAGACAAGAGAATAGAATTTGGGGTGTTATACTTAGGGTTACAAAACTGAACATAAAGGGCTTGTTTGTGTAACACCCTAGTTATTTTAAATTATTATTTTATTACCAAGTGTAAATACCTAATTATCCCGATTCATTTATAATCTTTTATTTGATTAATTATTTACAATAAATTACTCTGATACCGTTAGAATATGCGCTATAATAGAATAGTGGAAAATACCTTTTTATAAATATAGTGCACCAGTGTATACCAAGTCTTCCATAGACCTACTATACACCTGGCTTACGTGTGTGCGGTGACAAATATTACAAATAACCACAAAGACACACATACTGACTCACTTGGCCATAACTCACCAACCTATCTTTGATGGATAACTCCTTCACAATATACATTGCATTGTAAGGTCTTCTCAATTTGCTAAAACATTCATCCAATACATACAAACATAAAAAGAGGGAGAGGAGAAGTGATCTAAATACTACTACAAAGCAATAGATAGAATAGATACTAATATAGAATAGCACACAAAACATCCATCTCCAAAGGTATTCACACCTTTGGATCATAGCCTAATTTAAAGATCATGTCCTAAGTTTCCCCTAAACCATAATATCGATGTTCCTTGATTCCCATTCCCATGTATATCCTAATACTCACTACATGCATGTGTTCATTCTCTCATTAGCAAATCCTACTTGTCGGCCCCATTAAGCCTACCTATGTTGTGCCTATCTCGCCGACCGAGAGTAGGAACGAGCCAGTCGTCCATCTGGCATATCCAGCTCATCGTACCCCTAAGAGTGGCTCCCCGCCCCCAACGGCAGGTGTCGAGGCTACACTCTGGATAGCACATCCTATGGACTCTGATATGCCAGTAAACCTGTCAGGATTATTGGGCTACTCGACTACCAAGACATGGAAAAGCCAACCCTTCCATCACCAAAGGCATACATCGAACCCAATACAATCCTCAAGGAAACCGCAAGTCCTCTGTACTGCGCATATCTTACTCCGACTCTAGTACTTCTGGTCTCTTCATGGCAGTCGACCCGTATGCGCCTGTGTGGTAACATGTAGACCATGAATACATCTTAGTTTCAAGCCTAAGAGTAACCTTAACCCTTTAGTTTATCAATTATCCAATCTAATCTGTAAAGTATCAATCTTCTTAAGGGTTGGGTACTCACTAACCAAAATCATTATTCACCTAAGCGTCTTTCTCTAAATCAGCCTATCCTAATCCATAATAAACATCACCTCGTGCTCTCACGTCAATCATAGTAAACACAATGATACATATAAAAGCCTAGCATCGCATAAGGCAACTACTACAAGCACAAGCATACAACCGCAGAGCATACAACAACATAAATCATACAAGTCACACCAATCCTATGGCGGCTGATAGGTATTATAATCACTCTCTGGAGTAATTGTATCCCGTAGTCCTACTAAGAACCACAGATATCAGCCTCTAGTAGAGCATGGGACTTTACTCTATTCTATAATGGTAATCTAACTACCATTCCAATATTTAGGCTTCTCTCTCCCACATACCTGGCATTCATCGTTATAGGATACGTCCTCACATGTTCTTCATTTTCCCGCCATTGGTCTTGTTGTATCCCAAAGGTATTTGGGATACTTCGGAATGTCGTTACGACATAGTTAATCCTAACGACTATGGGCATGACCCAACTATGCATTGGATATACAATTGACCTAGGATTATTGTTGAAAAGATAATATATCGCGTTACTAACAATATCCTAACATTGCAATATTAATCGTAAGAAATAAAACTAAAGGATAGTTCAAGGTTATACCTATGGGTCGAAAGGACGGCGTAGGTAACCTCTAAACTGGAACCCCGACCTCCTCGTGCAGCATCTCCTCTGTACATAGAGAATAAGACACCATTAGAATATATTAGGAATAAAGCTATCATTATAGCCTAAGGAGTAAGGTATTACCACAACTCCCATAGCCTCGAGAATAGCTCAGCGCCTCAGCTATCCTTGCCAGGTATTTGGGTATTTAGCTGAAGTGAACAAAATACCCTTTTAGAGTGAGCTGATAGAAATGGAGTAGGGAAGAGACCGGGGCGTCCCAAAACACAAATGGAAGGGTCCATTTAAAGTTTTGGAACCTAACCTCATCGCGTCGTGAGGCCTGTCGTCCCATTTATAATATTAATAATCCAAAGGCATATTTAAGCGATATTATAAAGACACCAGAGTGCAATGGAAGAAAAACATGAATATAACATTATCATATATAACATAGTTTATGTACATCAAGGGTTCCTTCCTAGGAAAGAATAATATACACTTCAGAAATATATATACATGAAGCCATCTAGGTATACAAAAAATACAAAGTAAGTCAAAAGTATCATGTCTACCTCTTTGCCTCGAGATTCCTCCTCTGCAACCTCCTAATCTTTGGCATATACGACGTAAACTAATGCGCGGACGTGGCAGTAATCAGGAGTCACCGGTAGAAGGGTGTCCCTGGAGTCTAGAATGGTAGACCCTCAGGAGCTCTACCATCGATATCACAGGAGATGAGGGAACAGACGTCTCAAACCTACAATGAAACTCCCACCTCCCTACGCTATCTCTCCCCATGTTGTAAAATCCTGAAGAAGAAGAAGGGATAGCAGAATAGCGATCACGATACCTAGTCCTAAGCTCCCACCTCATACGGTGAAAGGGCAACCGCTGCGCAATCCTAAACTCACCTATGAAGGAGGCTCTCGGTGATCCTAATGAATGAAAGAAAATGCTAACAAGTCCGGTATAGATCCCGACATGGCGCTCATAGTCGATCTCCCAGCAGTCATCGTCCATGTCGTGGTAGTAAACCTCAAAGTCACCCCATACCGGGATGATCGGCTCCTAAAGCATCGACGGGTGGAAGTAGTGCGACATCTTCAATATCAGTGTCTCGGGGCTCTTTAGAATATAGTCATACAGAAGGAAAAAGAAGACAAAGCACAGGGGAGATAAGAACACACTATACAGTAACACTACTAGAAAAATTGAAATTAGAGAAGGACAAAATCCCTCACTAAACATACAAAAATCCGTCACAAACCACATTAGTGATGAATTTTGTGACGGACACGAATTCATAACAAAATTTGGCGTCGCAAAAATTTTAGTGAGGGAAATTAGGATCCGTTCCAATTTGTGACGAAAAATATCCCTCACAATTCCATAAAATCCGTCACTAAAAAATAGACACAAATATCGCATTTTCCATCGCTAACAATAAGGGATTTAATCCCTCTCTATTAGTGAGAGATTTTTTCCCTCGCTAATTTACACTTTATTATAAAAAAAATAATTGAATATTACGACAGTGTTCACGTTTTCCACCACCACCTTCTCCTTCCTCTCTCAGCCTCCTCCATCAACAGAACCACTAACAACAGAACCACCAATAACAGAACCTTACTCGTCCTCCATCTCAGATCCACCAACAATAGACCACCACCCAACAACCACCTCATCCTCCATCTTAGATCCACCATCACAAAACCACCAACTTTACGCCCAGAAGAAAAAATAAACCCAGAAGAAGAGAAGAACATGGATCCACCAACAACAGACCACCACCAAACAAATCTGGCAACCACCAAACAGATCCACGAAACTGATCTCATGAACAACTAAACATATCTTCATTTCACCACCAAATTTGGATCCATGAACCTGATCTCAATAACAACTAAACAGATCTTCATCTCGCCCTAGATCTAGAGAGATGAAGAGACTAGATCCTTCAGCAAACCTTCTTGCTCCTTCGAAGCGGTCGGCAACCCGCTGCTCAACAAATCAGAGTAAGAGGAGAGATGGCGAAACCGAAACGAGAGAGATGGCGAGACTTTCTCGGGTGGCGTCAGATTCGCGAAAAAAAGTAAAGGAGGAGAGAAGATGGCGGTGAAAAATTAAAGTTCTCCGATCTAATATTTTCTTGATGAGTTTTGGAGAGGAAAAGTAAAGAAGAAGAATGGTGGTTTTTTTTTTGTAAGATATGGCCATGGTGGTGAAATGAAGAGAGAAGGAGGAGAAAATGGTTTTTCGTGGAGTAATGAGAAGAAGGAGAGATTATGACCGGAAAAAAATGAGAAGAAGGAGAGAACGGCGCATCAGACTAATGAAAATGGGAGTGGAGTAACTTTAGGGTTGGAAAGAAATGGAGGGTGGAGATTGCTTCTCAAAACAAGGCGAAACCTTTCACAATTTGATCTTAAGTGAGGAATAAAAAAAAATAAGATTAGAAGAGAAATATGAAGTGGGTGCTTTTACGTTAGTCACTGAATTTTAAAATAGTGAGGGAAAATATCCCTCGCTATTAGTGAGGGATAATATCCCTCACTAATTATTGAAATTTAAAATCCCTCACATACTCCGTCACTATTAGTGAGGGAAAATATCCCTCGTTGTTTGTGACAGATTCCGTCACTAAACTACATCTTACAAATTTAGTGACGAATTTAGTGACGGAAGAGTTAGAGGGTATTTTTCCGTCTCAAAAATCTCTCACTAAATGTATTTTAGTCAATTTGTGACGGATTTTGTGACGGATAAATTAGCGACGAATTTTTTCCATCACTAACTCCGTCACAAACTAGATATAACTTAAGTCCACCTGATATCTTGTTTTCCGTCACTAAATTTGTCCCTATTAGTGAGGGATATGCGTCCCTCTCAAATTTTCCTCTCTAAAATCAATTTTTCTAATAATGTAAGCAGAAAGATAGAATATGTGTATGAATAGGTACTCAGATAACACACATCTCCCATCGACTATTGGATCATCTCCTAACTACACACGACACTCATGCATCCTAGATCTATATGCCTACGTGGCCACACAGCTATAAACAGCAGCAGTGGCCCCGCCTTAGCCATAATAGTAGATAACAGCAACCTCTCATCAGCTTGTGAAGGGCAAGTCAAGTGAGTTGTCCATCCACATATCCCGCTCATCATATCCCTAAGAGTGCATCTCTGTTCCCTAACTTCAGCGATAGGAATAGGTCTCGGGGTGACACTCGGGATCATCACTTTGGATAGTGAATACAATAGTACCCCATCAGGATGACTAGGAACTCCGACGTCCCGACACAATGGTAGGCAAACCATTGGTCACCTGTGAACTTGTCGGACCCAGACTGTCCTCAAGGACTGGCGTGTCTGTCTTGGCTACTCGTACCCGCTTTTCAGTACATGACCTTGTCTGACTGACCTATGCGTCTGGCCGGTGGATTACGGTTATGCATATGGAACCTCATTATGTAAATCCCACAAATCATAGCCTAATCATCTCATTTCAGCTCTTATCAACCCGCTCTCAACCCACTAATCAGCTCAACCAACTCATGAATCATCACACTCTCCCACATGACAACAGACATCAATAGTCATACACAAATAAACCAAACAACCATCAACACGTATGTGAATTAGCCCTATCGTCGCTAAAGGCGACCGTCATCTATGCACACAATCACACGTAGTCATTAACAAACATCACATATATCCTAGCATTCATCACACAACAGCAAGTATTCCTACTGGTTGATAGACTAACAGTGACTATCTTTAGCAATTGTAGTCGCAAGACATCTCCAAAGGTGTTAGGGTATCAATCCATAATAGGGTTAGGGCCACCCTACTTCCCTTTTCTACACCTATCCTACTCCAACCATCCCTAGTCGATAGGGTTCAGATCTCCCATACACGACTAGAAAATTTGTTGTCACTCGCGTCCCTACCTCGCCTCTGAAATTTGCTCTGCGTGCGAAAGAAGGAAGGAAGGTGGAAAGTGATTTATGGGGGAGAGGAGGGGCTCTGTTTATAGTTGTGGTTTGGGTTCATCGCGTCGCGACGGTACCACTCACAAGTACCATCGCGTCGCAACCGTACCTTTCCCTTTACACATGTCAGTGAATCCATTGTGATGTTGACAAGGACCATCGCATTGCTATGGTACTCCCTCACAGTCCCATTGCGTCGCGATGCGACATATATGAAAAATATCTAATTTTCCATCTTCTAGAAACTTCTACGGCTTTTCCCACCTCCCTAGGGGTATTTTTGCCCTTTTTAAGCCATATTCTCCAATTTAGGGTTTTCTAAATATCCCTTAGTCTATTTTTATCTCTAAAATTACCGATTTATGTTTTTCAGGTTGTCACACGTCGCGTGGCAGGCTTGATCGCGTTGCAACGGGATTAGTATCTGATGTGTGTCAACAGGGGCGATATCTTGAGGAAGACATGCGTCATGGTTGGTCACATCGCGGAATATTCATGTCGCGTTGCGACGAAGATGATACTCGCGTTGCGAGTGCTTCCTGTCGCGTCGCGATATTGTTAACATACAATTCACATATTTTTCCTTTTCAACACTTCTGGTCTATTCCAAGTCCCATTCTCAAATTTCTTGAGCTTATTTAGAGCTCTTAACACCACAAGTGTGTTAGGATCCAATTAAGGTCTCCAGATTAGGAAATCTGGGATGTCACAGTATGCTAGTTGAACAAGTCACTTTATGGCCTTAGACAAGCATCCAAACAATGGTTTTTCATGTTTTCCACTTATTTGATCAATTATGGGTTTCAGCAATCTAAGAATAACTACTCCCAACTCATATATGGTTCTGGATCTTACATTGTTGTTTCCCTACTTTATGTTGATGGGATAATACTAACTGGTCCAAATTCTAAACGCATAACAGAAGTACATGCAATGCTTCAAATGATTTTCAAGTTAAAAGTTCTTGGTAACTTGATATATTTCCTTGGTCTAGAAATCAATCAATCTTCTAAAGGCATCTTCCTTTGTTATTGAAAATACACCCTTGCCCTATTAGAGGATACTAGTTTCCATAGTTCAAAGCCTATTGCCTTGCCAACGGATCCCAACCTCAAATTGACTGCCTCAAATGGTGACTTGTTGCTTTATCCTTCCATGGAAAGGTGTCCAACTGGTAGACTAATATATCTTGCAATTTCTCACCCGGGTATCAGTTCACCATTCACAAACTCAATCAATACATGCAAGCTTCGCGTGCTCCCCCTCCTCAATGTAGATCACCACTTGCTGTAATTCTTATAGAGTGCTCTAGGATAGGGCCCCTTTTTTTCCTAGCAACTAATTCTCTGTGCCTCACTACTTATACAAATGTCGATTGGGGTAGCTGCATAGATAAAAGATGCTCCAATATATGTTTTTGCTTATTCCTTGGTGATGCTTTGGTCTCTCGAAAATCTAAGAAACAACCTATTGTTTCTAAGTCTTCTGTAGAAACCGAATATAGGTCCCTCTCGTATGTTGCTAGTGAAATCGTTTGGTTATAAAGGTTGCTCCTCCATTTTGTGATTTTATTCAAATCCATTATGGTCTTTTGTGACAACCAATCTGCAATTGATCTTGGTTCTAATCCTTCTCACCATGAACGCTCCAAGCACATTGATATTGACTTTCACTTAATCCGAGAATTGGTTCGAGCAAACAAACTCAGACTTGTTCATCTCAAAAGTCAGCATCAGTTAGCTGACATATTCACCAAAATGTCTCTTTTTAAATCCTTAACCAACTGAGAGGACTTATGCTTAACATGGGTGGCAAAGAACAATAGAACCAAAGTTTTTGTGAGAAAATAGTTTTTGGCGGAAAATAGTTTTTGGCGGGAAAATGGTTGAATGAGTTTTTACCACGTGTTTTTAGTGTAGTTAAGCTTTTTAAATAGATAATAGATTTGCAAGTAGGGAATATATACCACATAATCTGCACCTTGAGGGCGGTATTGTTGATATGCTACATTTAATTTATGTTAGTTATTTAGTTAGTTATGTGGAAGTTAATAGGAGTTAGTTACACTGTTAGTTATGGAGTTATTTATCAGTAACTTAAGCTATATGTATGGGGTCCATATATGGACCATGTACATTGAGAATCCTTATATATAAAAGTAAAAGCTACAGTACAGCTTCTTTTTAGGCGCCTAAACACGCGCCTAATGCTGAGGGTAAAACTGTCACTTCGTCTACAACAACACTTAATGGCAGCTTAATTAGGTTGTTCCATCCTCCTTTTGTTAGTAGATCGCGCTCTCTCCCTCCTCTTTGTCTTTGTCCATCTCTGAAGGAGAATTCTAGGGTAGACAAAAGAAAAATGCACCGCTACATAACATGGCAAAATGGAAAAGCCACTTCCTCACCACCCTCAATGTTTGGATCTGCCTCACCTTCCACCTCACCCTCAGCGGAGATGCGAGCCCTCCTTCGTCGATCGTGGTTTCTGGATGAGAAAAATGAACGACTAAGCCCAACCCTTTTCACCATCTCTGAGACCATAAAATGTGGTAACCATGGGGTTTGCCATGCCCCTTGCGATTGTGATTCCGACCACCGCAGGCTTCGTTTTGAGAAACAAAACCGACCATCATCCTCTCCAAGAAGTCCGCAGCAAAACCCATGTGACAGAAATACGATTACAAAATCTGAAGGAACTAGCAATACTGGAGCAACAAGCTGCGTCCCGATCTGGCAATACTTCAGTCTCACAATACTCTCTCTGGAACCTAATTTCTCAACAAACTGCGTCCCGATCTGGCGATCTAAGAGCCCAGCCTTCGACGCTCCCATTCTTCATCACCAGTAACGGTGGCGATTCAAGCATCACCAGTAGCTACTGGAGATACCATTTGAGTTATAAGGTATTTCTCTATTCTTTTCATTGTTTGGCGAAATCTGTTGGGTTTTTCTCCATTTCTTCCTCTATTTCACTGGGGTATCTTCGTAATGAGTTTAGGGTTTTGTTTGGTTTACGGCTTCTTCGTGATTGTGTTTATTATTTATCAAAATCGGTTTAGGGTTTTGTTTGGTTTACGGCTTCTTAGTGATTCGGTACTTTGCTTAGTTTTTATTGTGAGTAAATGTATGTCTATTGCCTGTCTTGCAGTTTTTATGGTTATTGCACACATTTGGAATGGCGCCCCAGTGCGAGGGTGCACGGTCCTACTGGAGGAAGAGAGTCGCGTCCACGCGGCTGCTACTGGTCCGTGTCGGAGACACTAAACGCATCTGTCACAGGACCATGTTTGAGTCACAGTGCCCAGGAGAACCATCAAGCAGTGGCCAACAGCAAGAGGTTGGAATGATAAAAGGCCAATTCTTCTTCTCATTGTTCCTTAATCCCCTTATCTTCTATGTGTTTTTAGAAATAGTCTTTTTTCAGAATAATATTGTGATCCTCATTAATTTATTTTCCTCTTCTTAGAAATAGTCCTGTGTATCAATTTTCCTATCTCTAATTGGTGTTTCTTTTGAAACATTGGGTTGGTGATTCATGTTATTGTTTTGAATTATATTTATCACAATTTGCTTCTAAATCACCCGTTGTTTGCAATGTTGGATTAGTTTAGTTTTTATCTAAAATAGATGCATTCACAAATTAGGACTTACAGTTGATATGTGCTGCATTTTTGTTTCATTTTGATTGAAGGTTCTTTGTTTTTTAAATATAAGAAACAATTTTTTTTTGTTCATTGGGTTGCTTGCATTTACATTTTCATGCTATTTTCAGTGTTGAACTTGCATTTTCATTAAAAGTCTGGTTGCATTTTCTGTGAGAGTTTGTGTTTGCATGAAACGTTACTTATCATCCTAAAATATGAAAGACTGATCCAGAACAGGGTGGACACCAGCCCCCTGCACCAACCCTTTCTCTCTGGGATACCAACCTTTATTAACTTGAAGCATGGAATTGAGGCAGTTGCTAATTCTAAGATTAATGTTGTGTTTTTACCTGTCTCATTTGTAGAATCTAAAATTGAAATTACAGCAACTTATCATTATACACAGAATGTTTTTAGGGCTTTTTACAAGTATAATACCCAGTGTATATATCTAGAATTTTATTCTTTGTAGACATTGTCATGGCTACCTTTTCCTAAGGTGTTGGGGGAAGATGCTATTTGTGGTGTGAAGGATGGCAGGGTAAACAAAGTAGTTGATCCCGGGGAGAGGTGGGAGGTTTTGTTCTTTGGTAGCCAAGTTGTTTGCAGTGCATGTTGTGTCATCTGACCTTGAATGTTGTCACTTTTAAATGATTATGTCACATTGATTCTATAAAAGAAGTGCCATACATGAAGTAGTTTTCTTTTATTATATGGAAAAGAAGTTGTCATGTTATTATGCACTCTGTTCTTCATTATTAATTATTAAGTACATTCTAAATGGATATCATGAGTTATGTATTTGTTTTCAAGCCATGTTATTAGTCCTGTTAATTATTCAATTATTGTTTTTTCAGCCATTGAAAGCTGATTTCTATTCATATGTGTTCCCCAACAAAAACAAAACATGTATTTTGGTCTAATGAAGGGGGGAAGGTGGCCATGTCGACTGAGATGGACGGGACGGACGACAAATGAATGTTTGTTGACCTCTGGATGGAAGACTTTTGTGAGAGATAAGGGATTAGAGATGGGTAGTGTCATAAGACTTGCGTTTTCTAGATATGGTCCAGCCAAAATATCTGTTGTGATAACTGGGGGTTAGTTACTCAGGATAATTATTATAATTTTAGTAGTTTTGTTTTTTGGTATGGAACTTTTTGTACGCTTCATGTCCTGACAAGAAGCCAGAACATGTGTTGAATATTTTGGTTGTTATCTATTGACAATTTGGCCTATGAAATTGATCTAAAGCTTTTGTTTGATGACCATCTTCTCTATGTCAGTACTACTATTATTTGTCTTTTTTATGTCATATTGGTTGATGCTACTAATAACATTCATTGAATTTGATCCAATTAATTTGGCTCTGTGTGGGATTTGACAGTGTTTATTGATCCTCTTCTATTGTGATTTAGTTGTGGTAAATTAGGTCCATACATCCTCTGTATTGATCATGCAATTTTGTTGTTTAATTGAAATCTGGACTTTGCGTGCTTTTGCATACCATAGCAAAGTAAGTTAACATAGTCAAACAGTGTAATTAAACGCATTTTTACCTTTATTAGCTGGGTCAAAATTACATTCTTGCATTGTTGGAATTAAATGCATTTCTTTACTGCATTATTAGCGGGTCAAAATTATGTTACTACATTGTTGGAATAACTTTATACATCTAATGTAGAACAATTTGATCCAATTGGTACTTATGAGTATATTGAATATATCTCGTGAGCATTATGAAATATATAAAGAATATCTTAGCAAGTTGGCACAAGAAGTTGAAGTTGATACTAGCTTCAATGTTGAAAATGCTTCACAACCTGAAGAAGTACCTGAAGGCCAATTTGATTGAGGAGTTTATGAAAGTGTTTACAAGTTCCATGCCAATGACCGATAATATGAAGTAAGATTTCTTATACTTTAAATAAATCTTTTAACGAGTAAGTAAATCTTTTTATTTAATTCTTTATACTTTATTTAAATAAGTCTTTTTAAAACAGATCTTTTTAGCTAAATTTTTTATTTAAATAAATCTTTTTAGGTTTTTAGGGGAGCTATCATTTAATCCTTTGTTGACAGCTACATAGCGTAGCACAATTATTGATTGTTTTAGGGTTTTATTTAATTCTTTATACATTATTTAAATAATTCTTTTTAGATAATTTTTTTAATGCTTTATCTAGGTTCAGGCATTTTACAATTTCCTATGGGCATGCATCTAATTTTGACCTGTTACCTTCTCATTTTCAAAATTTACTTTGGTATCATTTAATCCTTTTTTCACAACTACATGGCACAATTATTGATTGTTTTAGGTTTTTTTTTGGTTAAGAAACAACTACACCTAGGTCCACGCATTTTTTCCCGTGCTGCCCCAATAATTATTTCTTATACTTTAAATAAATCTTTTTAACAGATTAAGTAATTTTTTTATTTAATTCTTTATGCTTTATTTAAACAAATCAATTTATGTAAATGTATTTAGATAAATCTGTTTATTTAAATAAATCGTTTTTAATGCTTTGCATAGGTTCAACTATTCTACAATTTCCTATGTTCATCCATTAATTATCATGAATCAGGGCATGCATCTCAATTATTCATTGTTTATAATTTTTTTTTGTGCTTAATAAACTGCTGCACCTAGGTCCACGCATTGGCAGCCATGCTCCACCAGTAATTATTTCCAAGCAGTGCATGCATTTCATTTTTAAAATATGATGACTTCTTATTAGTTAATCCTTTTTACTATGCCATCTGAACTGTCTCATTAAAGGCATGCGATTATTGGCAGCATTGATGCATGCGTTTTGCATCTTCCTATGTGCTAGCACTAATTATTGTCCACCATTGTATGCTATCTGATTCTCAAGATTAACATTGTTATCATTTAATACATTTTTGATAGCTACATAACATAGCACAATTATTGACTGATTTAGGGTTTTGTGTTGCTTAAGAAACTGCTGCCTCTAATAAATAAATTTAATTTTAATTTTAATTTTAATGCATCACCTAGGTCCATGAAATTTGCCCCATCCTATGTCCAATCAATAACTATTTCCAAGCAGTGCATGCATGCCATTGTAACATTTAATCCTTTTTTCACAGTTACATGGCACAATTATTGATTGTTTTAGGTTTTTTTTGTTGGTTAAGAAACAACTACACCTAGGTCCACGCATTTTTTCCCGTGCTGCCCCAACAATTATTTCTTATACTTTAAATAAATCTTTTTAACAGATTAAGTAATTTTTTTATTAAATTCTTTATGCTTTATTTAAACAAATCAATTTATGTAAATGTATTTAGATAAATCTGTTTATTTAAATAAATCGTTTTTAATGCTTTGCATAGGTTCAGCTATTCTACAATTTCCTATGTTCATCCATTAATTATCATGAATCAGGGCATGCATCTCAATTATTCATTGTTTATAATTATTTTTTTGTGCTTAATAAACTGCTGCACCTAGGTCCACGCATTGGCAGCCATGCTCCACCAGTAATTATTTCCAAGCAGTGCATGCATTTCATTTTTAAAATATGATGACTTCTTATTAGTTAATCCTTTTTACTATGCCATCTGAACTATCTCATTAAAGGCATGCGATTATTGGCAGCATTGATGCATGCGTTTTGCATCTTCCTATGTGCTAGCACCATTGTATGCTATCTGATTCTCAAGATTAACATTGTTATCATTTAATACATTTTTGATAGCTACATAACATAGCACAATTATTGACTGATTTAGGGTTTTGTGTTGCTTAAGAAACTGCTGCCTCTAATAAATAAATTTAATTTTAATTTTAATTTTAATGCAGCACCTAGGTCCATGAAATTTGCCCCATCCTATGTCCAATCAATAACTATTTCCAAGCAGTGCATGCATGCCATTGTAACATTTAATCCTTTTTTCACAGCTACATGGCACAATTATTGATTGTTTTAGGTTATTTTTGTTGGTTAAGAAACAACTACACCTAGGTCCACGCATTTTTTCCCGTGCTGCCCCAACAATTATTTCTTATACTTTAAATAAATCTTTTTAACAGATTAAGTAATTTTTTTATTTAATTCTTTATGCTTTATTTAAACAAATCAATTTATGTAAATGTATTTAGATAAATCTGTTTATTTAAATAAATCGTTTTTAATGCTTTGCATAGGTTCAGCTATTCTACAATTTCCTATGTTCATCCATTAATTATCATGAATCAGAGCATGCATCTCAATTATTCATTGTTTATAATTTTTTTGTGCTTAATAAACTCGCACCTAAGTCCACGCATTGGCAGCCATGCTCCACCAGTAGTTATTTCCAAGCAGTGCATGCATTTCATTTTTAAAATATGATGACTTCTTATTAGTTAATCCTTTTTACTATGCCATCTGAACTGTCTCATTAAACGCATGCGATTATTGGCGACATTGATGCATCGTTTTGCATCTTCCTATGTGCTAGCACTAATTATTGTCCACCATTGTATGCTATCTGATTCTCAAGATTAACATTGTTATCATTTAATACATTTTTGATAGCTACATAACATAGCACAATTATTGACTGATTTAGGGTTTTGTGTTGCTTAAGAAATTGCTGCCTCTAATAAATAAATTTAATTTTAATTTTAAGACACCTAGGTCCATGAAATTTGCCCCATCCTATGTCCAATCAATAACTATTTCCAAGCGATTGCATGCATGTCATTGTACCATTTAATCCTTTTTTCACAGCTACATGGCACAATTATTGATTGTTTTAGGTTTTTTTTGTTGGTTAAGAAACAACTACACCTAGGTCCACGCATTTTTTCCCGTGCTGCCCCAATAATTATTTCTTATACTTTAAATAAATCTTTTAACAGATTAAGTAATTTTTTTATTTAATTCTTTATGCTTTATTTAAACAAATCAATTTATGTAAATGTATTTAGATAAATCTGTTTATTTAAATAAATCGTTTTTAATGCTTTGCATAGGTTCAGCTATTCTACAATTTCCTATGTTCATCCATTAATTATCATGAATCAGGGCATGCATCTCAATTATTCATTGTTTATAATTTTTTTGTGCTTAATAAACTGCTGCACCTAGGTCCACGCATTGGCAGCCATGCTCCACCAGTAATTATTTCCAAGCAGTGCATGCATTTCATTTTTAAAATATGATGACTTCTTATTAGTTAATCCTTTTTACTATGCCATCTGAACTGTCTCATTAAAGGCATGCGATTATTGGCAGCATTTTTGATAGCTACATAACATAGCACAATTATTGACTGATTTAGGGTTTTGTGTTGCTTAAGAAACTGCTGCCTCTAATAAATAAATTTAATTTTAATTTTAATTTTAATGCAGCACCTAGGTCCATGAAATTTGCCCCATCCTATGTCCAATCAATAACTATTTCCAAGCAGTGCATGCATGTCATTGTAACCTACGTCTTACGATCGATTAATCCTTTTTCCATGACCATACGCCTTTAATTATCTAACCAACTAACCAATAATTAATTATCATTATCACAAATCTAGAATAATACACATGCACAATTAACTTAATACTAATGGTGATGATTAAGAACTGACTCTTAGTAGCCCTATTTATACTCATTGTGATCAAACATTCGGTTTACGATGGCATAGTGATCTTGAGGAGATTTTCATTAATTGCACCAGATTTATTTATTTATTTCATGCCATATGAAGAGGCACCTTAATATGGGGTCTGGCGATAGTAACTCTATATATACTCATTGTTATCGACTACTTCATATCCATCACGATCTATCAACTTGAGTTTTGAGCGACTCATTTTACGATAAGCATTCTGTGACACAAAGTTAACCTATGGCACCAAGAGTTACCAGTGTTGACTTGATTGTCCCTGGGAAGATTGAATGGAAGGTGCATGTACGGGTTACGAATCTACGGGAAGTGCGACTTAAAAATCCTCACCTTACAAATAGCCTTGAAATGCTTTTGGTTGATGAAAATGTAAGTCTTTTATTGTTGCAAATATTATTGAAATGTCTTCACATTCTTGATAAATCTTCAAGACCTATTAAATTTAAATAGCATTGAGCCTCTTTCTATAATCAATTTACGCCTCTCAAGCATACTTTATAGAACATTGATATGTAGTATTTGGTATGTGGTCCCAATACTGTTATCAACTTCGATTTAGATGTTGTTATTGGTATATTTTCATGAACAATACTATTTTTTAGTTACATCTTTTTAATATCTGCTAAATCTGTATTCTGGAAGTTTTAAAATTGTAATTCTATTGTTAGTCAGTAGAAGAAAAACTATCACATGGACAGCTAGCTACTTATTGTTGTTAGTTTAAATTCTAATGGCTAAAAGACAAGTTTAAGACTTTTGCAGAATTTGCTTTACTGATGAAACATTGATTGCTACATATTACAACTATAAAAGTAAAAGGAAAATTCAAGAATTATGCAGAATTTACAGACCCATTGATTATTTGAAACACATGTGTGTGCTGCATTTTTTTCAAAGTAACCACACATGTTTTATCTTCATATGTAATGTGATTGTCACTGAAATTTGGCTATTGAAAGAATAAGTATATTTTTATTTGCCTTTACATATATGATGGTTAGTAATTTAACATTATACAATAAATACACTTCAAAGACTTGCAAATAAATATCATGTATCAGTAACTCTAATATGTTATCTGATATATATTCAGTAACTCTAATACAGAAAACTTTCGTAAGGAAAATCTATTTCCTAAACTTGACATTAGTTGTGACTTATACACCTACTGCCTACTGTTATTCTTTGGAACTTCTCATCCTTTTTTATATGTCTCTGTCATATTATTTGCATCCTCTTTTTAAGGTGATGGTTGCATAGAAATTCGATGTATCAATTATGACCTTCCAATCCTTAACATGATTATTTTCAGAGCAACAAGATACATGTTACTGTCAAACGAACCCTCATTCAACAATTCAAGAATGTGTTGGAAGAAGGATCTTGCTACTTGCTTGACAATTTATTGGTGGCTAAGAATGAAATGAAGTTTAGGACAACTAACCATCAATACAAACTTAGTCTTATGGGTAGCACGAAATGTGTAAAGACTGAGTCCCAACAAATTCCTGCATATGCTTATGATTTTGTCAGCTTCCCACAGATAATAGCTGGTCGTGATGAGGGCACATTGTTTGGTTAGTATAAATTTATTATCTGATTTCATACATGGATAAATATCATGTTTTCATTTGATACTAATCAGTATTCTATTGGTAGATGGCATTGGACATGTTGTGGAAAAAGATGAGATGAAAGAGTTAGAAAAAATGGCATTACGGCGGGCTTATTGACTTTATGCTTGAGGATCAAGAGTAAGTAATATGCACCTTCTTTTCTAATCGCATCATACTTAGCCAATAAATATGTCGATAGTTGAAAATTAATGCGGATTTAATATATAATTGCAGGAAAAATAGGTTGTTCTGTACTCTGCAGGGTCAGTTCTTTGGCAGTTTCACGATATGTTCTCGCTAATGAAAGCAATGGACGGTGGTGGTAATTTTGCACATGTGCAGTTTGAACAAATTTGGTGGTATACACTAATCTTAGGATTCTTACAATTATAATTATTTAACCAAATTTGTTTTAAATACATTATCTGCCTAATTTGTAAATCTCATTGACTAATTGAAATAGGTCAAAATGGTGTATCAAATGCCTATAATGGAGCAAGCTTTTAATGAATCCGGATATCCCAGAGTGCTCTAATTATAAAAATACATTGGGAAATGGAGCCCATTTCTTGACTCCTATCTTGAGCAGGATGACAAACGTTCTCTTTGTCCCTTTGGCGAGAAGATTTGTTGTAGACTATTCGAATGACAATTTACGATTTGATGGACGCAAGCGAGGTCTTGCTTATATAATATATTTTGTTTCGTAGTTATTTATAGTCAAATGAATTGGGATGATTTTTACTTACTTAATTTAATTAATATCCAGAAATGCATGTGTGTTGTTCTTGCTACTATACTTGATGTGGATCCGGACAAGGGTGGTGCTATGAGGCATGTACTAGGTGTGCAAAGAAGGTTGTTCTGTTGGGAATAGATTTTCTTGTGAAGGCTGCGAAAAGATGATGCTGCAGTTCTTAGGTATGAAAAAATAACGTCTAAGTAAATTTAATTTTAACCTATTCAGGTTAATCCATGCTTTGATTATATATATATATATTTGTCTATAGGTATAAGTTGAACATTCAGTTATTGATAACACTTTGGATCAGCTACCTTTGTCCTCTTTGATAGGCTGCTTGACTCAGTTTTTAGGAGGAAGGACTGCAAAGGAACAAATGGATTTGATTAATAAGGTTAATTTAGAACAATCTGTACCTTTGTTAGATAAATGTTTTGCTGAATCGTAAATGAAGTTAACATACTTTAAGCATCTTTTAGGGTAAGGCTTGGTGATTATCCATTAGAGTTGGACACATTGATTGGGAAGCGAAGCTTTTCAAAGTAGAAATCAGTCAAGGGAATATCAATCGCACTTGGGATACATATATAGGGAAAAGAATGTCTGATGACCAGGAGATAATGGACAAATTTAACAAGAAATATTCTTTTAAGGTTTTCAGCTTGAATCATGATCATATTCACTGTTGTTTTGGTTGCTTAATATTCACTGCTCTTTTGGTTTCTTAATTATTTTATTTACAAAATCAGAAATTGTCTTTTGGTAGGATGAAGATGATGATGATGGCCAGGATCTTAGGGCCCTTTATTACTCCGTCATTGATGACAACATGAAGGTTTGAGATTGATGTCATGCTTCACTTACTAAAAACTTGAGTTTTTGGCAACTTTTACCATGATTTTACGATAATTCATGATACCCTATCAGTATTATTTGTGAACTTATATATTTAATAGGGCATTAAGAAATACGAATTAAGGAGTAAATATGGTTTACTCTATGTACTTCTCGGTCTGCCTTTTTCATGTGCTTTATTTTGATTTTTTCCCTGCTCCTTATTTTTTCATTCTTTCATCTGCATTAATATGTCTACAGTCAAAATACAGTAAGCCAAGCAAAAAAAAAAAAAAACTGCGTACACATATATATGTATATATATGATGTGCTAGGAACTGGATATCAGGTACGTGTGTTTTGTTGTTTGCATAGAATTGGCCTTAGCATCAGGTAGTGATGGGACTTTCTTTAGTCTCTAAAAACACGTGTTCTGTTGTTTGCATATCGAAGGAGCTGTTATGACAAAGAAATTAAATCAAAATCTAACTATTACCTGTATTATTCTATTTAAAATTTACCCAAATAACCAAATGTTAACATTGTTTGTAGCTGTAGTGTAATACATGAAAGCTTAGTAAATGCAACACGCCAAAAAATATAAATTATAGAAACTTATGCATCCATTAAATTGTGTCTAAGTGCATCTTCCTACATGACGACTGCCATTATTTTGGCGGCTTAAGTGGAAAATACTGCATTATAGGAGCTTTGTAAATATAGTTTCAAAGGAGACTAAATGAAGAGGCACAATGGAAAAATAAGCAACAATCAATATTTAATTCTAATATTTACAGGTTTGTTTATAATTTTATAAAATTAACTTATACGGAGTTATAT
This sequence comes from Calophaca sinica, assembly GCA_037113605.1. Lineage (NCBI taxonomy): Eukaryota > Viridiplantae > Streptophyta > Magnoliopsida > Fabales > Fabaceae > Calophaca > Calophaca sinica. The sequence continues at coordinate 71,087,957 of CM073733.1, read as the reverse complement.
TGTTGCCAGGATGATGCTAATGATGGAAATAATGTTGGTAAGGACGTGCTGTCCCAGGAGCATCCTCATCTAGAGGTAATATAATTCAAATGTTTTAATGATTTTCCCTATGTCAAATTTTTAGGAAAGTTATAAATGATTGCTAATGTTAACTCATTCATCGAATTGTAATTTTGTAGGACATCTCTACTGAGCTGACCCCTACCAGTAAGGCTATTAGAAAAAGAAATGCAGAGTCTGTGGTAGTATGTGTCGATGATGACGGTGGAGCTCAAACATCAAGCACAAAAGTACAGAAGGTTGTTGATGTTAAGCAGGAACCAAGTGATTGACTCATTGTAGTCATATTATTGGATTTGTTGGTCTGTTTGTGTTTTGAATAGATATTTTCAAAACAGTATTTTGGGTTATGTAATGTGTGGTGAAGACAGCTTTTGATTTCCAGCATTTACGTTTCTTATGTCATCGTGTTTTGGACCAGTTATGCCCTGATTTTCCAGGAAGCAAACAATTTACCGAACTTATATTTTGTAGTTGTCTGTCAACTGTTTTGTCGAATTTATGGTGAAGTAATCTTCATTTGGTGGAAACATATGTTGGATCGGTTATTATAAATTAAAGTTGAAATACCTTGTTATATTTTTTATTTTTTAAAATTTTAAGACAAATAATTTCAATTGTTTTTTGGTTACACCTAACATTAATAACCATTAAAACATCATTATTTCTAGATCACAGTACGGTATCGATGACACTATGTTTGAATTTTTCTCCTAACAGTTTATATACTCTTTTAACTTGGTAGCTGGTCTACATACACCTACTCAAGTTACAACTGTGAATGAAAAAAATTGTAAGAAATCCTTTAAACTACTTCGAATGTGTTGGTTATTATATGCCAAAAAACCACTGAAATTTCAATGTTGTTATGTCTATGTAGGTATCACTATCAAGGATACCGTTGGGCAACAAAAATCTCGCAGGAAAAAACCAAACGGCCTATCAGAAAATAATTATAAGCATGGTAATTGTAGTGTATGCTTTTGTATAAAAAATGTACTATATTATAATAATAATTTTACTGAATTAACTACTTCTGCTCATGTATAAATAAAAATATGTGGTTCTAATGACAAACAGTTTAAGACTAGCAAATCAGAATTTGGAAGAGTGTCAAAAGGGAATCATGTTTGCAGTGTTCCCTTAACAGACATTACTAACCGTAAGTTAACTAAATTAGTGATTATTTGGCAAAAATCAAATAACCATTTGATATATAATATCCGCTTACATTATTTACTTTCAAAGGTAATTCAGTACATTGGAATACTGCTACAAATACAAATCAAGGCTTGAACTCACGTGGACTAAGAAATCATCTGCAATCTGTTGAAAGTTCTCTCCATGCTGTGAATAAGAGAAAATTGACGCCCGACAAGTTTGTGTTGAATAATGGCAGAGTTTTACAAGGTCCTTCTACAGGATGGAATAATGGCTGCAACCATGAACTATCTCAACCAATAGACATCAGTCAAGCAACAGGATTAAACCTATCTACATGTAAGTACTAATTAATTGATCTTCCATTCGTGCATTAAATGATATTGAAGTTGGATCTAATGAGAAACAATCAAGAAACAAAATATGTGCAATAGAAACAACCTCAAAAGAAATCATCATTTGTAGTGTTCCATTACCGTGATAATTACTTTGCCAAACTATTATATAATCATGCCCAATGTATCTGAGTTTTTTATGTTACCAATTACACAGTTTCTCCAGTACACGGTGCTTTTACTCCTGAAGCTATGCTGAACTTACATCAACAGAGTAGTCCCATGTATTCTGTTAACAGCACTGTCAGCTCTGTGGAAAAAAAAATTAACACCTGGCAAGTTTTTGTTAGATAATGGCAGACTTATGCGGCGCCTATTTATTTATCGAGTCTTCGTGGATGACCACAGTAGTTTCGAGCCCCAACATGATAATCGATTAACGAGTCTAACAAAGGATGACCATCCCTCCAAACGAACGATATTCCGCCTCCTTACATTATCAGACATAAGTAACGGTAAGTATAGACTCTTGCCACCTATTAAGTTGTCAAATGTTTTTAAAAACATAAATTATTGTGTCTATATTTACCGTTACATTATTTTATTTGCACAGTTGATTCAGTTAATGTGGTTTGTAGCCCGAATCATACTTCGAAGCCAAATCAAGAGAGTAACAATCTCCATTTAAATGTTAGCTCTATCAGTAAGACAAAATTGTCAGCTGGCAAATTTGTGTTGAATAATGGCAGACTAATGGATCCCCTGTTTACTGTCAATAATCTTCGCTACAGCCCTGTATTGTCGCAACCAGAACATGTTACTCAGTTAGGAGGTATTAAAATGTTCATGTATGTCCCATTACATATTATAGTTATTATACATTAATGTCAGATTGATTAACTTTGATGAATATTGTGTGATATACAAAGAAACTGGCTTCAAGAATCGCATGCACTATGAATGGTGAAAATATTAATTCGTCTTCTGTTGAAATCCGTACACCGAATCAAAAAAAAAGGAAAATAAGAATAGACGACTTTGTTCATAATAACATATCAAGAAAAAGACATATTGTTGCTGATAACAACGATGCTGATGCTAATATATTGAACAATGCTATAAATGCAACTCCACTCTCAGGTATGAAAATATATTGCATAATAGTAATTGGGTTATATTGTATTGATTTCTTATAGGATGTTATTTTTGTGGATTTCATGTAACGCACTGTGTAGGATTTGATGAGCAATCATGTCAAGATCAACTACCTGAACAAAATGAACCTTCTTCAAATAATAATGGTAACATTGATGCAACCCACGAAGTAGGATTTGAGGAGCAATCACATCAAGATAAACAACTTGAACAAAATGAACATTGTTCAAATAATAATGGTAATCTATCCTTATTGAGCCACAATTTATTCTCTTATTATACCATGTTATTTAATAAAATTGATTCTATACACTATGTAGGATTTGAGGAGCAAATACATCAACATCAACAACTTGAACAAAATGAACCTTCTTCAAATAATAATGGTAATAAATCCTTATTGACACAAATGGCAATATATGTTTATTCAGGAACATCAGATGCCTACATTATTTCTATATGATATTAATTGATATATTTCATTCATTTTATTGACATTAACCTTTTGAAAATATTTGCTATAAATTATATGTAGTAGGTGCTATCCATGACAATGTTGATAATGATGATGATCTTGAAGTTGTCTCTGGAGAATTGAATTCAGTTAATGTTATAAGTCAAGGTATATTAATTTATTAATTTACTTATTGTTCATGTGTAACATACTTATAGTTTTCTTCACTTACACTACTATTTTTTTTGTGTCAGAATATTGGGACATCGGAGATCTATGTTCTAAGTGCTCAAATTGTGGGGCAATGATGTGGTATGATGAAAGAGTTCAAAAACGATACAATCCAGTTCACCCTAAGTTCTCGCTATGTTGTATGCAAGGGAAAATAGAAATTGCTCCGTTAAAGCGTCCACCGCAAGTTTTAAGAGATTTATTTCACAAGAAAGATAAAAGGAGTAAATATTTTCTAGATCATATTCGAGCTTTCAACATGATGTTTTCATTTACATCATTGGGTGGAAAAATCAACACTTCGATCAATGATGGGAATGCACCTCCTGTTTTTATCATGAGTGGTGAAAACTATCATCAAATGGGAAGTTTACTGCCACCACCAGGTTCTACGCCAAAGTTTGCACAGTTATATATATATGACACTGACAATGAAGTGCAAAATAGAATATACATTGTAAGGTAGAACTACTAATGCATTTTTATGTATAATATTGTTGACTGTTATTATTTTCTTTGAATTAAATAAATTATTACACTACTTATGTATTAATATTATTTGGATATTATCTACAGGATGGATAAACATAATTCAGCTCTAAAAGAGTCAATCGTTGATGATATCAAGCAAATGCTTGATACCTATAACTCTTATGTAAAAATGTATAGAATGGTTCGTGATCGACTTCAAAATGATGATGTGCCTAATTTGAAGTTGCGAATTTTAGGCAAAAGGGGACGTGATGGAAGAAGGTATAATATACCTACAACTCAAGTTCTTTGCTCTTATTGTGGGCGATTTTGATACAGCAGATGTTGAAAGGGATATAATTGTAGAGACCCAAACAGGTATGTTAAAGCGTGTCTCTGTGTTAAGTGCTGCTTATCTACCATTGCAATATCCACTGTTGTTCCCCCGTGGAGAAGATGGATATCGTGATGACGTTGAATTGAATGAGCGTCCGAATAAAGCATCAAACAAAAGACAAACAGTTTCAATGAGGGAATTTTTTGCCTACAGAATTCAGCAAAGAGATGTTGATAATTCAATTCTATTGTACTCCAAGCGATTGTTTCAACAATTCTTGGTTGATGGTTATAGCATGATAGAGTCTGCTCGGTTGAACTATGTGAAAACACATCAGAAAGAGTTAAGAGCAGATATGTACAAAGGTCTTGCAGATGCAGTGCTCAGAGGTGAAACTAATCCTTCATCAGCAGGAAGGAGGATAGTGTTGCCATCATCCTTTACAGGAGGTGCACGCTATATGTTTCAGAATTATCAAGATGCAATGGCAATTTGTAGGTGGGCAGGATATCCTGATTTATTCATTACATTTACTTGCAATCAGAAATGGCCGGAGTTACAAAGAGTTCTAACAAGTATGCATCTTAAAGCCGAGGATCGGCCCGACTTGGTTTGCAGGATTTTCAAAATTAAACTTGATCATATGATCAAGGAAATAAAAAAGGAAATCTATTTGGTAAGGTTAAGTCAGGTATGTATGTATTTGTATAACTTATTTCTAAGTTATAAAACAAAGCAGTAGTTAGGGAACTAATATTGCATAATTCTTCAATGTGCAGTCATATACACGATTGAATTTCAGAAGCGTGGATTGCCTCACTCCCACATTTTGGTTTTTCTACAACCTGAGTTTAGACGTCCACATCCTCATGATATTGACAATATCATATCTGCTGAAATTCCTGATGAAAGAACTGAACCAGAACTTTTTAGCATTGTATCTGGCCTTATGATTCACGGTCCATGTGGAGTACAAAACCAGAAATCTCCATGTATGGAGAATGGCAGGTGCACAAAATATTTCCCAAAAAAATTTGTTGAGAGCACTACTATTGATGCAGAAGGATATCCAGTATATAGGAGGAGGGATAATGGTAGAGTTATTAAAAAGGGTGTCTCTTTTATTGATAACAAATTTCTTGTGCCCTATAACAGGTTTCTTCTGCTAAAATACAATGCTCATATAAATGTAGAGTGGTGTAATCAATCCCGATCAATAAAATACCTCTTCAAATATATCAACAAGGGGCATGATCGCATAACAGCGACATTTTACAATAATGCAAATGAACAGGAAAAGCGTCAATGTGTTGATGAGATTAAATTGTATTATGACTGTAGATATTTGTCGTCCTGTGAGGCAGCCTGGAGAATATTTGCCTTTGACATTAATTACAGGGAGCCATCAGTTGAGAGACTGAATTTTCATTTACCAGATGAACAAATTGTAACTTTCTTTGATCATGAGTCAATTGATTCTGTTGTGGAAAAGGACAATGCCCAAACATCTAAATTTATGGCATGGATGGATGCTAATAAGAAGTACCCTGAGGCCAAGGATCTTACATATAGTGAATTTCCTACAAAGTTTGTCTGGGATCAACGTAAAAAGCAGTGGACTGTTAGGAAAAGAGGCTTTGCAATTGGAAGGCTGTATTTTGTTCATCCTGGAAGTGGTGAGATCTATTACTTAAGGAATTTGCTCAATTATATTAAGTGTCCAAAATCCTTTGCAGACATAAGGACAATTAATAATGTCCTCTACCCCACATTCAAAGATGCTTGCTATGCAATGGGATTAATAGATGATGAAAAAGAATATATTGATGCTATTATAGAAGCAAGCCACTGGGGTACAGCAACATTTTTAAGGAATTTGTTTGCAACTTTATTGCTGTCAAATCAGTTGATGAGGCCAGAATTCATTTGGGATAACACATGGCAATATTTAACTGATGACATCTTACACAGGCAACGACTACTCCTTCGCTTCCCAGGTTATTAATTGCTTTAACTTTTAGTTATCAAAGTTGATTAGTTAATAGTATCTTAGAAATGACAAACTGATCTTGGTATAATATGTTTTCCTTCATTTATTAAAATATCACTTATGTTGTTGTATTTGTGGCAGAATTGGTATTGACCGAAGATGAGCTGAAGAGTTTTGCTTTGGTAGAAATAGAGGCGTTGTTACAAAGCAATAATAGGAGTTTGAAAGATTTTCCCTCTATGCCACAGCCAGATATCACACTGATTTCAGAATCTCAAAACAGACTTATATGTGATGAGCTTAACTATGACAGACAAAATTTGGCTTTAGAGCATGCAAAATTGATTTCAACAATGACAACTGAACAAAAAAAATTTATGATACAATCATGCGTGCTGTTGATGAAAATCGTGGAGGAGTTTTTTTCCTGAATGGATTTGGTGGTGCAGGTAAAACCTTCATCTGGCGAGCAAGCTCTGCAGCAATTAGATCAAGGGGAGAAATTGTTCTTACAGTTGCCTCCAGTGGAATAGCAGCATTATTGATTCCAGGTGGAAGAACAGCACATTCAAGATTTGCCATTCCAATAAATATTAATGAGGATTCTACTTGCAACATTAAGCAAGGCAGTGCATTGACTGAGTTAATAGTGAAGACAAAGCTTATCATATGGGATGAAGCCCCAATGACACATAAGCATTGTTTTGAAGCCGTTGACAGGACTTTCAGGGATATTCTTCGATTCTCCAATAATGATAGCTTGAATCTTCCTTTTGGAGGAAAAGTTGTTGTCTTTGGCGGTGATTTCAGACAAATTCTTCCAGTAATTCCAAAGGGGACAAGACAAGAAATTGTTCATGCCAGCATCAATGCTTCATATCTCTGGGAATGTTGTAAAGTCTTAACATTGACAAAAAATATGAGGCTGGAAACTGGATCTTCATCTTCTGATGTACATGAAATGAGGGAATTCTCAAACTGGATCTTAAGTATTGGAGATGGAAGTATTGGAGAAAACAATGATGGTGAGGTTGATATTCAGATACCAGAAGACTTGCTAATAAATAATTCAGGTGACCCTATTGCTTCTATCGTTGAAAGTACTTATCCATCATTATTGGAGAATTACAGTGATTCTTCATTTTTTCCAAAATAGGGCAATTTTGGCACCAACAAATGACATTGTTGACACATTGAATAATTATATTCTGTCAATGATACCTGGTGAAGAAAAAACTTACTTAAGTTTTGATAGCCCGTGTTCAATTGATGCTGCCATTGACAGGCCAGATGATGTTCACACTCCTGAGTTTTTAAACACTATTACTTCTTCAGGGTTTCAAAGTCATCAGTTAAAACTCAAGATTGGTGTACCAATAATGTTGTTGAGAAATATTGACCAATCTTCAGGATTATGCAATGGCACTCGACTTATAGTCACCCAGATGGGAAATTATATAATTGAGGCAAAGGTCATTTCAGGAAATAATATTGGCCAAAAAGTCTACATTCCAAGATTGTCATTGACTCCGTCTGATCCCAGGATTCCTTTCAAATTTCAGCGGAAATAATTTCCAATTGTTGTATCATTTGCAATGACTATAAATAAGAGTCAAGGTCAATCTCTTAAAAATGTTGGTCTTTATCTTCCACGACCTGTTTTTTCACATGGACAACTATATGTTGCCATTTCAAGAGTTACTTCACGAATTTGGTTTGAAGATTCTTATTATCGACGACAAAGGGAGGTCTCCAACACTACTACAAATGTAGTTTACAAAGAAGTCTTTCAAAACCTGAGATAGGTAATATATAATTTTACAAAACACATTTTCTATATTATGAGAATCAATATTACTGCACTTGGTCATTAGTGTTTCTACTTATCAACTATGCATATTTACCCTTCCATTTTATTATGTACAGGTCAAATTACTTGCCAATATGGTTAAACAGACCAAAGCACGTACAACAACATTTCGGATATCAAATGATGTGAGAATATGTTCATGAACTTATGTTCATAGTATTTGGGTATTTGTAATAAACAATTCATTTTTTGACTCATTTTGAAGTTTTTGCATCCGTATATGCAACTCAGTACTTTAATATTTTTGTGAATCCAATATTACTTACATAACATACTTACCCGTGCATCGCACGGGTCGGTGATCTAGTGAATCAAGAAAATCATTTGTCTCATTTCTAGTCTCAGTCAACTTTAACTGGTGTTCTCTTAAATTTTTCGATCCTATGTTAAAACCGAGTTTTTTTGTTAGGATTAGATAATTTGAAAATAAAGGATGATACTTTAGCAATTTTCAGAACGTATTCCCACCAAAAAAGAGTTGGAAGATACGAAACAGATGGCAAAGAGAGTCTTCTTGTTCTATTTTAATGTTAAAGGGTTTTTATATGTAAAATAGTGGGATTCTTTAATAAAAGCTCAGAGACTATCTACTCTCTTTTGTTTATTTTTTAAACAACTTACTATGATTTACCCAATTAAGTTTTATGTCTTGTGCTTGTATAAAAAAAAAATTCAATAAAGAATTATTTATACAAGCACATTAGGGATGGCAATTTCCACCTGTGTGTGGGGATCCCCGCGGGGACTACCCCATTCGGGACTTGGCGGGAATTTTTCCTGGGAACGGGACGGGGAGAAAACCCCACATGGTCGGGGATGGGGACGAGGATCATACCCCCGCCCCGTGGGGTCCCCGCCCCGAGCATATTACATAACTATCCCTAAAAAATACATATATATGTATTATAATGATTGGTTTTTTGGTCTTTTTATGTCTTTTTTTAATTTTTAAAAACTATAATGGTTTTAGTAAAATAAAGCAAAAGAAAGGTCATCACTCATCAGATTCACAAATCATGATCATAATGACTTCACATGTTGGACTAGACATGGAAAATTGATTTTGATATTGTAATTTTGAAACTTTTTCATACTTTTATATTTTGTTTTTCAATTTTATCGAATTTCAGTGTTTTTTTTTATTTTTTTAAATTTTGGGGTCAAGTGACCTGAGAGATCCGTGGGGATGGGGATGGGGGAGAAAAACTCCCCATGACGGGGATCAGAGACGGGAACGGGGGGAAATCTGGGAGGCGGGGCGGGGAGCGAGGGAGCACTCCCCGGTACCGCCCCGCCCCGTTGTCATCCCTAAAGCACATGATATATACTGTCAACGTAACATGTTCCACGAGATTTGTGAGCCTGACACATGTACTTTTTAGTTATTTTTTTTTTGGAAATTATGAATTTCTCTTGAGGATAACAAAAGACTGAAATCATCTAGTGATAATATTGATCAACGATGATGTTCCAAGATCAACCACTTTTGAAAGAACCAATCACCTGATTGGAAGATATGAATGTTAATAAAAGATGTTCACCTTGGAAAAGATAACATATTGATTTCTCTTAATCAAATATTCAATAAAATAATTGTTTCATCTCTTTGACTTTCAATCAATACTTTTTCCGGTTAGATATAAAATATAATAATATTAAATAATATAATAATATTAAACATTTTTAATTTTTAATATCTACTGTCATATAGTATATAGTTTATTTTTATCATTTAAATTAATTTTCACTATTAATCAAATTATTATTTTTTTATATTTCATTAAAATATCGATATATCGCATTGTTGGGTAACCATGATGCCAACAATTTGCCTTTGACTAGGGAAAAGAGTGAAGACTTTGGGTTCGGTTCAAAAAGGCAAAGCAGTATGACTAATCGAATACACGCCGAGTACTATGTGGGATAGATAAATGGATTTTGTTTTAGTCAATAAAGGGTGTGTTTGTCCGAAGAAATGTTATTCCTACTTAAGTGTTTGGTAATTATTTAAAAGTCTTTGAAATGTTTTTATAATTTATTTAATTAACAATTTTAAAATATTTAAAATTACAAATACATATTGTAAAATGAAGTGGGAGTAGAAAGTTATAGGTGGTTGATTTTATTCCCATAGAAATGTTAGATTCCCACCTTTATTAAACTTGAAATAAACATGTTTCCAGAAATAATATTTCTGGCATTGAAACAAACACACTGAAAGGGTTAAACTTGTTTTGTTACAACTAGAAGGCATCATTCCGATCCCAGCTCATAATAATCCAGTACAAGACAAACAGCTTACTTTAATGTTGGGTCTCACTAATACAATATAAAGGGTTTTAGTAATACCCCCCTCCCCCCAATTTTTAGTACCATACACTCCCATGTCAGCTTTTCGTTTTGTTTTTTCAAAATGCCCCTGTCCATAAACTTAGCTCACATGTGAATTAGCCATCCGTAATGTCATTTACGAATAATTTATAACATCCGGTAATATATTTACAGATGAGAAGTAATTATACCGTCTAAAAATATATCTGCGAAGACATTTTGGATAGTATCCGCAATTATTTACGAATGACTGTGATTGCTGTCCGTAGATATATTTACGGAGGTGATAAATATCTCTAAAAATTTGTTTTTGCTGACACACCCCTAATGCGTCAGTGTCAGCCTGTAAATGAAAGAGAGTTAGTAAATGAATGGATGAAATTATACCGACACTTTGAACGGTTGAGATCGCACCAACACTTTGGACGGTTGAGATCGCACCAATACTAGTATAAATGGAAGTCATCTGAGACACCACAACTCAGAGTTCATTCATCTTCCTTCCTTCACTCATTCACTGACCTTCGTTATAAACACGAGTTCCAGATGTTGGAACCAAGTTGATTCAGAAACAATGACCCTTAATTATTTTGATAATAACAAATAATGTATAAGAACAATTTATCCTCTGATGTATTCTCTAGTATGCAGAATCTAGTGAGAATTCACTATTATTCATCGAAAGGATCTATCTCAGAAAAATATGGCTATGTGAGCTACTTACCCTCTGGCATGATCGAGCTAAATTTGGTGTGCATCCTCTGGTAAGAGTAAGATGACGTAAGCATCTTATAACCATGCTCCGGTAGAACCATGCTCTGGTAGAACTACGCTCCGATAGAACCATGCTCTGGTAGAACCATGTTATGGTAGAACCACGCTCTGGTAGAACCGTGTCTGGTAGAACAATGCTCTGGTACAGCCTTGTCTCGGTCTTGTCAACTCTGCATCTGATAAATAGAGTATCTCCATTTTCAAAATGCCTCTGTGTAGTTTGCCTCTGGTATCACACCAGACAAAACGAAGTCTTCAAGTCTATTTCAAGCATTTAAGGATCCTCATTTGAGGTTCTTTAATGTACGAGGAATCAAAGGCAGAATAGAATACCAACGGATATTTATTCACTCTGTCTTGCTCTGAAAGGATCTCGTTTCTCAAAAAGGATCACAAAAGGATAGATTTACCATTTACAGTTGTGACAATGTACAAAATAGAAAGATAAGGACTACACGTCGCACAAAAAGCGGATCTTATTTTTCAACCGCTGGTGAAGGACCTGCCTATGTCACAACGACTTTATTGGAGTATCTCACTATATATATCATCTGTCAAACAGTGAAGAACATTAGAGAAGTGAACAATCAAGAATTCAACCCTAGCTTTCTAAGATTAAAAGAACTGCACTTCAAAAGTTTTATTCTTTCGTTAAGAAAGTTTTTCTGTGCTTAAGATTTAATTCTTATCCTCTCGTGTTGAGAGCTTGTTAAGCTTATTTCAAAATCATTTGAAATCAGTTTGTATCAAGCCCAGTAGTGGTTATAGTTCCTCAAAGGCTTGACTGAACTAAGTCGTTTTGAGAAGTTGAGAGTATAGCCAAGTTTTGGCAGTAGTATACTCTTGAGTTGTGTTTCCTCAAAGGATTGACTGTACTAAATCGTTTTGAGAAGTTGTGAGTTGAGTCAGGTTGATAGTAGTCTTCTCACAAGTTGGAATTAGTTTGATTATAGTGAAAAATCCTTCAGGAGCGAAGGGACTAGATGTAGCTACTAATTTGGTGGTGAACTAGTATAAATCTCCTATGTCTGCTTCCTTTCTCTCTAACTTCTTATTTAATTACCCTGAAAGCATCTCTTTGAAAAACTGCATTACTAGCATCTGATTTTTATTTCAGCATCTGCCAAGGTTTCTGTGTCTGGCTTTATTTCTTGCGTTTGCCAGTAGTTCTGTGTTTGTTTTTATAAAACTGTGTTTTTAACAAAGGTTTACGAAAAAGTTTTATAAAACACAATTCAACCCTCCTCTTGTCTTTTACTTGATCACATTCACCAGACTTGTTGTGTATTACAACGATCAAATTACAACAACTGATAAAGGGATCACATTCAAATGTGATGTCCTTAAAATATTTAGGGTAAACTAATGCATCACACTTGATGTCTTAAAGAAAAAATTCATGGTAACGTGAGAGCTGGATATAGCAAAAGGGTGGTTGATATCCATTATCGGTACCCTATATCTATGGGACATGGATGTGTTGAATACGGAGCTATCAAACTTGAAGATGACAGCGAGATGGAAAAGATGTTCTCCATTTTTGCCGAATATGCTAGCCTCTGGTAGATCGAGTTATACGGAGATCTGGTCAGATCCAACGAGGAGATCATTGCTTGCTTAAGGAAACCAAAGTTCGTTGACGAAATCATCACAAGTTTGACTGAACCAGATCCATCAACCAGTTCTAATGACCATACCATCACCAGCTTGAGACAACCATGACGTATTTTTAAGTTTATTGTATTTTAGATATGTTTAAGTATGTATTTTAGATATGTTTAAGTATGCTTAATTTTTAAGTTTGTTGTATTTTTCATATTTTCAGTGTTGAAAGTGCTTTAGTATGCGTACATAAGCCAAAATATAGTTACAAAATAGTGTGCATACATATACAAAAAATAATTACAAAATACAACGCATACATAATGTGCTTACATGAGTACAAAATATCTACAAAATACAACTGAAGGTGGAAAAAAAAAGACGATATTGCGTTTGCGCGGGTCGTGCCCTCCTCCTCCTCCTCCTCTGATAAGGGACAAGCATCCCCATCTCACATATCAGAGCCTAAAGTGCCAAATAGGCAGGGATCTTCTGCTGCACCTCCCCTTTGTCCAGGATATCTTACATGCCATCCCGGGTCAACGCGAGCGTTGCCTTCAAACAATAACTTATCATATTAAAAAAACATTCAAAAAAACTTATTTACTGTGCAAAATTATATAAATTAATATTGACTTACCTGATAAAGCTTAGCAGAACTACTAGAGGCAGAGCTGTCCTCTGGTGCCTCTGATGCGTTTGTTGTGGATGCATGTGCAGCATGAGCATCTGTCTGTGCAATGGCCTCAACGATGGCGGCCCTAAGTGGCTCTCCGTCAACTGGTTGTAGAAGGTACAAATGACAAATCCGCACGTACCAGCAAGATATTCTGGTACCGTGTCCTCCGGGGACATCACTGGTCGAGCAGACTCTGCAGGATCCCGTGGGATGCTCTGGATGTACCCGAACTATTGCAGGACCTGCTCTAGGAGGTGTGGGTGCATCATCTCGCAACACCGGATCCACCTAGAGAACCAGGAGATCTCATGAAATGGATGGTATTGGCAATGATTGTCGTATGGAGACCAACACATGTTGTCAAGTGCCAACTAGTCTAGACCAGTGCAGTACGACATCACATCTCTAGTTCCCAGAACCGCTAACCATCGGCAGGCCTGAGGAAACTCCTTCTGCCACTTCTCGTGCTCTGACGGGCATAAATATTAGGAAAGTGCTCTAGAATCCATGTCTGAAAATTAATCAGTGTATCAACAACAATAAATAATTTGGTGAAACGAACAACATAAATTACGATGTCGGTATATTAACTTGTAGAAGGGTGATGTATCTGCCATACCCCTCGTCCTGTGCAGCCTTGCGTCACACAGGTGATCATATAAAAAGTATCATTTTGCATGATTTTTTTTCGAGGGGGTTTTGAAAACCGCCTCAAATTGTTATAAATCAAAGTACACAGCGGCATTTGTATAACAGAAAAGATATTTTGACAACAATAAGTTGTCAGGACACCGTATTTGAAGACCACAGTGCCTTTTTTATCACGTTTTTCTCTCTCCCGTTGTCAAATCAAGATTTGCTTTGAGTGTGTGTATTTACGGTGTCGATACTTGTTGGAACTTGGAGTAGTGAATTAAAAAAATTGGGAAGTCCCACATAGGAGATAATAGACACTTTAAGAGTGTTTATATATGTGGAGCTCACCCCCTTGGGATGTGCCCCAAGGGGTACCCACTTTTATAAGAGGGAGAGGACGCACACAAAGTGACCACCACACACGCGCGCGCGCCGCCGTTCGTCCGACCGGGCTTGGGCTTGGGCTGTGTGGTGTACTTCTTTTTTGGTAAACGGAAAAAATTAATTTTTTAAATTTTAAATTTAAATTGTGCGTTTACTTGGTCACTACTCTATCAGAGTGACGTTCCGAGAATCTCTCACCCACAATCAGATTTTTCTTCACACGTTTTCTTGTTCAACAAGACGGTAGTCGCCTATAAATAGGAGACTCCGCATCAGTTTCAAATCGCCCCAAACTTGACGCACTTACCGAGTTTATTCTCTTCTCTCCCCATTTAATTTTCTTCCGTTCAAAAGTGTGCAACTGTCGAGTGGTTTTGTGAAACCATATTTCGAGTGGTTTTCTTTGAAAAACCATATATCAGAAGGTGTATATCTTAAACGGATTTCTGCAGTGCAGCAGAAATTCGAATCTGATTGAGCTGTTTTATCCTGGGGACGTCGTGGTTGATAGCCTGCTTGCACCTTTGAGCAATGCCGCGAAACGTCTTAAAGAGAGCGACCTAGTCCGCGACTCATCTCAGTAATTTCATCGGTGATTTTGAATTTTCGAATATTTTTGCAAAACAATTTTCAACAATTTTAAGACGTTTTTCAAATCAGCCATGAATACCGATGAAATTACTGGCTCTGGTTCTGCTGCTAATGACTTCAACAAACCGTTTCGGTTTGAGGGATGTCACTTCAAGCGCTGGCAACAAAAGATGCAATTTTTCTTAACTGTTAAAAAGGTTGCCAACGTCTTGACAGAAGACATTCCTGTGTTGGATGAAAAAGCTGAAAAGGAAGAACAGGATAAAACAAACAAAGAAATACTCCTATGGAATGAGCATGACTATCTCTGCAAGAATTTTATTCTGAACGGTCTGAGTGATGAACTCTATGATTACTATAGCACTCGCAAGACCGCCAGAGATGTCTGGGATGCTTGAAAAAGAAATATGATACTGAAGAAGCTGGCACTAAAAAATATGCAGTGAACCGCTATATCAATTTCAGAATGTCTAATGACAAGTCTGTTGAGGTTCAATCACATGAGCTTCAGAAAATTGCTCATGAAATCACTTTTGAAGGTATGACCCTAGATGAACAGTTTCAGGTGGCTGTTCTAATTGACAAATTACCCCCAGCTTGGAAGGATTTCAAAAATACTCTGATGCACAAAACCAAAGAACTTTCTCTAGAAGGCCTGATTACCCGCCTTCGAATTGAGGAAGAATCCCAGAAACAAGATCAGAAAGAAGAAGTCTTGTTTGTTTCAAACAAGAAAACCACTGGAGCGGTTCTGAAGCCAACTGGCAAATCATTTAAGAATCAGAACCGTACTCAGCCTCAAAAGAACCACAACAAGAATGGGAACCCTCCCAAGGTCCCAAATCCGAAGCCTCAACCACCTCCTAGAAATGATGCTGCTCCACAATTCATTTGTTTTAATTGTGCGAAACCAGGTCATATGGCACGCAAGTGCAGGAACAGGCCAAGCTCTGCTGCGCAGGCTAACCTGACTGAAGAGCCATTTATGGCTATGATTACTGAGATCAATGTTGTTGGTGGATCAGATGGTTGGTGGGTCGACACTGGCGCCTCTCGCCATGTTTGCAATGATCGTGCTATGTTCAAAAGATACACTGCTGCTGAAGATTTGAAAGTGATGTTGGGCGATGCTCACACCACTAATGTTGCAGGTACTGGAGATGTCGAGCTGAACTTCACTTCTGGAAAGACCCTGATTCTGAAAGATGTGATGCACACTCCAGTAATCAGGAAGAATCTAGTTTCTGGCTTTCTCTGGAACAAGGTAGGTTTTACTCAGTCTATTGTGGGGGATTTGTACACCATTACTAAAAATGGTGTTTTTGTAGGGAAAGGGTATGCAACAGATGGCATGTTCAAATTGAATATTGAAATGAATAAAATTTCTACTTCTGCTTATATGCTTTGTGATTTTAATATTCGTCATACTCGTCTTTGTCATGTGAACAAACGCATTATTTCTAATATGTGCAATTTAGGATTTATTCAAAAATTATCTTTCAATAATTTAGAAAAATGCGAATTTTGTAGTCAAGCTAAAATTACCAAAACGCCGCATAAATCAGTAATTAGAGAATCTGAACCGTTAGATTTAATTCATTCTGATATATGCGAATTGGATGGAACATTAACCAGAAATGGTAAACGATATTTTATCACTTTTATAGATGACTGTTCCGATTATAGTTTTGTATATCTTATGAAACATAAAAGTGAAGCGTTTGATATGTTCAAAGTTTTCCTAACTGAAATTGAAAATCAATTTAGGAAAAAGATTAAGAGACTTCAAAGTGATAGAAGAACTGAGTATGATTCCCAGTTATTTAATAATTTTTATAAATCAAATGGAATCATACATGAAACGACTGCACCATATTCACCTGAAATGAATGGTAAAGCAGAAAGAAAAAATAGAACGCTTATTGAATTGGTTGTTGCTATTATGCTCAACTCTGGCGCTGCATCTCACTGGTGGGGGGGAATTTTATTAACAGTTTGTTATGTGCTCAATAGAGTACCTAAATCCAAGAATAAAATTTCTCCGTTTGAGATATTAAAGAAAAGACAACCTAATGTGTCTTATTTTCGAACCTGGGGTTGCCTGGCCTATGTCAGGATCCCAGATCCAAAAAGAGTCAAACTCGCCAGTAGAGCCTATGAATGTGTATTCATTGGGTATGCAGTAAACAGTAAAGCATACAGGTTTTATGACCTGAACGCCAAAGTGATCATAGAGTCAAATGATGTTGACTTTCATGAAAATAGATTCCCTTTTAAATCAAGAAATAGTGGGGGCACCGGAACTAGTCAAGTTTATCTGCCTAGGAACATTGAGAACAATGAACAAAGGGGAATAGAACCTAGAAGAGGTAAGAGAGAACGTGTTGCTAAAGACTATGGACCTGATTATACAGTCTATACACTAGAAGAGGATCCAACTAGTATTCAAGAAACTTTGTCTTTATTGGATGCAGATTTGTGGCAAGAAGCCATAAATGATGAAATGGATTCCCTAGAGTCTAACAAGACCTGGCATTTAGTGGACTTGCCTCCTGGTTGCAAACCAATAGGTTGCAAATGGGTTTTGAAAAAGAAGCTAAAACCTGATGGAACTGTTGAGAAATACAAGGCTCGCCTTGTAGCCAACGGTTTTAGACAAAGAGAAAATATAGATTTCTTCGACACATTTTCACCTGTTACAAGAATTACATCCACGAGGGTACTTATTTCACTGGCTTCTATTTATAATTTAATAGTACACCAGATGGATGTCAAAGCGCTTTTATATGGTGAATTGGAAGAAGAAATCTATATGGAGCAACCTGAAGGTTTTGTAGTCCCTGGACAAGAAAATAAGGTCTGTAAGTTAGATAAATCTCTGTATGGTCTTAAACAAGCTCCTAAACAATTGCATGAAAAGTTTGATAATTTGATTATTTCGAATGGGTTTAAAGTGAATGAAAGTGACAAATGTATTTATTACAAATCGAAAAATGACATTTGCACTATCATATGTCTCTACGTAGACGACTTACTCATATTTGGTTCAAATATTCATGCCGTGAATAATGTGAAATCATTGTTGTGCAACAACTTTGATATGAAAGACCTCGGAGAAGCAAGTATAATCCTTGGCATTAAAATTACTAGATCGGAAAAGGGAATTTCTTTGGATCAATCTCACTATATTGAGAAGATCTTGAAGAAATACAATTACTTTGATTGTAAACCTGCTTGTACACCATATGATCCAAGTGTAAAACTTTTTAAGAACACCGGTGAAGGTGTTAGACAAATAGAATATGCGAGCATCATTGGCAGCCGAAGGTATGCCACTGATTGTACTAGACCCGACATAGCCTATGTCGTGGGACTGTTGTGCAGGTTTACAAGTCGACCTAGTATGGAGCATTGGCATGCCATTGAGAGAGTCATGAGATACCTAAAAAGGACCATGAATCTCGGATTACACTATCAGAGATTTCCAGCTGTACTTGAAGGGTACAGTGATGCTGATTGGAATACTCTATCAGATGACTCCAAAGCAACTAGTGGCTATATATTTAGCATAGCTGGAGGTGTCGTCTCTTGGAAGTCTAAGAAACAGACTATATTGGCACAATCCACTATGGAGTCTGAAATGATAGCACTAGCAACAGCTAGTGAAGAAGCAAGTTGGTTGAGATGCTTGCTAGCAGAGATTCCGTTATGGGAAAAACCGATGCCAGCTGTGTTGATCCACTGCGATAGTACCGCGGCTATTGCAAAAATAGAGAATCGTTATTACAACGGTAAGAGACGACAGATACGTCGTAAGCACAACACTGTGAGAGAGTTTCTCTCAAAAGGAGATGTGAGAGTGGATCATGTACGCACTGATGAAAACTTAGCTGATCCTTTGACGAAAGGATTAGCTAGAGAGAAAGTCCAAAATACATCTAAAAGGATGGGACTACTGCCTTTGGAACCATGAGTCACTCATGATGGTAATCCAACCTAAAAGACTGGAGATCCCAAGAATTAGGTTCAATGGGTAATAACAAGTTGTGAAGTGATATGAGATGAACATGCGATTATAAGTCAAGTGGCATAATTCCTGAAGCGATTAAAAGATGAGGTAATAGAAACTCTTAATGAGATCTATACTCTATGTGGAGTGAAGTACCTAGCTACAGGTGTACTTTTGATAGACTCAAATTTGTTTAGATTGAAGCGCTTTTTATTTTATTACGTGGGGGTTTATAACCCCCTCAAATAAAACAATTGAAATTGAAATGTTGTATCGTTTCCACTCCCCCTTTAACCTTTTCCCACTCTTATGAACCTCAAAACGATCGTCGCAATTTTGGCATCTCGTCACCCATGTCTTCAAAACCCTAGAGTTTAATTTGTTCTCCTTTCTTCTTCCCTTCCAATCGGACCATCACTGCCCCCTCCTATAATTGCATCTCCGACCAAGTCATGGCCTGGCAAGACAGCTCCTCCCCTCTTCTCATAACTGGACGGAGATCACGAATAGAAGCACAGGAAGACGCTGAACACCATTCCCATCGTACATCTCTGACACGGTGAGTTTTCGTCTCGTTTTTCCAGTCTGTTACATTCTATTCTGCCAAGAACTGTGTGTAATTGTTTCTTCTTCCTTCCTGTCGCATGAAATTGCCGTTTCGTCGCCCAAGACCGTGCGCCACCATTTCGGAGTCATCGTCTCCACGCCGGACACAGTGTATATGCCCTGGGTCCGCGTTATAAGACGTTTTCAGGATTTGAACGTGCTCATGGTAATTTAATATTTGTGTCTATTTTTTTGTTGTTGATAATTTTGTTAATTTGGTGCTAATTGGAACAAATGAGGGTTATGTTTGAGGTTTTGATGGAGGGGGATATATAAGATAAATTGAATTGAGTTGAATTGCATTTTGTGTACATTAGATACTACTACATTAGCTATGTGTTTGTTGTTAGTAGCTTCAGAGGCTTTAGAAGCTTCCTTCTAAGTTGTAACTAAGCTTCAAATAAAATCCTTGGTATAATTATATAGGGGCAACATATACCTTTGAATACCTTAGTAGCTGTCCAAATGATGTTTGTTCAACTAGGAAGGATTCTCTATAGTCTGGATATAATTGGCATATCTATATCGTTGACAATCAGAAAAACTCGTGATTTCCTGTTGGTCTGCTGTGTTCTAGTTGTTGGAGACAATCATAAAGAACATTGGATATATTGTTCAGATGCATGTTGCAGAGGGAGGTGTGCTTCATGAGATCCAACTATGCTTTCAAAGCATTCTTATTCTGATTATATTGTTTTGAGCAATTGACGTTGTGCTTGGGAAATGGATTCATATCAGCACCCAAAAGTTTTAGTATGTAAAAAAGTAAAAACTGGTTATAAGGTGCAAAAAATAAGGTGCACCAAATCACAAATTGCCATAAAGCATTACCTACAATGTGTGGTATTGTGCTTGAATTTAGCTTTAGTTATGCCCTTTTTTCTTAATGCTGAATATTTGACCTGCAAGAAATTGAAAGCTTGTGATGGATCCAAATACTGTTTGTGGTTAAGGACTTTGAAATTTAGTTTGAGTGGCTCTTTGATGCATGGAAAAAACAGGATGCAATTGTGTAGAACTATTTGACCTTTTTGAATTCGACATGATAGACCAATGATTTATTGGGGAAATAACATTGTATTGGACTTAATTCTATTATACGTATGTTGTTTCTTTAACAGGATGAAGTTGTATGATATATCAACTGAGTGTTTTTCTTGTGCTTGTATTAGGTTCATAGAGCAAGACTGAAAGGTGACAAAGGCGATGTTATTGCCAAGATAAATGAACCTTACAAGCCATATGGATTCATGACACCAGTAAACTTCTGATTCTGATTTACTTGGCAGCACAACTAACATTGCCTTTTCCATTTTTCTGTGTTTTTTTTTATTCATTCTGACTTTTAATTTTTTTTTTTTTGTTGCTTTTGGATGAAATCTTTTTTATATTAGTCTTTTGGCATGAAGTTTTGAAATTATTGTGTTTATAGTTATTACTTTATTAGGTGTATGTCTTAACCATGTAAAATACTTTATCACGAGTAATGATTTTTGGACAAAAAATTGTGGAAATTAAGTTTAAGTTTATAAGAAGATTATTCGTGCTATCAGAAAAGAGTGACATGTCCTGAACATAGCTTGGCCGAGCTTGTTGTACACTGATTGCTTTGGTGTATATATATGTGTGTGTATATATATATATATATATATATATATGATCCCCCTGTGGTAGACTGTTGAAGATAGTATTTATGGTTATATATACACACACAGTGTGTGTGTTTTGTTTCCTAATAATACTCTTTTATTTGCTATAGCTGTTAACGGAGCTGAACCACTGAGAATTGAGGAAGAAAAAAAATTATAAGAGGCATGATTGGCCGCCCAAGAAGTTGTGTTTGCAATTGCAGAGAAAGATAAAGCAAGTAGTATTGCAGCCATGGAAGCAGCTGGAATAGCCAAAAAAATGCAGAGGTGGAATTGCATAGAAGAGCAAGTGTTGAAGTACGTTAAAGCTCTCAAAGACGCAGAGGAAATGAGGAAGCTAGCCTAAACTGATGTAAAATATAGAAGATACTCCATTTGAGGAGATCATGTAGTGCTAGTAACATTTGATAATGTTTTTATGATTTTTAGGCTAGTATAAATGTTAAGTTGTCTTCTGTGAATTACAATTGATATTTGTACCACAAGTGTTTAAACAATATGTATGTTACTATGAAATTTAAATGAAATTGGTGTGGGTATCTTAGTAGACTTTGTTATTGCAACATATTACGAAGATGCAAAGATGTTGGTAAATAAATGCGTTTGAAACAAAAATTGTCTCAAGTGGTGAGATATATATTTTTTTGCAAATTCAAAGGGTGTGAAAAACAAAATCATTTTGATCAGTTGGATATGAAAAATCACTTCATTTATATAAATTATGATGATAAAAGGGGTTTTCAACCTCCAAAAATAAACCGCCGCCCATTGAGGAGGTTATCAACCTCTGCTAAATAAACCCCACAAAATGAATATGATATCGGGGGTTTCAAAAAACCGCCGCAAATTATTTGTGGCGAGCGTATCTGCAGCGTTTTTTAAAACCCCTGCAAATTAATTTGTAGAGGTTGAAAACCCCCGCAAATTGAGCTGAAAACCCGTGCAAATTTATGATTTTTTTGCAGTACATTCTCCACGGTGTTGAAGCTAAACTTTCTAAGAGGCGCAAGCCCAGACCGCTCCAAAATCTCCAACAACCAGCCATCATCACAGCCAATAACACAATCCTCAATCTTCCGCACATGGTTAACTACCCTCAGTGGTTTCTGGAACTGTAAAGAAAAAAACAAAAATAATCAATTAGTACCGAAATACAAATTCTTAAAAAAATATTGACATCTAAAAATAATTAACAATTACCTCTCCCACCCACAGGCAGGTGGTCGTGTGGTCTGGAAATGAGCTGAGGAGAGACATATCCTCCCAGCCCCCAGAAGATGCCATTAGTAACCCTCACCTGTGCGGGTCGTGGGGCTGTCAGGGAATCTCTCCAGCTTGTGGTGGTGGAGATGGTAGGGGTGGTGGTGGAGATGGAGGGGGTGGTGGAATATCCTGATCCTGTGTTGGTGGAGGTGGTGGCGGCATCCTCTGGCTAGCCTACCTCCTCCTGCTTGTGCTTGCGGGAGGAAGCCATAGGCACATGTCGCCGTGCTCGTCCTCCTCGCGAACTACCTTCACCGCCCTTCATCATACTTGCACGACAATCACATAATTTGAAATTAAAAGAGATTTGGAATTCTGACCATGTTCATAAATAGACTTACGGATGTATGTTATCATAACATCCATAAATTTATTTATGGACACATTGTCCACTACGTCTGTAAATAAATTCACGAATGTGTTAAGTGTACTCATAATTTTAAAACATCCGTGAATTTATTTACGGACACAGTGTATAATGTGTCCGTAAATAAATTTACAGATGTTTTGTTTTTTTAAAAAGTTTTAAAACTTCTGCAAATGTATTTACGGACAAAGGTTTTAGCCTGCCAGTTGAAGATGGAGGAAAAACGTGAAATTGAGGAAGAATTGAAGAGGGATGTGGGATTTGGGTAGGTTTTGGGTGATTGAGAGAGTGGGAGAGGAAGAGAGAAGAAGAAGGGGAAAAATGAAGAAGAAGAAGGAGGCGGGTGCGTGGGGGAGGAATTTAGAAAACAAAAATAAGTGATTTTTTGTAAATATATTTACAGGAAGGGTTAAAAACGGGGAAAAAAATAGAAAAACTGATGGAGGTGCATGGTACTAAATGAGGAGCGTTATTAATAAAACCTTAATATAAACTCAAGTTCCTATGGCTAGTTGGATCATGTCGTCTCCCTAAACATTTTTTTTTTAAATATAATGGGTGCAAGTCGGTTAAAACGCTCATGTGTGCAAGAAACATAGTGGTTAAATATAATACTTTTAGCAGAAGTGATGCAGGGTCGCCGGTGGTTTGTTGGTCCGAGGCTAGCTTTTAA
The DNA here is from genome assembly GCA_037113605.1 of Calophaca sinica. Classification (NCBI taxonomy): domain Eukaryota; kingdom Viridiplantae; phylum Streptophyta; class Magnoliopsida; order Fabales; family Fabaceae; genus Calophaca; species Calophaca sinica. The sequence goes on along the minus strand of CM073733.1, from coordinate 71,064,329 downwards.
GCTACCTTGACCCACAATTGCATGGTTCGAATCCAGCATCCCGAGGGGGGAGAGAGAGATAGATAGAGTTGATGATGATTAATAGATATGAGGTATTCAAAAATACCTCTCTTTTTAATTTGTTATTTTAGTTTTCGCTCTTATTCAAGATAACAAAAGAATTTCGTTCTTGTAATAAGTTATATATCTCTCAATTTTAGACTCTACTGCTTTAAAGAAAATTTTAAATTGAGAAACACAAACTTGAATACGGTGGAATGTTTCTTATCATACTGAATTAACAATACAGTTAAATGCCATCAGTTTATTGATCAACAAACTAAGAAACAATTTCAATTAATAGCGATAACTTAAAAAGAGACTTTGTTGTCTATTACTCCCTCCATCCCAAAATATAAGACCTTGTTTTCAATTTTGCTTGTCCCAATTTATAAGACCATTTTTAATTTTCAATACTACTTTAACGATTCTTTTACTTAAAATACTCTTCATTGAAAAAAGTGTAATTAATAATCTCAATAATTCTAAAGATATTTTAGAAAAAACAACACAAAAATTGTATAAATTCAATGCAAAAAATACTCTTAACTACTTTTTTTAAGAAGTGTGATATGGTCAACGGGTTCTTATATTTTGGGACAGAGAGAATATTTAGATATATATAAGGCTTTTTTTTTACCCAATTTCAACATTAAATATCATGTGTTTGTCAAAAAAAAAAACATTAAATATCATGGGATAATCTTTTATGATGTTTGGTAATTTCCTTCTCTATTTTGTAACCAGTCAATGACAAAAGGCCTAACAAAGTTCCAGCAACAATTTTAAGACGTTTATTTTTCTGCCATGGCTGCCGAGCACGAAATCGTTCCTGTTGATCTCAACAAGAACAAGCCATTTCGGTTTGAAGGAGCACATTTCAAGAGTGGAAGCAAAAGACGTTGTTCTTCCTGACCGGGCGCAAAGTCAATTCCGTTCTCACCACCAACAAACATGTTCTACCGGAGAATCCAACTGTGGAATGACAATGACTTTATGTGTAAGAATTTTATTTTAAATGGTTTATCTGATGAACTCTATGATTATTATAGTACAAAGGCCACGGCCAAGGAAGTTTGGGAGACACTGCAGAAAAAATATGACCCTGAAGAGGCTGGATCAAAGAAATACGCTGTCAGTCGCTACCTCAAGTATCTAATGACGGATGACAAATCCGTAGAAGTCCAGTCTCACGAGCTCTAGAAAATTGCTCATGAAATCGTCTCTGAAGGTATGACTTTAGATGAACAATTCCAAGTGGCTGTAATGATTGATAAATTGCCTCCTAGTTGGAAAGAAGACATAAAACCAAGGAGTTCTCCCTAGAGAGTTTAGTTACTTGACTGCGTATAGAGGAGGAAAAACGAGATCAAAAAGAGGAAGTTCTTGCTGTTGTCAAATCCACTTCTGCTGTATTAAAACCGAAAGGAAAAAATGTGAAATTTCAAAGTCGTAATCAGAACAACAAGAAGAATGATAATCAGAATTAGAATGATCAAAGACCCCCCGCAGAACAGTCTAGCTGTTATAACTGTGCTAAGCCTGGCCATTTGGCTAGGAACTGCCGACTTAAAGGTCATCCTGCTCCGTAGGCTAACCTTACTGAGGACCAACTTATTGCTATGATTTCTGAAATCAACGTTGTTGGTGGATCCGGGGGTGGTGGGTAGACACTGGCGCTATACGTCATTTTTGCTATGATAAATCTTTGTTTAAGACTTATTCTGCTGCTGAGAATCACACTAGTGCAGAAAAGTCATTTAACGTCGATTAAATTGAATATTTTACGTCAATTATTGAATCGGCGTGTATAGTACCGACGTTGTATGTTGGGACCTTTTACGTCGGCGACGTTAAAAGTCACTTTTAACGCCGGTTTTACCTATAACCGGAGTTAAAAGTGATTCAAAAAATTAAAAAAAAATTAAAAAAACTTGACTTTTTACGCCGCTTATTGTATAAAACCGGCGTTAAAAGTCAAAAAATATAAAATAAAAAACTTGACTTTTTACGCCGGTTATTGTATAAAATCGGCGTTAACCGGCATTAAAAGTCAAGTTAATTATTCAAAAAAAAATTGAGTTTTAGCCACGGTTTAACCGTGGCTAACTGGATATTTTTTTCAAACAAAATTTAAAAAGGGCTAATTCTTATATGTTTAAAGAACAAACTAGGGCCAATGAAATTTAAAGAACACATGAAAAATAACAAACTGGCTTTAATATGTTTAACCACAAGAAGTAACTCCTTGATCCCTCAAACATCTCAGAAAACAAAAACAAGTAAATTACTGATATAGATGTGTAGTTCCATAAGGATCCCAAATGGAAAATCAAAACCGATACACTGTCACTGATAATTAAGTACAGAACAAGTACATACAAACACACTTCATCGATCCTAAAGAAAAGGCCTCCCGCAGGATAGGTGAGCATAACAACTATAACTAGATACAATTATAACAACGCTGTTAATTGAACACAGCGTGCGACACAATACGCAACACAATACGCGTCCGTACTGTACAAACACCACCTTTTTTTTTTACAAAAAAAAAAATTATCAAATTTTTTTTTTGTTTGGTTAAAAAAGTTCATTTATCTGGTTAATGGTTCTCATTATCTGGTAAATGCCAACCCTGAAACTTAACACATTCCATTTATTTATCTGGTTAACAAAATTCACTTATTTGGTTAATGGTTCACATTATCTGGTGAATGCCAAACTCATTCTATTTTTTTATCTGGTTAACAAAATTCACTTTTCTGGTTAATGGTTCTCATTATCTGGTGAATGCCAACCCTGAAACTTAACACATTCTATTTATTTATCTGGTTAACGAAGTTCACTTATTTGGTTAATGGTTCACATTATCTGGTGAATGCCAAACTCACAATCCATTTATTTATCTGGTTAACGGAATTCATTTATCTGGTTAATACAGTTCATTATCTTGTTAATGACAAATATTTTTGTAACCAGTTAAAAAAAATCTAAAAAAAAAAATTGACAAAAAAAATTGTGTCCATACTCTCCGTACGGTACGGACCGTATACGTATTGTTTCTGTGTCACATTGTGTGTTCAAAAATCATTTCTGCAACTATAACTAGACATTGGTGATCCGTAATGATCACACCTTCGCCGCTAAACGTCCATCGTAAACTGCTTCGTCTTCACTCAAAGATCAAGTCTAAAAAGTGGCTTATGGGTGAGAAAGCACATCCAAACTATATAAGAAACATAGAGAAATACACCAAGATAGGTGCGCATAACAACAATTATCATAATAATACATAGTGGCAGAGGGAAGGGGGACGTGTCTAATCATGGCACCACCCATTTTTCTATTCTTTTATATTTATTCTCACATATTTTCAACTTTTTCAGATAATAAAAACAACATTTGCAAAATCAATTTGTATTATGTATATGTTTGGCACCCAACCATGTTTGGTCCGCCTAAAAATAATTTTTTGGCTCTGCCCCTGATAATACGCCATACCAATATTAAACACTCATTCATACATATACAACCATATCATAACATGGGAATGGTGCATGACATTTCACGACACATACATATCTAACTCTAGCTACTCCTTATGCAATGTAAATCCATAAGGAGTAAATTACTCAGAAAACAAAAACAAGTAAATTACTGATATAGATGTGTAGTTCCATAAGGATCCCAAATAGAAAATCAAAACCAATACACTGTCACTAATAATTAAGTACAGAACAAGTACATACAAACGCACTTCTTCGATCCTAAAGAAAATTAACAACGGGTGATCAAGAAGCAGCAGCAGCAGCATATCATATTAAAATTAATTATAAAGCATTAAAGCCCATGAATTTGCTAACCTCGATCAATTTAACAAAGCATTCATTAATGTTGCTGGATCAACATCTTCAGACAGCCAGCGATAAAATCACATTAGCATGACAAAATCAGTTCAACAGCTTTCACTAGCAAATAGAGAGGTTTTACAGAGTTCTCATTACAACTGATTGAACTAGTTGGTGAATACCTCATCATTTTAGATCATAGATTCATAGGTTATAATAAATTGAATCTCTATATGGTTAAAAAAATATATTAGAGAAGTTGAAAATTACATTGAAGATATAATTAACCATTCAACTTCTCTTTTAATTGTATCAATAACTTCGAACCACAAATTTCACCATCAAGCAAATACTTTGCACAAGCCACAGACATTACTAACAACTAATGGAACAGCCAACAAAAACAAAAGAATTAATGATCAAAATCAAAAGTAAACTAAATTGATATCACAAAGAAGCCAAGAAGAATACCTCTGTATCTTGCTGTGCATTTTCCTTCTCAAGAAGCTTTATCAGATTCCGTTCCTCTTGAAGTTCCAATACTTTACAGGTAGTTGCCTGCATCAGAGTTTTTTATGAGATGAACATTGGAGAAATTAAATCAGAAAGCAATTACAATAACAACAGAGAAAGCCCTCTCCCATATAAATAAGGTCTGTTACATCGATAAATTAGAAACTAATAATTATGGAAGGAACCGCAGCAATTGTGATTATCTCCTCTACACAAGGTAAGTGATGAGTGATATTTACAGCTTTTTCCTCCTGTGCAACGAATCAGTGTATGTAGTGTATTTAAACACAAAGCGGCTTAAAATTTAATTAATGTCGTTAAGTGGTTTTGATTCCACAGAATAAATTGACGAGCACAAGTTTGTTTACCAGAAACTGTTCAACACAGAAGGATTCTGTCCTCATCTTGGCAGACATGGTGAGGCAACAGATAGCAATCAAACGAACTTTTTCAGTGTTATTATAGTCACCTTCCACATCCTTATAAAAAACAAGGGAGTTTTAACACAACTGAATTAGAAGAATGATCGATTAAGAAACTTCAAAATCTAAACAAGTGCACAAGAAAGAGATCCGTTACCTGAAATTCACTGTGGAAAAGTAGCGATCAAAATATTTCATGGCAAGATAGGGAATAAATTGATCAGGATCATCTCCCTGTGTATGCTGTGTGTAACAAAATATGCAGAAAAGGAATCAGCACAAACAATGACAAGAAGAAGATGGTGAGATTTTCATACAAAGTGACGCAGATCGGAAAACGAAAATTCAGAGAGTAACTAATCCGAATAGTGGACTAGAAATCAAACACAACAAAGAAACTAACACTGAATTTTCCTTGCGCTTTCTCAGTAACCAAACAGAGGCATCTGAAATGAAAACGAGCTAAACAGAGGCAACGAAATCAACACACTCTTTTCACGTTTGCGAAACTAAAACTGAAGGCAGAGCATCTCAAAGAAACTAAACAATGACGGAACAACAAAATTTTCTCAGGAAACAAACAGGTTCGTGCACGAAAGTGTGTTTTGCGAGCAGCCAAACACAGGAAGATCTAAAAATGAGCTTGAAACAAGAAAGCTTAAAAATCAACCTAGAAAACAAAGCGCGAGAAGAAACTAACAACGAAGAAACTAACGAAAACGCTTCTTCAATTTTCACTTACCTTGGCGATTACAGAACCGCAGGTAAATGATTTAATTAGTCATGACCAGAGCAAAAATCTTTAGGGTTATCTCCTCTGAAGTCTGAACACCAAAGTTGCCTGGAAGCTATTATCATTTTTGAGACGAAATTAACTTGGGGGAAATGGGAAGCAGAGACATTAGGGATTTAGGGTTATCTAATTTGGGGGAAATGAGAAATCTGAAACAAATCGGCGAAACTCACCAACAAGAACGAGCGGCGGGGGAACGGAGGGCGTGGCGGTCGCTGGTCATGGTCGGAACGGCGGGGAACGGCGGAACGCGATGCCGCTGCTGCTGAACAGAGAAGAGAACGCAAGTGCGTCGAGAGTGATTGAGAGAGAGAACACTAGGCCGCTGCTGCTGAACAGAGAAGAGAACGCGAGTGGCCGCTGCTGGTTACCGCCGGTCAAGCAAGGGAGAGGAGAGTGAGAGAGAACGCGAGTGTCGCCGCCGCTGCTTAGAGATAGAAGACATATCGAATGAGTGCTTGGGGTTCAAAACAGACCGCAAATATGATATTGACTTGAAGGCTTTTACGTCGGTTATCACACCAACCGACGTAAAATGTCTTTTTAACGCCGGTTGAATAAAGAAGTGGCGTAAAAAGTAACGCGATATTTTAATACAAAAGCTTTTAACGCAGGTTTTAGCCGTAACTAACCCACATTATAAGTCTATAACGACTTATTAACAGATTAATAGATCATTTCGAAATGGCATATACATCACACATCCTGGATCAAGTAAAGACTCTAGAGTTCCATCAAACAACTGTTACATCTATTTCATTAGGAATCCATGATCTTTTAACAATACCTTCTTAAAGGATGGCTAGTCCAAGATGCTGAACAACAAAGTTTGGCAAAACTACAACTATTGTTAACCTAGGAAAATCATTCGTGATAAAAATAAGATACACTTGGGCTAGAAAAGCCCGCGCTCAAAAGAAAAAAGAAAAAAATTGTTGGGAGATTTCCACACCACAGTTGTTGCTGGAACAGGGGAAGTGGAATTGAAGTTTACCTCCGAAAAGACTGTGATTCTTAAAGATGTTATGTATACTCCAAAGATGAGACAGAACTTAGTTTCAGGCTATCTTCTTAACAAAGTTGGGTTTACTCAAACTATATGGGCTGATTTGTATACCCTCACTAAGAATAATATTTTTGTGGGAAGGGTTATGCTACTGACGAAATGTTTAAACTGAATTTGGTAGAATAAGATAAAATTTTTTTTTTGAAAATTATTGTATCAAATGGCAAAGTTGCAGCTTGATAAATAATTGATTATGTTGTTTTTTTTAATAAAGAAAAAAGGTAATGAGAAATTTTATTCTTTTTGTGATAGTTATTTTCTCATTTCTATACCTTAATTGTTATTTAATTTGTTTAGAAAAAACTATTTAAACATTTTGATTTTGTACGTTTTTATTTTGTCTGTTACCGTTTGAAGATAAATTGAGTTAATGTTTTTACACTTTTTAAATAAAAGGTAAATGATTATTATACCTATTAAAAGTTGTGAACGTTGAGCAAATTTTTTCAAAACAGTATCATTGGGTTTAAATTGGCTTAATGAATTTAAGACCTTGTTTCTATTACTTATGCTTTTTAAGCATATATGCAATACGGGGCAATATAAGATAGAAAAATATTATAAACTGGAAAAGTGTGGTTTGGGAAACAAAAATATATATTTTGTTGTAAATACAAAAGAAAGTAGAGAGATAAGACAATAGAAATATAGATTCAAAGACCGGTTCTTCAGGAACCAGGATTTAAAGGCTAGTTCTTTAGGAACTAACTATAATCTTTGTATTGATAATCTGATCAAGTGTGTACAAGGACAAACCTAATAGCCCTATTTATAGAGAATGGGCTACTAGTTATGGACCAAATTAAGGGATATGGTAAAGATATGATGAGATAACAAATTGATATAGTCATCAATCAAATCAACATATTTATAACACTTCCCATTGGATGACTATACACTATGAACATGCCTCGTTAAAACCATGCTAAGAAAAACCCAGTGGGATAAAAACTTAGCGAAGAACAAAGAGTACAATATTCATAGTGACATACTTCCCCTCGAAAATACATTATTTATGAATGTCCTTTAAATTGCTTATCGACAAGCTTATTGAAAATTGAAGTTCACAATGCTTTTGTGAATAAATCTGCTCAGTTGTCATTTGATCGAATCTTTTCATGATGCATTATCTTCTTGAAATGTTGTTGGCTTGTCATCTTCTTTCATCAATTTGCATGCTCCTCTAATATACTGAGTTGTGGTTCTCAGTCACATGCATTCACAACTTGCTTAATGAAGAGTCAATATTTTTGAATGATTTGAGGAGTTGATTGTGATAGTTTGCTTCACAAAACGTTAAGATATACATGTTTCTCCACATATGTAAAGATCACCTGATTGCGATTGAGCTTTATGAGGATCAGAAAGAACGAAGAACTTGTTTGACTTCATTCCAATGTCTTCGGGTTGGTGCTGAACAAAATCTGGCTAACAAGTTGTAACACCCCGATTCCGGAGCGCTACTGTGCAACCCAATCTAATGCTGAAAACATTTAATGCTTGTATGCTTTCAGTTAGAAAGTACTCTTATGTATTTCGCAATGGAAAAATAATAGTAAATTTTTTTCTTTTCATATTCTTTCCTTTGAAACCCTTTTCAAAATGAGACATAGAGTACTACAGTTTTCTAAATGATGCCAATTCAGACTTTTGCAATTATCAGAGTATAATGCATCACAAAATAATACTTCACATAACATATCAAACAATTCATCACATTTCATAAATGCGGTTAGCTATGCATGTCAATGCAGTATGGCAAGTTGTGTATACACCTGCAGCCTTAATAGGTCAGCAGTATGACGAGGACTACTTTTCCAACGTCCGAACAAAATAGCCTCTGCTTAGGCTTGCCACTACTTTGGCTGGCCACTACTTTGGCGTACCTCTACTTAGGCAATGCAGTGTCAACTCGCCTTTTGAAATCTGTACGACCAATCAAACGCTACGAGTGACATGACAACTCATCTTTTGAAGTCTTTAAGACCAATCAAACGCTCCGAGTGTCGATGCTCAATGATTAGTACACATCCAAACAAATTCAACAATATGGCATGCTCACCGTAGTGAACGCCCGAGCGATATCCAAAAAATTATACAATATGGCATGTTCACCGTAGTGAACGCCCAAGTGATATCCAAACAAATTCAACAATATAGCATGTTCACCGTAGTGAACGCCCAAGTAATGCTTTAATTAATCAATGCGGATCGACGAACCCTCACTCACTCAACTTAGTGGGTGTCCAAATCTCAATTAACTAAGAGTTCAACACAGGACACAAGGTCCGGGTGTTCAATTGCGGAACACTAGTCCCAATCTTAGATAAGAACTCTAGGCATGTAATGCGGAACACTAGGCTCAATTTTTAGGTTGAGATACTAGGCACGCCATACGGAACACTAGGTCCAATCCTTAATCAAGAAAATACCCACGCAAACAGGACATTAAGTCCCAGAACAGGACACATGGCCCATATGCCCAATAGGAACACTAGGTTCCCTATGTTTTATTCTTTCGAAATCCCGATCTTTGAAATCTCTTTCTCAGTTCTTGTATCACTCCTATGTCTCTGAAAATACTTTTTAGTTCTAGGTCGTTGAAACCCTAGTTGTGCTAAATAACACACTGGAAGAATTCCCAGGAAATAGAGGTGGTGCGAAACTCTTAATTAGCAAGTCTTTCCTAGCCAGAATTTCCCAGGCGCATCATTTAACTCAACCGTTTTCGCAAATTGTACTATTTATTTCAAATTATTTTCTCTACTATCATTTCATTGAAATTTCCTTGCAAGCTTTGGCTAGTTGTACTAAAACCCTCACGCTTACTTTTAACTCAAAATGCCCTTAACAATTTGCTTACGAAATCAGAATTCGGCTTGTGGAATCGCATCAGATTTACTGATGTAAATCGTCAACCAATAGCAGTCGATCAACGCATTGTTAATTAATCCATTATCAACAATAATCTTTTTTCATATTCCAAATCAATACCAAGTTCCAATGAAATCCAAGGTGATTCAAGGAAAATAATACAACTCATAATGCCACGCAGGGCCAAGAACATATCATCAATTTCAAGTCCAATTAAATCAATCAAGTATGATTTAAGCAACACAATACAATTCAGTCTTGCCACACAGGGCCATATCAATACACAGCAGTTCATGCTACAACATCTCAACAGCACATAGTAATACTACAAGTACTACCACACAATCAATCAACAATCAAACAAACAACACACAAGGCGAAAAGCCCAAACTCATTATGTAAGAATTTCTCTTACCTTGGGAGCTTTAACAATCCAAGCAAGCTAAATTTAAAACCATCGTCAAGTCGCACCTCGCGCGTACCCTAAGCACGAACCTTAACAACACAAACTTAACAAAATTAGAACCAAAAACCCAAGTCCTATGACTTTAGGGCAGCCACGATTTTAAGTCCTAAAAGGCCTAAAAATTATTCACTTAATCCCATTTGGTTCACACCTAATCATATGTGATGGAACAATTTCAAACCATGTAAGTTTTCAAGCTTTTACAAAAGCTACACACTTAAAAAAAATAGCTAAACTAAAATTTACCAATTGGAATAGTGTTTTTACCAAATGAATAGTATTTTACCAACTTTGAACCATTTTTCAAAGCACTAAAACATGTCACAAAATTCTAGAATTAAATTCATTACAAGTTTAAAACAATTCTTGAAACATAAACTCAAACTTTTCCCAAAATCATACTTCTTTGAATTGTTTTGCTAAATCAAATCATCAACCACTTTTACAACTATTTTTAAGCATAAATGTAAGTCAAGAACAAGTTACAAAACACCCTTGAAGCCACGATTTCCAAAGCTCCAAAACAACTCCAAATTTTCAAACCTTTTAACATCAAAATCTTACAAACTTCATTCAATCAAAACTTCTTATCAAAACCAAACTTATTCACCACTTTAATACACTTAAAAACAAGTTAGAACTCACCCAAAATTTAATCATAAGCCACTGTTTTGGAAGCCCCAAAACAGCCCCAAATTCATTTTGTTTCAAACAATTTTTCAAAGCTTTAAACTTACAAATCTTTATAGATTTAAAGTCCTAATCAAAAACCAACTTCCAAATCACTTTGATACACTTAGGAACAAATAAAAACATCATCAAAACTATCTCAATGGGCCACGGTTCCAGCCCCTCAACAATCCAAATTTATCTTTTTCAAAACTTTGTAAACATGCATATATGACTAGTTTCCAAACTTAGCAAGTATAACCCATCAAGAATCAACTCTAAAACACTAAAAACCAAACAAAACCAAAGCTTAAAACAGCCCCTAGGTTCGGCCATGTCTCAAGGTTAGGGTTCCCAAATTTTCAAATACTCTAATCATGCTTAATCATGGAGGAAAACAAAGGGCTTTAAGACTAATCATGCATATCTAACAAAATCTAACACTTTTGCCCAAAAATAATTCCTAAAACCAACCAAACCCATATCATGAAACTCAAGAGAGAAAAGAATGGGTATGAAGCTTACCAATAAGTTTGGAGGTGATGGATCAAGGATTAAGAAGAAAGGATGGAAGATTGAAGCTTAAACATCACTTTCCTTCAAGAATCAAAACTAAAATCATGATAAACAACTCTAGAACGATGAAAGCTCATCCATGGCAGCCATGGAGAAAGGAGAAGGGATTAGAATCCTTACCAAGAAGATTAGAGATGATAGAACAAGGATTGAGAAGGAAGGAAGTAAAGATGGAAACTTTGATCATCAAAACTTCCAAAACCACCACTTTCTCTTTCTAGAATTTTTTTCAAGCTTTCCAACAATGAAAGGAACTGAAATGGAGCAGCCAAATGGAAGGAGAAGCCACGAAATTTTGAGGGGCAATGGTGGAAGAAAATGTTCATTTAGTTGGAAACTAACCAACTAGTCACAAACTAACTAAACTAACTTAACAAACTAACTACCCATTACTTCCTAAACCAATCAAAATGTTCCCTTCAAAATAGTAGGCTACAAGCACATGGCTGGCCTCCCATTGGTCCATGTGTGGCAGCCATTTGCTCAAAATATCTCAGGGTTTCGCTACGACGTTTTAGCTGCCAGGATGCACGACGTTACGCGTATATTAGGTTTTAACACTAAAAACTCCCAAAAATAATTCTAATTATAACCCCACACCCAAAAATTACAAATGTTCCTCGCGGCATAAGAAAAGTACCCATGTATCTCATTTTCTCGAAATGCGAACCGAAACGTCGTAATTAGGCAGTCTTTGGCCATAGAAAATACACTAAATATTTTCTGATGCCCAAAAATTCTAAACAAATTACAATAAATCCTAAATATTGGAAAATGCCAATATCTAAAATTTTATAAAATTTGGATCACGTTTGGGCATGTTTCAATTAGAAACACACACAATAGCCTAACTACGGCAGAATTCGATAGAATTCTCGCAGCGTAATAAAAACTGTAAATTAGTGAGGATCACTAATTTCAATTTCTCTTATCATATAGATATTATTCAAATAATAAAATTATCAAGACAAAATCTTTTAAAATAATAGTCATATTAAATATGACATAAAACAGACAATTAATACAATAACTAAACCATGAAAAATCAAACTATGACTTGAAAATATTTATTAAATCCTGAAAATTGTTTCTCTTTCAATAAAATAATTTTCTTTAATCAAATAACAATCTTTCACATTTTTCGGGATTAATTCATATTAAAAACAGTATACGTCTACACTGTCTGTTAATCTGAATTAATTACTAAAACAGTAAATTGTTTACAATAAATCTTTGTTGTTCTTCGTACTTTTAACAAACCATTGAGGTGATCAATCTCCATGATTTATTTTCAAGTAGTCGGAAACTATAAAATAATTTTCGTAAAAATTGGGATGTTACACAAGTTCACTACAAAAACTATATACAATTTTGTGCTATTTGCAACATAAAAAAGTATTTCAATAACAACATGATATGGTACTTCAGGACCAAAGTTCTTTGTTGCAAATGCTCGAGCTGTAGGCCGAGACAACACCTTATCTTTCAAAACATTTTATTTGAAGATATTTATTTATACCATCTATAGTTTGGAACAAACTCAAGTAATTTCTAGAATATTAATAATCAAAATTCATATCAATCATATTGAACAATGTGAGAAAAAAGAAATAAACAAATTTACCCATAATTGCATCATGTATGTAACTCAAACATTTCTTACCAATATGAAATGTTTAATATGATAAATAAGAGAATATAAACTATCACTATATGTAAATCCAAATAGATGATTTCAATAGTTTTATTCCTTCCGAGATTTTCAATATAGAGACCACTCTCTAGTTAACCATAAGCTGCAATAACACATATTCGTGTCATGAGAGTTCAGACTTCAGGTCCATTAAAAACATCTTTTGAATCTCGAACTATAGGTTCAAAGTCCTCATATTTCCAAATTAAACTGATTACATCAGTCAAAACATTTCAGATGCTTTAGATCCTTCATGGTTATGCTTCATGCATATTTATAATTCTTTAGGATTATGCTTTAGCTATCTTCAATCCTTCAGGGATATGCTTCATGCATTTTGAATTTTCAGAAGTATGCTTCAGGCATTTTAAATCCTTCAAGTATATGCTTCATGCATTTTGAATTTTTCAGGGGTATGCTTCAGACATCTTAAATCCTTCAGGGATTTTCATATATCTGTCATTATCCAATGACCCATATAAGCAAGCTGTCACTACACTCATTTGATGTATGTTAAGTCCTTCAAAGACTGCCAAACTAATACAAAATCTATAAGTAATTGCACGCATAACAAATGTTGACAACTTCAGGTGTCTGGACTACTGGTCCAAATGCTTTATGTTTGGCAAATAAGTCTTGCTCGGCTTGTATTATTTTAATTCACTTTGGCCAATCAATTTAATGTCGACATTTCTATATGATTCGAGCTTCATGCTCATCGTGATTAATAATTTTATAATCAATTGCTATTGCATAAGCAAAAACATATCAACAACTTCACATCTTCCCCCCATATTTCCAGAGTTTAATGAGATCTCGTAATTTGCCGGTACCGGAACCACTTCTGGGGTTACTTAACTGGAAATATGGAGTTGTTGATTCATATTGCTTTTGACCTCTTCTAGAGTGTCAATGATCTTCTGGATCATCACTTTGAATTCCCCCTTTTAGGAATAATATCCTTTGCACCAATAAGTCTACAACGCTTCTAGCGTACTTTAGATTCATGGGTTGCCATACTCGCTAGTTGTCCTGCAGGGACAATTAATTATGCGATAATATTTGCAACCAACACAAGTGATTTAGAGACTTTTTGAATGTTTGTAAAGATATCTAGTAATTGGTTTGCAACATTTTGCAAATGACTTATTCTTTGAACTTCAAGTTCACATTGATTTGTGCGTATATCAAACATGGATAATGTTTGTATCTTACAACAAACTTCTTGTGCTTTTATTCTTTTATCTTTTTCTTCCCCTGATTAGGAAAACCGATTCATCAAATATATAATAATAAAATATATGTCAAGATATCACAATATCTAAATATACATGAAATAATGCACAATTCAAAATTGCCGAGCCATATAACCATCCAATAAATTATGAATTGTATAATATATAATTGTAAATTTATTAATCAATGCATGTTATCATCATATGTATCCAATTATATAACATATAATTGACATTTAAAAATATCAAAATAAATAAACTAATATTTTACACTCACACCATGCTTTCAAACACAATGTATTCAAATGTTTCAGCTCTTGTATATATTTAAATAATATATATTATTATAACTACTAGTTAAAAAATAATCAAATAATTTAATTAACAACAGTAAGTGACACTAAATTTTCAAGTGATAATTAAAATTAGCTTCAAAAGATTTGTTTTGCAATACCTTAAAATTTTTACTCGTATATATCTCATATGATAGTGTAGCAAAATAGCGACGCCTTTTGTTTCTCAATTAATTATTTTTACATAATAATTAAAATATTTCTTTTCAAAGGATTAGTACATAAGATAATATATATCACCCCAAAAATAATAATAACTTGCAAACCAATCATATCTGAGCATTAAAAGAAAAGAGTAACTATTTTTAGCACGAGAATGACAAAAATAATCATCAGATAAAAGGATTCTATGATCCTTTAATAAGTATCCATGTGTATTTTCAATAATACCTTGCATCATAGTTGAACTGGGATGACTAAGACGATCATGTCAAAACATAAAAAGTTGTAAGATCTGACCACTTTTGGTGCATATAATTTAACTCTGTCATCCTTACTTTTATAAAATATAATCCAACGGGAAATCTTAAAATTTCTCTAATATGAACTTTTAAAACAATAGAGATATTTCAAATCTCTCTCATTTTTTTGTTTCAACATGATACTTATTGCGATGTATATATTTGAAACTTAGTAGATTTCTTCGGGGTCTACTAAAATATAACGCATCATCAATGGATAATTTTGTTCTATTTGAGGATATATCACATGCTCTTCTAGAGCCTTCGATCGTATTTGCAATACCAGATACAATATCAACATTAATTTCAGCTAATGTTAATTGCATAAAATATTTCTTAATACAAATAATTGTGTAGATTTTGCCACTGTCTACTAAATATTGGTACTTCAAGACCAAAAAGAGACTCTAGTTTGTGCATTGATCATTTTTAACAGTTATGCGTGGATCCAATATTGGTCCTTCGAGACCAATTTTACAATTACTTGAAATTTTATATCGGTACTTCAAGACCAATTTCACATTTACTTGGAATCTTATATTGGTACTTCGAGACCAATTTCACAATCACTTAAAATTTTGTATTGGTACTTTAGGATCAATTTACGATCAATCTATATTTTAAATTACTTGAAATCATGTATTGGTACTTCGGGACCAATAAAAGACAAGAGTGTTTGACTATTCATTTATTTTGGTACTTCAAGACCAATTGTGAGGCAAATCTTGCAAACATTGAAGAATAACATCTTTTTAATCTTAGCGTAAAAAGATATGTATACATAAATTCTTACCTTAAAAAGAAGCATACATAAAAATTGCTACACCATTGAAGACTTGATCGTGCTTGGTAGCAATTGATGTGAACACTACTTGGTAGATACTACACCTGAATGTATTCTTCAGCTTTTATTTGGTGTTGAGAAAAGTTATTTCATCGTTTCTTCTAAGGACGTAAGATTTCTTGCACTTATACCTGTGTCTTTATGAATTTCAAACAAACAATTCAACATTTCATTTTATGAATTAACTAATAAAAAAATTTCTCCATTTTTTTAAACAAAAAATAGACATAATTACCATATTAAATGTCATATTTTTATAGCAACAAATTTTGAACAATTAATTAAAGTATTATATCAGAAAATTAATATCTTTATATAGCAACAAAATTTCCAAAATATAATTAAAGATCACATCTTTATATAAAACAAGGATAAGGATTCTAAAAATATATGAATCACAATAACAAGAATTACAATATATCACATACACAAAGATCCAAATTTATATGAAAACAAGTAAACAAATCAATGATAATATCTTTTGCAAAGAACACATGTTTTTGCAAATGGTTAGACTAGTTTTTCAAGAACTAGAATTTAACGACTATTTTTTAGGAACTATGATTCAAAGGTTAATTCTTCGGGAATTAACATGTAAAGATCTCATCTTTAATATGAAAATAGACAACGAGAATCAAATGTTAGTTCTTCAGGAACTATCTTGGAAAGATACAATCAATAATTTTTTTTTCACTTTTCGTTTGTTTCAAACTGTATTAGGATCAAATCTAGTTCTTCTGGAACTTATGTAGCGCTAAAATAATCGTGTTGTTCTTCGGGAACTATACGCAGCACTAAAAAATTATGAGGTTCTTCATGAACCAATCTCGTGCTATAAAGTTCTTCAGGAACTTTTGTATCCAATACAAAATTTCATTCATGGTCTAAAAGTCTAGTTTTTTAAAAACTATTCAACAAATTTTCATATAATGATGACCTAGAAAACTTATAGTTTTGTGCAATCCTATAGGGATGCTTGAATATGAAATTCTTCTAGAATTCTATCACGATTCTTATACACAATATGATAATCATATACATAGACAATATGAGAATAAAATTTCCATGAAAAAACCTAAATAACATGAAAAACAAAAATATTAGAAAAACATGATATTCCAAAGAGTGTGAGAAAGAAAACAAATTCTTTCAATAAAACATCTTTAAGCAATCACTCGTATGGTAGAGTCTCGTGCTGATAACGTGTTGTAAATACAAAAGAAAGTAGAGAGATAAGACAATAGAAATATAGACTCAAAGACCGGTTCTTCAGGAACTAGGATTTAAAGGCTAGTTCTTCAGGAACTAGCTATAATCTTTGTATTGATAATCTGATCAAGTGTGTACAAGGACAAACCTAATAGTCCTATTTATAGAGAATGAGCTACTAGTTGTGGACCAAATTAAGGGATATGGTAAAGATATAATGAGATAACAAATTGATATAGTCATCCATCAAATCAACATATTTATAACATATTTATATAAATCTTATTTTCTATCTATGAAGACTATTTTTTATTTAAATTGAAAAAATAGTGGGCCTACTTCTAATAGTGTACCAATTAGAATGAGCACTGAATTTTAATTAAGAGGGTCATGAGGTACCTTAAAAGGATCATGAACCTAGGAGTACAATATCAAAAGTTTTCCGTTGTACTAGAATATTACAGCGATGCTGATTGGAATACCCTTTCAGATATTCCTATATGTGAAAAACTGATTCCAGCCATATTGATTCGTTACGATAGTACCGTAGCTATTGCAAAAATTTAGAACCGTTATTATAATAGTAATTAAGGATGGATCATGTGAGGTCTGAAGAAAATTTGGCTGATCATTTGACAAAAGGATTAGCAAGAGAGAATGTTTTCAAAACCTCAAAATGAATGAGACTAACGCCCATAGAAAAAATTGTCTTTTATAAGGGTAACCCAACCTATGGACTGGAAATCCTAAGAAATAGGTTCAAAGAGTAATAACAACTTATAAGGAGATGTGAGAATCATACAATAATAATTTTTCTGAGTCACATTCATATTTAGAGCATGATATCCTGTAGTGTTGAAAGGTTGAATTAATTTCTTAATGAGTTCTATACTCTATATGGCGTGGGGTACCTAGCTACAAGAGTACTCTTGATAGACTCACCTATGTGAATGTGAAAGTGAGGCTGTTTCCTATGGAATTTTGGGCAAAATTCTCTAGAGCATTCACTATACTGGGATATACGTGTATGGCCGCAATGCACGGGCTTTTAAACTACACCCTGAAAGACTGAGCGTGTAATGTTGTTAGAGATAGAGTTCAAGACTACGAGTCACTCTAGTAAAATCTAAAACAACATCATTATGTAATGGTTCAAGTCTATAGACACTATTGCTTATGCTCAATCTTATGTCGTATTGTCTTACTGCTCGATGAATTTTTTTTTTAAAAATCAAGTTGGGGATTGTTGAATGATTTAAAAAAAAATAAATATAAATAAATAATTAAATATTTGATACGTTGATTCTTTATTCCTCAAGTTATACGTTTTATTTTTTTAATTGTTATAATGGTATTGATTTGTCATGTAATAACTAATGAGTTTATGACCAATTTCGTCCCTCAAATTGGCAAAAAATTCAGTTTCATCCCTGACTTTTTCGATATTCCAAAATAGTCCCTCATTTTTGCAAATTCGTCTCAGTTTAGTCCTTCCATCATTTGTGTCTGTTAAAATTATTCAACAATGCCCCTATAATTTATCACTTAGTGTCAAATTGGTCCCTGAAATACCAAAATACAGGGACGTTGTTGAATAATTTTAACAGACACAAATGACGGAAGGACTAAACTGAGACGAATTTGCAAAAATGAGGGACTATTTTGGAATATCGAAAAAATCAGGAAAGAAACTGAATTTTTCGCCAATTTTAGGGACGAAATTGGTCATAAACTCAATAACTAATTATTTACCATTTGAATGCTATTGATTGGTTATAATATTGTGTCTTTTACGTTAGAATGGAATTGAATAGATTTCAATGGTTTTGAACACAATTAAGAGTTGGTCAGGTTATGTTTTTCAAGTTTAAAAACAAAGATACATGCATAGAGAGATCGAATAGTGTGAAAAAAAAAGGCGGGCTAAAAATTATGTTCTTTTCTAATTTTTAGTTTCCGAGCAGTAAAAAGAAACAAAGAGTGTGTTAGTTTGGTGGTTCTTCTCAGTATAAAGAGAATCATATCTTTTGAGAGACTGTTTTATCTTGGGGACGACGAGGCTGTAAATTGCTACACAATTTATGCGAAACGTCTTAAAGAGAGCGACCTAGTCCGCGACTCAACCTATTTTTTTTACTCGTGTTCGACATCTGTAGCAACACAATCTCAAGTTCTACACAATCTTTCAAACTTTATCAAATCTTTATTAATTTTTTTTAGTTTAATTTTTATGTACTATCGGTGTAAAAATATTTTACACATACATCTAATGATGTCTTGCCACCATATCAAATGAATTTAAAAACACATGACTTATCATACTCATTGAATGATGTGGTAACAATTATTGGATGTATGTGTAAAATATTTTTACACTGACTGTGCATATAAATTAAATCTATTTTTTTTACCAAAATCTTTACTAAACTTATAACTCTAAACTTATAAAATTATTTCATATTCAAAGTATATCATAAATTAAAATATTTGCATAAAAAATAAAATTTTAAAGATTTTAGATAACATCAAACTAGCGGTAAATTCGTATTTACTTAATTTTAGAATTGAAATTACTTAATTGCCTCAAACATATTCAAAGAACCAAAATAACACGTTATTATTAATGTAATTGAACTATTTATTTTTCCAGTTGGGAAATCTCTACACCATGTAAAATACAAATGTAGCACCATTGGAAAAATATCTTGTTCTCTGTTATTTTCAACACAAGAAAATATCTTCAAGTTCTTAAAACTACAGCTTAGAGAACTCTGTACACAGATCATCGACGAAATGACTATGGTGGTTGTAGTCTCTGGTTGCTGGTCAAAGACTTCTCAACTACATGGCCATCTGAATTTCAACAACCCCACATCAAGGTATATTACTCTGTTAAAGCATTTCAAAGCAACTACTTTGATTTGTTAGCACATGAACAAAATTTTAGTTGGTTTCTATGTATGTCATCTGACTCATCTCTATCTCAAGTGTTTTTATATTTAATTATAAAACATGTCTTGAAGATTGAGACAGAAAGTTGCTGTAGTAAGATGTTGTAATAGAACATCATGGGAGAAACCAATAGTAGCTCAAAATTACTATAAATTGCTTGGAGTTTCTGTTGATTCAAATTCCCATGAAGTTAAAGAAGCTTACCGGAAGCTGCAAAAGAAGTATCATCCGGATATTGTTGGCCAAAAGGTCACTCACTCCACTGATATCATTGACAGCAAAATTTTGTTTTATTTGTAATTTATCTAGTGTAATTATTGACATTTTATTTCTATTTTTAGGGTCATGAGTATACTCTAATGCTAAATAAGGCTTATGAAGTGCTGATGACAGAAGATCTAAGGAGAAAATATGATGAATCCATAGGTCAGATGAGTCTAAGATTTGGGGAAAACAACACTCCCTTGTGTTACAGCACATGGAAAGGACCTTTAAGACCACAAGCTTTGTTTGTTGATGAAAATAAATGCATAGGTACTCTTTGATGAAATTTCCTCATTTTTCATCACATATTAAATTCAAGCCTCCATAGTTGAATTGCAGAATACAGAAAATTATCTGGCATCATATTTATAATCTATGATTGCATTGATTGGTAATAGAATCTTTTGGAAATTTTTATTTCATTAATCTACCCCTTCAATCTTGTTATTGTTACCAGGATGCAGAGAATGTGTACATCATGCAAGCAATACATTCATCATGGATGAAGCTCTAGGATGTGCCCGGGTTAAAGTTCAATTTGGAGACAACGACCAAAATATTGAGGTATAGTATACAATGGCAGGACCGACACAAGGTTGAGGCAACTAAATCCCTAGTTTTATGGCCACCAATAAAAAAGTTATTTGTTATTCGTTTTTATAAAGCAAAAAGGCCGCAAAAAGATCAATCTAAAACTCTCTCACTTAAAGCAAAAAATCCTCTCTGAAAGATTTCTTTAAGCCTCACTCACCCTTAGGCCGCCCTGAATGATCAGTGATGAGTTTTGACAAAGATCCAGTTATCTACTTGTGTAAACTACCATGATTGATGACAGAAGAAAATCTCAGGTGTCTGTTGAGTCATGCCCAGTTAATTGCATACATTGGGTGGATGCAGAAGAAGTGGCAATGCTTGAGTTTCTGATCCAGCCTCAGCCAAAAGATGGGTATGGTGTATTTGGAGGAGGTTGGGAAAGGACTGCCAATGTTTTCACTGCTGCAGATTCTTTCAACAAACAACTGAAGAGGGATGCAGCAACCAGACACAATCAAAGAACTGGTAAAAAAAAACCTTAGGCTTCAATGCTTCATGATATTTGGATTTGTTTGCTGACATAAATGTTTGTTGCCTGAATGATGTAGGAGGGAGTGTTGAAGAGAGTCCTGCTCAAGCTGAAGCGCGAACTCATGCAAGTATGAAGATAAAGATGGAGAGTTTCTTGAAAATTTGGAACTGGGTGAATGAAACCTTTGGCATAAAATATTAACTAGGGATAAAGATATGCAAAAATTTAGGAAATAAAATTGGAATGCTAAAGATAATCAACCTAGAAGAAGGGTTATGTTGTTCCTGTAGAATATTTTATTTTAAACAAATACCAATATAGAATGATGAGCCTGGTTTAGATAAAGTGAAATCATGTGTAATTAGTAATTACTTTGAAGAATTTTATATGTGTAGATCTTACAAGTGTTTAATTTTTCAAATTCAAGAATTATAGGTGTTTGGTTAGTGTAACTTGAGTTCTTCTTGACATGACATTATGTTTTGGATGGTATATCTTTTCTACATTTGATCCGGTGTGGAAGGGATTCTTTGGAGAGGCTGGATGGAGTGGATCTGCCGGTGTCAGTGATCTTCAAGAGAAATGCCTATTAAAGGAATTCTGATGTTAAAGTTTGTCCCGGTCTATCATGGTAATTAAATGGCGAGTAAGAGAGATACCTTGCATTTGGGAAGAGATACCCTTTATATATGTAGGAGTTGGTAAATGGGCTCCACAGCAGGCCTCATGTTTTGAGTCACTATGTTTACACGTGGCCGATGTATTAGTGATTGGATGGCATCGGCCACGTTAACCAAGGGGGACAGCAAATTGACATCTGTACAACCGGGGATGGTCCAACATTTTTCCCTAAATAAAATATTAATGTACAAACCAAAATGTGATGTGCAAACGGTTCACTACGAAGTTCTATTAAAAAAAAAACAATTCACTACGAAGTCGTGGAGCACTGGCAAAGTTAACCAAGGAGGAGAATAAAGTTCATGCGTTTCTGAATTCACTCCGGTGTCCAGGTAATCTTGGGTTAAGGAGAAAATTGAAAACTAAAGAACCAGCCGCATGGTCCATATTAATTAATGCACGACATGCATATAGAATATATGTATCTTAGTTGAGGTATCTAGGAGAAGAAAGACTTCCAAATTCATAATTGCCTTTTTATAACTTTTGTTGTAAAAAATATTTAGCTGCAATCAGAATCTAAATATATGCTGTTGATGCATTATGAATAACTTTTTTTAAGAAAGAGGCACAAAAACTAGTGTATTAAACCCGAACAATGCACGGTTGAGATTCGAGAGTTATTAAGTCACGTAAAATGTTTGAATAATTATCGAATCACGTAAAATATTTGAATAGTTAAAAATATCTCCAAAAGAAGAAAGAAAAAAGAGTAGCATATTTGACGTAACATCTTGCAACGATATTTGTAAGACTTGCAAAGGTAATTTGTAGTAATTAAATTTCATATATTAAAATTATGAATTTCTCTTGAGGGCAGCATAACACTAAAATCATTTAGTGATAGCATTGTTTATAGATGATATTCCAATACCAACCATTTTAAAAGACACAACCATTTCACTAGAAGACGTGAATGTCAGCAAAAGATGTTCACCATGGGGATGATAACATACTAATTTCTCTTGACCAATTATTCAATTAAATATTTTTAACTCTCCTAAAATTTTTAATCAATACTTTTTTCAATTAGATACTAAAATTAGTAAGACATTTGTAAATAAAATAGTAATATTATATATATTTAATATCTAAAATTTTATATTTCATTTATTTTTGACATTTTTAAATATTTTTCGTTGTTAATTAATTTATTTTCAAAAAAATATATTAACTCGTTTTATATTTCACTAAAATATCGATACATTGCATTATTGGGTAACCATGGTGCCAAGAATTTTCCTCTTTTTGTTGTTGTCAAAGGTGTTGTTTCATTCACTGAAAACAAGATGCCCAATTGGTTACATCCAATTACGACCCACTTGGCCCAAACCAGCTCATTGCAATCTGATATGTGGATACCTTAACCGCAAAGATCAGCTCTAGAAGCGCACTAGAAAAACCAATCTAAATACAAAAAAACTTTAACAATAGGCAAAGGAAACCTTGAACCTATCAATCCGAGCGGCGCAATGAAGACAACTGCTAGCCTTATAATTCAGATCAATCCCCCGGTTTTCACTCGTTGTGTCTTTGACATTCAAGCAACCAGAAAATTTGAGACTTGTGTTCTAAAGCTAAATACCAAGGGTTTAGACAGCCTTCAACTGATACAAATAGGTATAAGGTCTCTAGCGCCACTTAAGAACTAACAACCTACAAACACAAACAACAGCCAAAGCAACCTTGAACCTATCAGTTTGAGCAACGCAAAGTAGACCAAGGTAATTAAAATCGGATCGGGCATTGAACCGGAGAGGGTCAGGGTTCAGGGTTTTTGAGTCGGACTGAGGTCGAACCGGGTTCGAATAAAATATTATTTTTTAAATATATATATACAAAATATATAATATATATACATAATATTTCAATTTATACACAAAATAACATGTCGTAGAACTAATAAAATATTATTTTTTAAATATATATATATATATCAAATATATAATATATATACATAACATTTTAATTTACACACAAAATAACATGTAGCCTAGTGGTAAAGTGGCTTATTGTGGTCTTGAGGACAGGGGGTCAAGTCCTATTGAGAGCAAAATCGATTTTTTTTAATATAAAGACAATTAAAAATTTCAAAAAAAAAAACCAAAACCGGTTCGACCCTGACTCACGGCTTAGGTTTGCTCGCCGAATCGCCGGGTTCTTGCAAGGCGGTTCAGAGGGTCACCTGCATCGACCATGGCCCGGTTCCCGGTCAGACCGGCCGGTCCGGTCCGGTCCGGTTTTAATTACCATGAAGAAGACTGAAAAGAATGTTTTTGCTTAAAAAGGGCAACCAAAAAAAAAAGTGTGACAAATTCAATACGTTTTTAGTATTGTGTGGGCCGGACAAAGAGTTGAACTTGTTTGGAATTTACTATTTGCACCCAATTTTTAAAATCCCCCTCCCCCACCGCAATTTGCCTCCCTCCCACTCAACAGCCTTCCCCTAAAACTTAAACCCTCTAAAATTAATTTCCAGAACACAATTTTTATGTGTTCTAAACATTAAATTCCAGAATTTAGTTTTGTTTATTTTGAGAAGTACTGGAAATTTAAATTCGAGAATTTAGTTGTACTTCCAAAATTAATTTCTGAAACACAATTATATTAAGTTTTGGAATCCAATTTCTGGAACTCAATTTAATTGTGTTTGGGAATTTAAAATATAAATGTTAATGTTTGCATAGTTTTGCAATATAAATTTTGGAAGTTTAATTTTAGTAGATTAGGATGAAGTTAACAACTCTATTAAACTTTAATTTAACTTTTAGAAATTATCACATTTGATATTGTTCATATAATACGTTTTTTAATATTATAATTATACTAGCGTTAAAAAAGTGACACTTAAAAAATGAATCATTAAAGTAAGAGGACTTGAAACTAATGATTTGTACTAGAAATTGCTTGAGAGATTAGCTCCTAGCTTGTTATATTTATAATATAAAATATGTACAAAGAGAATCCCTTAATTGAGAGACTAAATTTGTCCTAAATCAATCCTATATCAATCCTAATTACACCAGAATTATATACATGGAAATATGGAATCTATACTCGGAGGAAATAATGGAAAGCATATCTAAATAAATATAAAGCAAATAAGTGCATATCTCAACACCCCCATCAAGCTGGAGCGCTAGTGTAACACCCCAGCTTTACCATGTCAATTAATGGTGGATGAGCGTGTCACTCAACGGACTTCTCCCCCCAAGGGAGTTTTTGCCTTCCATGGGAATCGAACCACGAACCTAGGGCTAAGTACATTAATTCTTAAATTTTCACTACCACTAGACCATCTCTAGTGATAATGAGAATTTAAGAATCAATGTACTTAACACCCCAGCTTTACCATGTCAATTGATGGTGGCTGAGCGTGTCACTCAACGGACTTCTCCCCCCATGGGAGTTTTTGCCTTCCGTGGGAATCGAACCACGTACCTGGGGCTAAGTACATTGATTCTTAAATTCCCACTACCACTAGACCAATTTTTAGTAACTCCTGTGCTTTAATGTAATTTATCGTGCTTTCAAATTTACTTTGAAGAATGGGCGTTACAGCCAGCATAAAAATTGTATGCATCAAGTTTGTCACAATGTAAGTTATCCTTAGTACTTGAAGAGATTTTGTGAAAACATCTACTAGTTGATCATTAGAACCAACTAATTAAATAGCAATCTCGCCAGACATAATCTTCTCACGAATAAAGTGACAATCGACCTCAATATGCTTAGTTTTCTCATTAAAGACTGGATTAGAGGCAATATGTAAGGTTCCTTGGTTATCACAAATGAGACTCATAGTGCCTACTTTACAAAAGCACAACTCTTGGAGAAGGTGTTTAAGCCATACGAGCTCATGAGTAGTAAGTGTCAAAGCTCGATACTCACCCTCAGCACTAAATCTGGCAACAATATTCTGCTTCTTACTTTTCCATGAAATCAAATTGTCTCTAATAAGAACACAATAACCAGACATGGACCGTTTGTCAGATGGACATCCTGCCCAATCTGCATTTGTGTATGCAACAATATCTAAATGACCTCTGTCTGTGTAAACAAGACCTTTTCCAGGGGCTCCTTTAATGTATCTCAACATTTTAACCACGACATCCCAATGGTTATCACAAAGGGAGTTTAGAAATTAACTGACAACACTAACTAAATGCTTTCTGTCGAAATGTCTGTTAAGGGCATCGAAGGCTCGAAACCCTAGGATGGCTCTGCTAGGGTTTGGTTACACATAATACCCTCTTCGGCTTCCTTCGGCTTGCATGGCTCCTTCCATGGCTACCAAGCCAATCTGTACGTGGCCTTGCTTTGGGCCTTCTAATCATCTCACTCCTCCTGCCAACGGTGACTCCTCAACCTCCACTGCCAATGGCGATCCTTCCACGGTGTCACCTTCTCCTGCGAAGAAATCCTTCATTCAAGCGCTGCATTATTCTTGCGCGATCCCTCCCAGCCTCTTGCTGAAGCCATGTTGGAAAGGAGATGATCTTGCTATAAAAATTTCGCAAGAAGAATATATCGCAGGGGTGGAGAGCTGCAAGAATGTTCTTCTGGGCCGTCTCACTATGTCCAAAGGTTCGATACCTCTTCGCATTGATGAACTGAGATCGCGTATTGCTAAACATTGGAGAACCAATGCTGCTTGGTCGCTGGTTTCTTTAGGTAAAGGCTACTACGAGTTCTCCTTCTCCTCGTTGGATGATCTACACACTGTTTGATCTATCAGTTCTTGAAACCTCCAACCTGGTGTGCAGCGGCTTTTTGCTTGGCAACTAGACTTTAATCCCAACTTGATTCGACAGACCAGTGTGCAGACTTGGCTCCAGATTTATGGTCTTTCCAGGGAATATTGGAGGCCTAAGATCCTTTTTTGAAATCGCTAGTGCTTTAAGAGTTCCTTTGGCGCTAGATGAGGCCACAATGAAGCGATTAATGGGTCACTTTGCTAGAGTTCTTATTGATGTTGACATGAATTCCTCTCTGTAGGATCGTCTTTTAGTGGAGCGTGATGACTATGCCTTCCATGTGCAGTTTGAGTATGAGAGATTACCTCCTTTTTGCGCCTCCTGCCAAGTTAACGGCCACACAATAGAAAATTGCAAACATTTAATGATGCTAAAGAAGGCCAGGGATCATAGGGTGCCAAAGAAAAATTATATGCAATATATTCCCAAACAGGTTGCTGATATTGCTTCCAAGGAAAGGAACCAGGATACCAACAAAAGCTCGGATGGAAAAGGCACGCTAATTTAGGAACATTCTGCAGCTAATGAGCCAGGGATAGACACTTCTTTTGGTGCGGCTCAGGTTGTTTCTATTCAGAATGTGGTGGACCAAAATGCCTTCAAAGGTGTTAATAACATTCCTTGGGATGGTCAAAAAACAAATCATTTAATTGGTTTCATTGATGGGAGAGACTTGGTTGCTACTCAGGTAATCCATGATGATAATTCAGTTGAGAAATGCGATCCTATTACAGGTGTTATACAATAATTAGTTACAATATGCAGCAGCAACCTCACATTTTGATAGCTGCGAATAATGATATTTCATGTAGCATTGATGCTTTAAATTCTCCTGGTGTGGATACCCTTCTTGACTTAGCTGATATAGGCTCTATAGTTGCTAATTCTTTCCAATCCATTGAGGCCACAGTGAGTGGAAATATGGTTGAAACTCCACTGGTTCACTGTAACGAAATTGTGGTTCAGGACATGAAAATTGCCAGCCGCCTATGAGGTGACTCTGCTAAGGACTCATCCGATAATGAGGATTGTAACATCCTCATTTTCTAATCTTGCTTAGTGTGTGTTTATGTGTGGCTAATTGTTCTTGTGTGCCCTAGGTGGGATTTGTGTGTATTTGACTGTGTGTTTGACCTTTCGATTGTATGCTCGCTTTCTGTGTTTGCTAGAGAATACGTGTTGGGGATTGGTACGTTATTTGGGGTTGGAATGGTGTTTGATAAGGTTTTGGTATGAGTCTTAGAAGCTTGGTAAAGTTTGAGAACAATTGGAGTCAGAATTAGGATTTTGTGTGTTCGTGCCCTAAGGCAAGTGTGAGTTTCTGGACGGGTAAATGAGACCTTGAATCTTTATTCTTGAGTCCATTTGATGTCCTTTTATGTTAGGAATCATGTTTAAATGTTAGGGTATCGAGTTCTGGATCGCACGGGCATCAGAATCAAAGAAATCGTGCGAAAACGGACAAGTCTGCACAGGAGCGTGTGACGCGTGCCTGCTTAGCCTGTGAAAGTGTGTGACGTGCGCTGGTGCATGGTGTACCAGCAGCCTCTGAATCAGTTTTGACACGTGGCGCATGGTCCAATGGGAATGCGACACGTGGCATACGTGCAAGCAAAGCCTTCAGGACGAAGCAACTGGCGCAGACGCGCTTGGCGCGTGCTGAGATAGAGAGCTCGTGTGATCAATGCATTTTAATGCACTCTTTATAGCTTTACATTTAGTGTTTTTGATTGTGTTCTGTACCTAATATATAAGTCTTAGCACATTTCTAGACTTTGGGTCTTAATTGAGCAGTATAGTAAATTATTGATTAACTTTTGTGTTTACTGCATATTGACCCCTGTCCACTCTGCAGGCCATAACTTTGGTTACAGTTATCCGATTGAGGCGTGCGAGCATGCGTTGGAAAGCTAAGGAACAGAGCTACAATTCTCCTGTTGGGCTCGAAACCCAATTCTGTTGTCTTCAATGTCAAAACTGCGAATTATGGACGCAGTAAAATGTAAAACGGGTTTTGGGTCTAATTTTGGTCGTTTATCGGGCTTTTATCTTATAACCCGTTAAGGGATTTAGGTTATTCTTTGAGCTGAGACTTAAAAAGAGACGAATCAGCCGTTTTATCTCATCTTACGTTTTATTTTACAAAATCGTTGTACCCTAGCCGTCATGGAAGCCTAAGCTCCTAAGTTGATTCATCGGTGAAAGGTTGTCGTTACAGATTTTGAGGTTCGGTGTCTAATGTTTAATACAATTTCGTTTTAATTTCTTTAATTCCATCTCTATCAATTTCGAATTTGGTTTGAATGTATGCAATTTATTCAGTTCGTTTTCTGCTTAGTTAATTGTTCTGTCTTCATTGTGAAACGCGATTCCGTTGTGTATGAACACTTGATTATATGCATCTGTTTCGTAACTTTTATTATTTCGAATTGGTTGATTGCTTAAATTAATTTGATTAGAAATTGATAGAGGGTTGATTAGAATTCTGTCATGATATTGGTTGCGTTTTAAGACGGCGCTTGTCCGCTCCCGTGACCGATTGAACCCGCTGTTTTGGCGCTTGCTTGAAACGGTGTGAATTCGTATAAACTGATTAACGCTTGTTTAGTTAGTTATGTCAACTGCGAATCTGAAATTGAATGAATTGTTGTTATTTATAACCTGTGATAAATCCAAGACGAGCACCCGGAAACCGGTGAATCAACTGTCTCTCTAATCTGATAATTCTCTCAATGTAAACCGCTTTCACAAACCCCCCTTTTTCGTTATTGTTGATTTTTGTACTTCCTGAATTTGGTAATTTTGGTGTTAGAGGTCCTCGTGAGACGACCAAGGTCTCTTGCCTTAAATACTATAAGTAAATCTTTTAATTATTTTGACCCGGACGCATCACGATCAAATTGGCGCCACACGGGATCTCTAATTAGAGATTACCAATCTCAGGACCCACTAATTACTGACGTTTCTTGCGTTTTTCTTGTTGTGTTTCCAGGTCTTGTTACAGGTTGTAGGCGCTGAGACTGCTGACTGCTGATTCTAGGGTTTGTAGGCGAAAATAATAAAAAAATTGGTTTTTGGGCAATCTCGTCAGATTGATCCGAAACCACAGCTGAAAAATCCGAAAAAATCCAGGATCAAGAGTCCCTTAGCAACGATTGCTTACGGGACAACGAGCTCAAAATCCCAAATTCCCTTGTTTTCTATTTTTAATTAATTTTTTTAATTTTTCATATATCCGAAAAAATCCAAAAAAATTTGCATATCTTTATTTTGATTTAATTAGATTTTTCGTGGTATTTTTATAATTTTTAGATTAGATTTTAGTCGTTTTCTATTTTTTGCATTCATTTTAGCGAAGGGACATAGTTGGTATTTCTAGAATTGTTGCATTTTCCCATTCCTTGCTATATACAGTGCATGACTAGGTCCAATACTATTAACTTGCATCCTTTTGACCCTGAAATTGAGAGAACATTGCATCATAGACTTAGGGATCATATAGAAGTTAGTGATAATGATAGTGACAGCATCTTTAGTCGTAATCTATTTGATTCTGATTCTGATTCTGATTCTGATTCTAATTCTGTTAATATGACTGATAGAACACTTAGGGAACTTGCTGCGCCTGATGTTACTTACAATGCTATGTGTATTAATTATCCTGAAGTGGCTGTTCCTTTTGAATTAAAATATGGTTTAATACACTTGTTGCCAAAGTTTAGTGGTCTTGCAGGTGATGATCCACACAAACATCTTAAGGAGTTCCACATTGTGTGCTCGACCATGAAGCCCCAAGGAATTCCAGAGGAGCATATTAAACTGAGGGCCTTCCCCTTCTCACTCCAAGATTCAGCCAAGGATTGGTTGTATTACCTTCAACCAGGTTCTGTTGAAAATTGGAATGCCTTGAAAAAGTTGTTCCTAGAGAAGTTCTTTCCTCAAGCCCAGGGTCGCTTCAATCGTGAAAAGAGATATGTGGCATCGTGCGTAACGCCACCGAAGTCTTTACATGAATACCGGGAGAGATTTAAGAAGTTGTGTGCAAGCCGCTCTCATCATCAAATCTCGAGCAGCCTACTCATCCAAAGATTTCTACGAGGGTTTATTGCCCATGGACAGAAATATTATGGATGCTGCTAGTGGAGGGGCACTTGTAGACAAAACCCCAACAGATGCAAGAGCTTTAATAGAAAATATGTCCATCAACTCCCAACAATTCACAACCAGAAGCAATTCTGCAGTTCTAACAAGGGGAGTGAATGAGATACAGGCTACTAGTGAGAAGAACTTGGAAAACAGGTTGGAAGAACTCACAGCTTTGGTAAAAAAATTGGCAACAGGTCAGACAGCAAGGGTTTGCGGTATTTGCACCTCTGCAGAGCACCCCACAGATGCATGTCCTACACTGCAAGAGGACCCTAATGCTGACACCCCTCAAGCATATGCGGCTAACATCTTTAACCCTCAAGCCAATGTTGATTTGTCTCTAACAGTACCACCCAAACTGGAGGAACCATCCTAACCTTAGATGGGAAATCAAGTCAGACAACAACAATTTCAGCAAAGAAAATAATCCACCGCAAGCTGCTGTCAGACCTGAACCTTCATTAGAGGATCTAGTTAAGCAGATGGCTGCCCAAAACCTCCAGTTCCAACAGAGAATAGATGCCTCAATTCAGAATTTGCACACAGATGGGACAAATGGCTACCACGATTAATCGATGCAAGTCTGGGAAAACCAACCGCCACCAAGCAAAGTGGTCAATCCGAATGCACCAAACCCCAATGTTAGTGCCATCACATTGAGATCTGGGAAAGCTGCTGACACCCCAAAGGTGCCTGAAACCATTGTTTTGAAAAATAATAAGGCACCTGAGCATATTTACGATGAACAAAGTGCCCCTCCCTTTCCCTCATAGAGCGGTGAGTACAAAAACAAGATGAGGAGAGAGGGATAAAGAGATCTTGGATACTTTTAGGAAGGTGGAAGTCAACATTCCTCTTCGAGGCAATCAAGCTGCATTCCAAGATATGCCAAGTTTCTGAAAGAGTTATGTACACATAAGAGGAGGCTGAAAGGGAATGAAAAGATAAACATGGGGCATAATGTTTCAGCCCTCTTCCAATCCATGCCCCAAAAGTGCAAGGATCCAGGGACTTTTGCCATTCCATGCACCATAGGCAACAATCAGTTTGATGATGCCATGTTAGATCTAGGAGCTTCAATCAATGTAATGCCTACATCTGTTTTTAACTCTCTTGCTCTTGGACTTTTGCAGGAAACAGGTGTTACCATTCAGCTTGCAAATAGAAGCGTGTTTCGACTCTTTGGACTGGTTGAGGATGTTCTTGTTAAAGTTGATAACCTTATTTTCCCTACAGATTTCTATATTCTGGATATGGAAGCAGAGACTAAGTCCAGCAGGTCACCCATCATTTTGGGCAGACCATTCTTGAAAACTGCCAAGGCAAAAATTGACGTTGGTACTGGGACTCTTTCCATGGAATTTGGTGATAGCGTTGTAAAATTCAATATCTTTGATGCTATGAAACACCCCATGGAAGAGCATTCCCTTTTTCATATTGAATTGCTCGCTGATTTGGTTGATGATGTTTATTCTGATGTTGTTACTGCAGATTTTCCTTCATT
Organism: Calophaca sinica; assembly: GCA_037113605.1. Lineage (NCBI taxonomy): Eukaryota > Viridiplantae > Streptophyta > Magnoliopsida > Fabales > Fabaceae > Calophaca > Calophaca sinica. The sequence goes on along the minus strand of CM073733.1, from coordinate 71,031,895 downwards.
GGCTGATTTTGCCGATGTGTTACTTGTGATTGTTGCACTAACACTCATACTTGTGCTTTGAAGTTGAGTCATTTGCGAGGTTGACACTTTGCCTAATGTCCCCAATGACATAGGCTTTGTTGCAGATGTAGCTTCTGCTACTAAGATTCTGCCCTCTATTGAAAAACCACCAGTTCTAGAGCTTAAGCCACTCCCCAAAGAGTTAAAATATGCATATTTAGAGGGGAGTGGTGATTTACCTGTTATTATTGCAGCTAACCTTGATTCTGAGCAGGAAGAGAAGCTGTTGCAGATGCTAAAAAAATACAAAAAGGCCATCGGATGGACCTTAGCTGATATTCCTGGTATTAGCCCATCCATGTGTATGCACAGGATTTTACTTGAGGATGGGGCGAAATCTGTTAGGCAGCCCCAGAGGCGGCTTAACCCATTAATCTTTGATGTTGTGAAAAAGGAAGTGACCAAACTCCTACAGGCTGGCATCATATACCCAATTTCTGATAGTCAATGGGTAAGTCCAGTCCAAGTGGTTCCGAAAAAGAGTGGTCTCACAGTGGTGAGGAATGAAAATAATGAACTCATCCCCACAAGGGTTCAGAATAGCTGGAGAGTATGTATTGATTACAGGAGACTTAACCAGGCAACTAGAAAGGATCACTTTCCTTTGCCGTTCATTGATCAGATGCTTGAACGGTTGGCTGGTAAGTCACATTATTGTTTTCTTGATGGTTTTTCAGGTTACTTTCAGATCCATATTGCACCAGAGGACCAAGAAAAGACCACATTCACTTGCCCCTTTGGCACTTTTGCCTATAGGAGGATGCCTTTTGGCCTATGCAATGCACATGGGACTTTCCAGCGCTGCATGATTAGTATTTTTGCTGATTTGATAGAAAATTGCATAGAAGTGTTTATGGATGATTTTACGGTTTATGGTTCTTCATTTGATTCATGTTTGAGTAGTTTGGATAGAGTTTTGCAGAGATGCATTGAAACTAACCTTGTTCTGAATTATGAAAAATGCCATTTTATGGTAGGACAGGGTATTGTTTTAGGGCATGTGATCTCTGAAAAAGGAATGCAAGTAGATCCTGCCAAGATTGAAGTGATTTCTAGTTTGCCTTACCCATCTTGCATTCGCGAGATTCGTTCATTTCTTGGTCATGCAGGTTTTTACAGGCGCTTTATCAAGGATTTCAGCAAGATCGCTCTTCCATTGACAAACTTGCTGCAAAAGGATGTTAGCTTTACATTTGATGATAAATGCAAGCAGGCCTTTGATTGTATCAAGAAGTCCTTGACTTCTACTCCCATCATCCACCACCGATTGGACCTCCCTATGAAATCATGTGTGATGCATCTAATTATGCATCAAAGGTTTCTAGCACAAAGAGTTGACAAGGCTGCCCATGTTATTTATTATGCTTCTAGGACTTTAGATGCTGCACAAATTAACTACACCACCACAGAAAAGGAGCTTTTGGCAATTGTATTTGCTCTTGATAAGTTCCGATCATATTTGCTTAGTTCCAAGGTGGTTGTTTTTACTGACCATGCAGCTTTGAAATTTCTTTTAAAGAAACCAGAGGCAAAGCCAATATTGATAAGGTGGATGTTGCTCCTCCAAGAATTTGATTTGGAGATTAAAGATAAGAGCGGAGCAGAACACTTAGTGGCTGACCACTTAAGCAGAATAGAGAGGGCTGAGGATTCCCTCCCACTCCATGATGACTTTCCTGATGAGTAGCTCATGCAGCTGCGTGAGGTAACTCCTTGGTATGCTGATATAGTTAATTATCTTGTGGGTGGAGCCTTACCCCCACATACATCTAAGGCACAGGTACATAAACTCAAAAGTGATGCAAAATATTTTGTGTGGGATGATCCCTATTTGTGGAAGTTTGGTAGTGACCAGGTGATTAGGCGATGTGTACCTTACCATGAGGTTCCATCCATTCTTCAATCATGCTTCTCGTAGGTGGATACTTTGGTCCTCAGACAAATGAGAAAAGTCTTAGACTCGGTTTCTATTGGCCCACCATTTTTAAAGATGCATTTGAGACTTTCCGCACTTCAGAACAGTGTTAAAGTGGTCGGGACGGCAATCACTCGCAGGAGTGAAATGCCTCAGCAGCCCCATGCTTTGTGAGGTATTTGATGTTTGGGGATTGATTTCATGGGCCCTTTCCTGCTTTCTTTTGGTTTTACTTATATCCCGCTTTGCTGATTATGTTTCCAAATGGGTGGAGGCAAAAGCCACTGCACTAATGATTCTAAAGTTGTTGTGGATTTTGTCAGTCCCAAATTTTTGTGTTTGGTATTCCAAGAGCCATCATAAGTGACCAAGGTTCTCATTTTTGTAATCGCACCATGGAAGCTTTGCTTTGGAAGTATGGGGTGGTGCATAGGGTTTCTACACCTTACCACCCCCAAACTAATGGGCAAGCTGAGATTTCAAACAGAGAAATTAAACAAATTCTGGAAAAGATGGTGCAACCAAGCAGGAAGGACTGGAGCCGCAGGCTAGAAGAGGCTCTTTGGGCTCACAAAATAGCTTACAAAACACCAATAGGGATGTCTCCCTTTAGACTTGTGTTTGGTAAGGCATGCCACCTCCCGGTGGAGATAGAGCACCGTGCTTATTGGGCGGTAAAAGGTTGTAATCTTGAACTAGAAAAAGGTGTAAAGAGAGAAAGCTTCAATTGCAACAACTTGAGGAGCTTAGGCTAGAAGCCTATGAGAATTCCAGAATTTATAAGGAGAAAACTAAGCACTTCCATGACAAGATGATTTCTAGGAAGGAGTTCTCCATTGGGCAAAAGTCTTGTTGTTCAACTCACTGAAAATTATGGTCGGGAAACTTAGATCCAAGTGGATTGGCCCGTTTGTTATTACTAATGTTTTTCCTCATGGTGCAGTTGAAGTTAAAAGTGAGGCGACAAACAAAATTTTCAAAGTCAATGGACAACGCCTCAAAGTATTCCATGAGAGTTCCGCATTTGAAGATGCACCCATAGAAGAACTCTCATTGGAACATCCCACCTACACTGCAGTTTGACCAGGGAGTCCCTCCTCCTTACTCTTGTTTTATGCTTGTTGTTTTCATTGAGGACAATGTATGATTTAAGTGTGGGGGGGTGTCTTTTAGTAGCTTAGTAGTTTTGTTTTTGTTTTTGTTTTGAGTAATTTGTTAAAAAAAAAATTGCATGCATTTTCATTGGGTTTCTTGGTTTATATGAGTGGGGAGTGATTTCACTATTCTAGGACTATAGGTCTTGTGGCATGATATGGATGACTTCCTTGCATTCTTAGTGTGATAAGTTGGTTTGGAATATTAAATTGTGCATCTTTTGTGATAGATATTTTCCTTGGTGAGTTTTGGGCCTTATAATGGATGGAATACATTTTGCCATTCTCTTTCTTTCTTGAGTGATTTCACTCATGATTGTTGGTTACTCTAGAACTTGACTTGACTCTTGTTGAAACTCTTGTTCACATGCATGCATTGAAATGATCTAGGCAATTTTTGTTCTTTTTAGCCACTAGCCAAATAAGCCTGCCTTGCAACTATCCTTTGTTTAGCCCCTTTGAGCCTATTTATCCCATTCTTTGTTATATAGCTCATTACAAGCCTAAAAGTGAAAAACAATGTTATGACCCAATCTTAGGGGATTAAGGAGTTTTGAAAAAAAATGAGAATAAATTTGCAAAGTGTGGGGGGCTCAGAATTGTGGTTGTAATATGTATTGTTGTGCTTCATTGCTTCATTGGGATTTTGCAAAAGAAAAAAAAAGAAAAGAAAAAAAAAAGAAAACAAAAGAGTAGTGGAGCATATCAATTTCGAAAAAAATAATGGATTGAATTGTGGTTGAATTGTCCCCCCATGATTATTTGGTAATTGTTTCCATTGCTCCTCTATCCTCTTTGATTTTATAGCCTAGTTCCCCTTTCATTTATCCCACCTTGACCTTGGCCCCATTATAACCTTAATAAAGACCTTTTGATCTTTGTGTGCATGAGTTTCAAGTGTGGATGTTAGAGTCTTGTCAAGCCTATGGTAGTGCTAGCTTCCATGATGTACTTTGAGTGTAAACACTAGCCTAGACACTTGAGAGTTTGAGAGAAATGCTTTCTTGTGAGGATTCTATCACTTTTGATGCACTCTTTGGTTATTCTATCCTCTTGGTTGCTTTGAAGGTAATTAGATGTTGTTCATGATTGCCATGAGTCCTTGAAACCTTGAATGAGCATTTTGCTTGCCACTTTGTATCCTTGGAATTCATTGGAAATGCATCTTTGCTTTGTTTTGTGAGTTTTGCCCGGAGTGCAAAAGCTTAAGTGTGGGGGAATTTGATCAGTGCATTTTAATGCACTCTTTATAGCTTTGCATTTAGTGTTTTTGATTGTGTTCTGTACCTAATATCTAAGCCTTAGCACATTTCTAGACTTTGGGTTTTAATTGAGCAGTATAATAAATTATTGATTAACTTTTGTGTTTACTGCATATTGACCCCTGTCCACTCTGCAGGCCATAACTTTGGTTACAGTTATCCTATTGAGGCGTACGAGCATGCGTTGGAAAGCTAAGGAACAGAGCTACAATTCTCCTGTTGGGCTCGAAACCCAATTCTGTTGTCTTCAATGTCAAAACTTCGAATTACGGACGCAGTAAAATGTAAAACGGGTTTTGGGCCTAATTTTGGTCGTTTATCGGGCTTTTATCTTATAACCCGTTAAGGGATTTAGGTTATTCTTTGAGCTGAGACTTAAAAAGAGACGAATCAGCCATTCTATCTCATCTTACGTTTTATTTTACAAAATCGTTGTACCCTAGCCGTCATGGAAGCCTAAGCTCCTAAGTTGATTCATCGGTGAAAGGTTGTCGTTACAGATTTTGAGGTTCGGTGTTTAATGTTTAATACAATTTCATTTTAATTTCTTTAATTCCATCTCTATCAATTTCGAATTTGGTTTGAATGTATGCAATCTATTCAGTTCGTTTTCTGCTTAGTAAATTGTTCTGTCTTTATTGCGAAATGCGATTCGGTTGTGTATGAACGCTTGATTGTATGCATCTGTTTCGTAACTTTTATTATTTCGAATTAGTTGACTGCTTAAATTAATTGATTCGAGTAGAAATTGATAGAGGGTTGATTAGAATTCTGTTATGATATTGGTTGCGTTTTCGAACGGCGCTTGTCCGCTCCCGTGACCGATTGAACCCGCTGTTTTGACGCTTGCTTGAAACGGTGTGAATTCGTATAAACTGATTAACGCTTGTTTAGTTAGTTTATGTCAACTGTGAATTTGAAATTAAATAAATTGTTGTTATTTAGAACCTGTGATAAATCTAAGACGAGCATCCGGAAACCGGTGAATCAATTGTCTCTCTAATCTGATAATTCTCTCAACAGAAACTGTTTTCACAAAACCCCCCCTTTTTCGTTATTGTTGGTTTTTGTACTTCCTGAATTTGGTAATTTTGGTGTTGGAGGTCCTCGTGAGACGACCAAGGTCTCTTACCTTGAATACTATAAGTAAATCTTTTAATTAATTTGACCCGCGTACGCCGGGGATTAAGGAGTTTTGAAAAAAAAATGTATTTTTGTATTCAAGGCATTTAGTGTAGTAGTGAATCCAAATGTCAGTCCAAATGTCAGTGCAATGACTCTTAGATCTGGAAAAGTTGTTAACACTCCAGAACCTCTTCCAGCAGAAAATGCAAGTGGCAGCAGCAGAAAAAATGACAAGCCAATTTCTGCACCTACTTCTCCTCTTGATGAAGATGATGATGCACAACCTATACCACTTCCCTTTCCTCAAAGGGCTGTGATAACTAAGAAGATGGATGAGGCAGATAAGGACATGGAAATCTTGGACACATTTAGGAAGGTTGAAGTGAATATTCCTCTCCTTGAAGCGATTAAGCAGATTCCAAGATATGCTAAGTTCCTCAAAGAGTTGTGCACACACAAAAGGAGGAGGAGGCTGAAGGGAAATGAAAAGGTCAACATGAGTCGCAATGTTTCTGCACTCATACAACCCATGATGCCCCAAAAGTGCAAGGATCCAGGAATTTTTACTATTTCGTGTACCATAGGCGAGAGTAAATTTGAAAATGCCATGCTGGATTTAGGTGCTTCCATTAATGTGATGCCTACATCTATTTTTAACTCTCTGGCTCTTGGACCTTGCGAGAATCTGGTGTTGTTATTCAGTTGGCAAACAGGAGCAATGCTCACCCTACTGGACTTGTGGAGGATGTACTTGTTAAGGTTAATGACTTGATTTTTCCTGCAGATTTTTACATTCTGGACATGGAGGGAGAGACACAATCCACCAGGGCACCTATCATCCTAGGCAGACCATTCCTAAGAACAGCAAGAACCAAGATTGATGTCCATGCTGGAACACTCTTCATGGAATTTGGGGATAGCATAGTTAAATTTAACATCTTTAATGCTACTATGAAGCATCCCATGGAAGAGCCTTCTCTTTTTCAAATAGAAGTACTTGCTGACTTAGTTGAAGATACTCATTCTGATGTTACAAATTGCATGGTTATGCCTGTTAATGTTACAAATGATGTTGCTACACTGCAAGCTTCTAATGTAACTCCATCCACCAAGATACTTCCCTCCATTGAGCAGAAGAAGGATGTTGTGAAGAAGAAGAAAATCAAACACTTCCATGTGTTCCATTCTCGCCTTAAAATCATGGCGGGTAAGCTTCGATCCAAGTGGATTGGCCCTTTTGTTGCAACTAGCACTTTTCCTTATGATGCAAAGGGAATAAAAAGTGCAGCCACCAGTAAAGTCTTCAAAGACAATGGACACTCCCTCAAGCTTTACCATGAGAGCCCCGCACTGGAAGAGGAGACTGTAGAAGAGCTTCATCTGAAAAAACCACCTTGAAGAGGGAGTTTTCTTTCCTTACTCCTTACTCTTATTTTATACTTGTTGCTTACATTGAGGACAATGTGTGATTTAAGTGTGGGGGGATCTTTTAGCGTAGTTTTGTTTTTGTTTTTTTTGTTTTGAGTTTTTTGTTATTATAAAAAAAAATTTGCTTGCATTTTCATTGGATTTCTTGGTTTATATGAGTGGGGAGTGATTTCACTATTCTAGGGCTATAGGTCTTGTGGCATGATATGGATGACTTCCTTGCATTCTTAGTGTGATAAGTTGGATTGGAATATTAAATTATGCATCTTTTGTGATAGATCATTTTCCTTGGTGCGGTTTGGGCCTTATAATGGATGGAATACATTTTCCCATTCTCTTTCTTTCTTGTGTGATGTTACTCATGATTGTTGGTTACTCTAGAACTTGACTTGACTCTTGTTGAAACTCTTGTTCACATGCATGCATTGAAATGATCTAGGCAATTTTTGTTCTTTTTAGCCACTAGCCAAATAAGCCTACCTTGCATTTATCCCTTTGTTTAGCCCCTTTTTGCCTATTTATCCCATTCTTTGTTATATAGCTCATTACAAGCCTAAAAGTGAAAAACAATGTTATGACCCAATCTTAGGGGATAAAGGAGCTTTGCTTTGAAAAAAATATGATAATAAATATTGCATAAGTGTGGGGGTGCTCAAAAATGTGATTGTGTTAGAATATCAAAAATGTGATTGTGTTAGAATATTTGACAAGTGAAAAAAAAAACAGAAAAAAATAAAAATAATAGTGGAGCATAACTTTTGGTAAAAAAGAAGAGAAAAAGAAGAAAAGTGTGAAAGTGGAAAATTGATTGAAATTTGGTTGAATTGCCCCACATGATTATTTGGCAATTATTTTCTATTGCTCCTCTATCCTCTTTGATTTAATAGCCTAGTTACCCTTTCAATTATTCCACCTTGACCTTGGCCCCATTATAACCTTAATAAAGACCTTTTGATCTTTGTGTGCATGTGTTTCAAGTGTGGATGTTAGAGTCTTGTCAAACCTATGGTAGTGCTAGCTTTCATGATGTGCTTTGAGTGTAAACACTAGCTTAGACACTTGAGAGTTTGAGAGAAAATTATTTCTAGTGAGGATTCTATCACTTTTGATGCACCCTTTGGTTATTCTATCCTCTTGTTTGCTTTGAAGGTAATAAGATGTTATTCATGATTGCCATGAGTCCTTGAAACCTTGAATGAGCATTTTGCTTGCCACTTTACATTCTTGGGATTCATTGAAAATGCATGTTTGCTTTGTTTTGACCATGAGTTTTGCTCGGAGTGCAAAAGCTTAAGTGTGGGGGAATTTGATCAATGCATTTTAATGCATCTTTTATAGCTTTACACTTGGTGTTCTTAATTGTGTGTTTTGCCCAACAACTACTTTTTAACATGGTTTTATATCTTTGGGTCTTGATTGGGCTTTAGTGGAATTATTTGCTAATTTTCGGATTTTGTTACATCCTGACCCATGTCGCTTCTACAGGCCATAACTTGGGCTATACTTGTCCGATTTCAGTGCTCTTTGTGGCGTTGGAAAGCTAAGAAGCAGAGCAGAGCTACAATTCTTATGTTGGCACCGAAGCCCAGTTCGACCGTTTTGAAGGTCAAAAATCCACTTTACTGCTGCAGGCGAGTTTCACTGTGAGTTTTGGATCAATTACTCATGTGATTAGTTGTTATTGGGCTAATTAAACCCTTTTGGGCCCTTCTCTTTGGTCATAAACTTCAAGTTACCTAGGTTAACCTAAGGAGACATTATAAATAGGATTTTTAGAGTCTTAGGATTGACCTTTTGATTACTTTAAATCTTTTGCCGTTTTAGCAATCTTTTCTCCTTCCCCCCTTCTTAATTTCGTTTCTGTTAATCCTTCCATGGAAGGCTAAGACCATAGATTAATTCACTGGTTAGGGAGTTTTTATAAGGATCTTGAGGTTTGGATTTTATTATTAATTTCGATTTCTGATTCTAATTCTTTTTCTTTTTAATCCATTGTCTCCTTTGATCATTGTTAGCAATTACGTTTTATTTGATGCTTAATCACCCAAATCTCGTTTTTTCCTTCTATTCTTATTATACAATTCGATTTGATCTATTCAAAGCATGTTAAGCGCTTGTTTTAATCTGCTGCGAGTAGAGATTAAGAAGAATCTACAACGCTTAGTTATAGGTTTGATTAAATTCGGTTATTAGATTAATTGTGTTCTTGTGACGCTTGTTCCTTGTTCATAATTAGTCGACTCGTGATGCTTAATCCAAAGAGGGAATTCTTATAGAATTAATTGACGCTTGATTGGTTAATTTTATGTTTAAACAAGAATAGAATCACGAAATAGAATAATCATTTGAAACCCGTGATAGATCCAAATATTAATTACCTTGAACCAGTGGATTAGTCGTTTTTATATATTGATATTTACATCTTTTATAACCCGTTTCTTGAATCAAAATCCCCCCAATTTTATTTCTTTGCGTGTTCTTGTTATTGGTTAGTGTTAATTAGAGATCCTTGTGAGACGACCAAGGTTAACTGCCTTGTTACTACATTCTTATTTTATTTATTTTGACCCGTGCGCGACAGCGCGTGCTGAGATAGAGAGCTCGTGCTGAAATGCTCATGGCGTGCGCCCAGTGCACTAAGGGCCACACGTGGCGCGCGCCCAGTGTTTCATTTTTGGCTATTTGAGCCCATTAATCCCTTAAATCAGATTTTTCACTTCTTCTACCTCTTGCACGACCAGAGAACACCCAAGATCAGTTTTTTTACCATTGTTGAGCAATCCAAGCTTGGTGATCATCAAACACATCTCAATCCTCGGTTCATCAATATGATGGTGTAACCTCCTAAACCCTCTACTGTTCATGACTGTGTTCAGTTTGTAAATTCAAGTTCTCAAATTGGTTCTAGTTCTTAGCCCTAATCAGACTGTGTTTTGGACCCCAGTTTGACCGAACGGGTACCGAACGAGCTAAGGTTTGGCCGAAACTCCCGGAGGAGATTCCATGGACCACGAGACAGAGACCAAGGCCTCTATTCTCCATGTTCCATTTCTGATTTTGTGATTCCCTTGTTGATTTGGATTGTCCCTTATTATCTGTTCTTCGTATTTTAAGGTTTTGGCGATAGTGTGGGTACCGGTTGACTGTGAATCTTTGTCTGACCTTGTTTTTGGGTAAGTTGAGATTCTGGAACCTGGTGGCCAGCCTCTGTCCATGGCCTTCCTTGCTCTTTAGTAATTTTATTAGTTTCCCTAATTCTAATCCGAGTGCGTTTGTGTGTTTCTGGTTAATCGTGGATTGTTTTGGCATGCTCGATGAAACTGTTTGGTAACTCTGGACTTGTTTATTGTTGTTGGCTGAACCTGAGCATAGTGTGGGAGTGTTGGTGTGTTGTTCGAGAGTTCGTAGTTGCGTCTTTGTGTCCAGTTGTGTTCCCGAATTCTTTGAATACCAGGTGGGAGAAAGAATGCACTTTCATTGGGTTTTGTATAGTAGAAATGACTGTTTGGCATCTGTAGGGTGACCTAAGCCCTACTAGGGGTTGATGTCAGTAACACATAAGGATAGGAGTTACGGTGTGCCACATCTAAGGATAGGCATGGTAGACCCTTCAACCAACTTAGGATGATTTTATTATTAAATGCCTGATAATATGCTTGGTTGTAAGTTTTGTTGTACGTGCTCTATGTGAGTAGTAACATGCTTAGGGTAACATGATTAAATGTATATAATGTGTAAATCTGTGTTTATGTTGCCTTAGCATGCTATATGCCTGAGTATAGTTTCCAGTATGTATTAATATGATGAAAAGGGTATTTTTGGGAATGTGTGCATTACATGATGTGAGGCATATGATTATGAGGTGTTGGATGCATGCATATGATATTGCATTAGTAACCACTCCATTCTTGACGGGAATGTGATGTGGTGAGGATCCCTAACGGGAAAGGGGGATACCTCGCTTAGCAGGTTAGATCCACTCTGTTCCCTATCGAGAAAGGGGGAAACGGACGTCCCTAATGGAAAAGGGGGAGGAGGATTCCTATCGGGAAAGGGGAATACCTCGTGGACTAGGCTAGTGTCGCCCCGTGCTCTATCGAAAAAGGGAGACGGGAGTCCCTAACGGGAAAGGGGGACGGCAACCCTAACGGAAAGGGGGGTTCGCCAATAAGTATTCCTAACGGAAACGGGGAGTACAGTGACAATAGTAAAGGAAAAATGCCATGGTGCACAATACATTGAGAGACATGGGGTAAGTGGAAGATGGTAGTTAGATCTTATCTGTTATATATGTGATTATTTGTTAGATTGTCTAACACTCATTCTACTTATGCATTTCCCACTTTTTGATAGATGTGTTACTCTTATCTCACTGTGTTTGTATGTTTATATGTATATGTATTATTGCTATGTTAGATTTGTTGAGGAGGACGATGCAGTCGCAGCAGCATCCGATGGAGCAGTTCATGCTGATGCACCCGTCGATGCTCCTACCCCCACGGATCCCCATATGGGATGACTTTGAGATTCAGTATCATGATTTCGACGGCATGGGGTGGGAGATTGACCATGTATGTCAGGTAGTGGTCTACACTGGTACCATCTCCATCTACTTCAGGATTCCAGGTTTTCCTATAGCCAGCTTCTCGGGAGATTTCCGGATTTGTCAGAGGCTTCCTTTTCAGCAGATGTGGCAGGCGCCAGGGTTTCCACCAGGTTTTGGCTTTGGAGGTTATCCATTTATGCCTCCTCAACCGATGCCGATGCGACTCGATAGCCATCACAGTGAGTCTAGCCACTGTGGGAGATAGAGACGTCGGAGAGGAGCGACATCTGGTCACTCTCGCTACATGACAACTCATGATTATCAAAGGTTGTTTCCGAGGCGGGCGGGGTCTCAGAGTGGGAGCTCTCAGTTTCCCCCTCGCTGAGGTATTTAGTTGTGGTTGGCCAGGAGTCTTGTTGTTTATGTTTTGTTTTTGTTGTTTTGCTTAGTTGAGGCAGTAGGTTAGCCTCATAGGTTTACTTTTGAGATGAATGTATCTTTACCTCACACACTACGCTTATGCACTCTGATGTTATGTACCTATCTATATATTTGCATGTGAGACACGTAGTTTACTTCACCGTAGTTTTAATTCCTTTGTATTTTTATCCACGCTAATTACGCGAGTTAGGCTAATTATTAGAATAAAGCATGAATAGGACTGCGGGGTGTTGCATTTGTGGTATCAGAGCAGTTCGGCCCTAACTGGATGTGAGGTTATTTAGGATGTTCATTCTGGCTGAGTCTAGTAGTACTCCCACCGAATATGACTATTTTAGAAGTTGGGTAGAGTGTCTGTGTTATCTTTATTACCTTAAATAAAAGTGACAAGTTTGGAATTTCATATGATATATGGCATATACTTCTATGATTCTTTATATCTTATGAACCTCGAGCTAATGATTTCTTTTTCCCGGACTTCATGGCTCATCGCGGTAGATCTACACGTGAGAGAGTGAATGAAGCACGACATGGGAATGGAGAAACCTCTCGAGTTGGAGGAGGTCATGAGTCAGATGAGACCTTGAGATCTGTTAGGGAGTTGGCCACTGCTATGCTTCAGCAGGCACAGTAGAATGCTTAGTTTTTACAGGCTGCTCAGACTAGGAGGGAGGAGAGAAGTGATGACAGTGGTATGACAAATTTTCTGAAGGCAAATCCTCCACAGTTTGATGAAGAGTTTAACCCTGAAGGAGTAGATAAATGGATACAGGAGATAGAGAAGATCTTCGTGGCTATGAACACCCGTGAGGAGAGGAAGGTATCTTTTGCTTCCTTTATGGTGATTGGAAATGCAGAGTCTTAGTGGAGGGGTAAGAGGAGATTGTTGGAGGAATAGGGACACGAGGTGAACTGGGAGTCATTCAAGGAGAGTTTTCTGGAGAAGTTTTTTTCCAAGGTTGAACCGTAAGGAGAAGGAGAGAGAGTTTGAGAGTTTAAAGCAGGAAACATGACTATTGGTGATTATGCTACTCGGTTTGAGGCATTGCTGAATTATTCAGAGTTCTACCGCTTACACCCCAGTGAGCAGTGGATGTTTCAGAGATTCCAAGATGGACTGAAGTATGAGATACGTCGGACTGTGGTACCTTTGAAGTTGACAAGGTTTCCAGATCTGGTAGAGCAATGCATGGAGCTTGAGAGCATGGATAGGGAGAGAGATCAGCAGAGGAGTGGTGGTCCTATTGGGAGTGGTGGTGGTACGAGAGGAGGTGCACACAGAGGTGGAGGTAGGCATGGCGGAGGACGCTTTTAGCAGGACAGAGCTGGACCCTACAATAGGCCGACACAGCCTAATACTACTGCAGGTGGAGGAGCTATGGTGAGAGCTCAGGGATGCTTTAGGTGTGGAGGTTCGCATATGATGAAGGACTGTACAGTACCAGCTAGTGGAGTAGAGTCGAAGCAATGTTATCAGTGTGGCCGGATGGGTCACTTGGTGAGGGATTGTTGGGGCGGACAGAGAGTTGCAGACAGACCTACTACAGGAGGATGTGGAGGAAGAGGAAATGGAAGTGGTGCAGGACGAAGAAGATGAGGAGCTAGCGCAGGCGGACCCCAGACTTCAGGTAGAGTGTTTACTGTGAGGGGAGTTGAGTCCTCTCAATCCCCAGATCTGATACAAGGTATGTGCTTAGTCTCTGGTTATCTGTATTGTTTGACTCGGGCTACTCATTCTTTCATTTCACTTACATGTGTGGATCATTTAAAATTACCTGTCTCTTCTTTGCCATGTAAACTGGTAGTTTCTACTCCTACTAGTGATCCCTTGACTACTACTTCTGTTTGCCTTAAATGCCCTATTACCATAGAGAGTAGGAATTTCCTAGTAGACCTTGTTTGTTTACCTATGCAAGATTTAGATGTTATCCTAGGAATGGACTGGCTAGCTGCAAACCATGTTTTACTAGATTGTTCCCGTAAGGCCCTTACCTTTCTTGAACAACCTAGTATGGTATCTGCCAATGATAGTAAATTTACCACTAGTGGTGACTCTCAGAAGTAAATGATGTTATGTTCAATAGAAGCTAAGGATGCTCCTAGCATTGACTCTTTGCCTGTAGTGAGAGAATTTCCAGAAGTGTTTCCAGATGATGTTCTAGGATTACCCCCAGAGAGAGAGATAGAATTTGCAATAGACCTTATCCTTGGTATTGGACCTATATCCATAACACCCTATAGAACGTCCCCAGTTGAATTAGCAGAGTTGAAATCCCAATTGGATGACCTAACCAAGAAAGGATTCATTAGACCCAGTGTTTCACTGTGGGGAGCACCGGTGTTATTTGTAAAGAAGAATGATGAATCTGCAAGGATGTGTATTGATTATAGACAACTTAATCGGGTCACGATTAAGAATAAGTACTCTTTGCCTAGAATAGATAACTTGATGGACCAAGTGAAGGGGGCGGCGATATTTTCCAAGATTGATCTGAGATCTGGTTATCATCAAATTAGGTTCAAGAAAGAAGATATTCCTAAGACTGCCTTTAGATCTAGATATGGACATTATGAGTATTTAGTTATGCCATTTGGTGTGACTAACGCTCTAGCAGTATTCATGGATTATATGAATCAGATCTTTAGACCGTTCTTAGATAAATTTGTAATTGTCTTCATTGATGACATACTAATTTATTCGCTTACCGAGGAAGAGCATGTGGAGCATTTGCGAACTGTACTTCGCATTTTGAAGGACAGACAGCTTTATGCTAAACTATCAAAGTGTGAATTCTGGCTTGAGGATGTGCAATTTCTTGGGCATGTGATCAATAGGGATGGAATTGTTGTAGATCCCTCGAAGGTGGAAGTAGTGACTAAGTGGGAAAGGCCCAAGTCGATGAGTGAGATTAGAAGTTTTCTCGGATTGCCCGGATACTATAGAAGATTCATAGAAGGATTCTCGAAGATATCCTTACCCATGACCCAGTCGACGAGGAAGGAGAAACCTTTTGTGTGGTCTGATAAGTGTGAGAAGAGTTTTCAAGAACTGAAGAAGCGGTTGACCACATCACCTGTTTTAGTTTTCCTCATCCCTTAGGAGAATTTGAAGTGTACTGTGATGCATCTTATCAAGGATTGGGTTGTGTACTGATGCAAGGAGGGAGAGTAGTGGCGTATGCATCAATTCATGAGCGGAATTACCCTACCCATGACATTGAACTTGCAGCCATAGTTTTTGCGTTGAAGATTTGGAGGCATTACCTCTACGGTGTTAAGTTCACGGTATTCAGTGATCATAAGAGCCTGAAATACCAGTTTGATTGTCTAACACTCATTCTACTTATGCATTGCTCGCTTTTTGATGGATGTGTTGTTCTTATCTCCCTGTGTTTGTATGTTTGTCTATATATGTATTATTGCTAAGTTAGACTTTGTTGAGGAGGACGATGCAGCTACAGCAGCATCCGATGGAGCAGTTGATGCTGATGCACCCGTCGATGCTCCTACCCCCACGGATCCCCGTATGGGGTGACTTTGAGATTTAGTATCATGATTTCGACGACATGGGGTGGGAGATTGACCATGTGCGTCAGGTAGTGATTTACACTGGTACCATCTCCATCTACTTCAGGATTCCAGGTTTTCCTATAGCCAGCTTCTCGGGAGATTTCTGGATTTGTCAGAGGCTTCCTTTTCAGCAGATGTGGCAGGTGCCAGGGTTTCCACCAGGTTTTGGCTATGGAGTTTATCCACCGATGCCTCCTCAGCCGATGCGACCCGATAGCCATCACAGTGAGTCTAGCCACCGTGGGAGACAGAGACGTAGGAGAGGAGCGACATCTGGTCCCTCTCGCCACATGACAGCTCATGATTATCGACAGTTGTTTCCGAGGCGGGCGGGGTCTCAGAGTGGGAGCTCTCAGTTTCTCCCTCGCTGAGGTGTTTGGTTGTGGTTGGCCAGGAGTCTTGTTTTTTATGTTTTGTTTTTGTCGTTTTGCTTAGTTGAGGCAGTAGGTTAGCCTCACAGGTTTACTTTTGGGATGAATGTATCTTTACCTCACACACTACGCTTATGCACTCTGATGTTATGTTCCTATCTATATATTTGCATGCGAGACACGTAGTTTACTTCACCGTAGCGCGTCGTAGTCTTATTTATGTTTTAGTTTTAATTCCTTTGTATTTTTATCCTCGCTAATTACGTGAGTTAGGCTAATTATTAGAATAAAGCATGAATAGGACTGCGGGGTATTGCAAGGATGATACTATCATAGAGAACACTAGCAATGTGCCTGTGCCTGATGCTTCCAAGTATTTGGTAGCTTCGATTGATATGTAGCAGGTAGCTGATGCGGCAGGAGCCTTCACAGAGGTGTTATCCAAATCAAAGAGAAAAAAGATGAAGAAGAAACAACTTCAGGTTCAGCGAAGTGCAGGTTACAGAACCCGATCTAAGGGTGGTCTTAATCCTTCATCTCAATGTTGAAGTTCTTATACTGGAACGTCAAGGGTATAGGCAATCCCAACACCAGATTGGCCCTCAAAAATCTTTGTAGACTGCATAAGCCGGATTTTTTGATTATTGCTGAACCTTGGATCTCTTTTCAGCAGGTTCCAACTGGTTTTTTTAATTCTTTGTACATGAAGTTATTTGCAGAAAATGATAGAGGTACTCTAGCTCCTATTTATGGTGCTTTTGTTTGCATAATTTCTCTCCTGTTATTGTTAAAAAAGCCAAGCAACATGTTTGTTTCTGTCTTAATTATGCTAGTATGAATTTATATGTTGCTGTTGTTTATGCTTCAACGTCTTATATTTTGAGAAGACAGCTTTGGGCAGAGTTGCATGATGCTCAGGTTACTAATATTGGCCCCTGGTGTTTAATTGGGGATTTTAATGCTATTTTGGGGTCTCATGAATATCATGGTAGAGGTATGTCTTCTTAATTATCTTGTGATGATTTTAGAGCTTGGGCTGACTTAGATCAATTAATTCATTTACCAACTAGGGGTTCCCAATTTACTTGGTCTAATGGTAGGTTGGGTAGTTCCTTTGTTGCTAAGAGACTGGATAGAGCTTTTTGTAATAATGCTTGGGTGGATTCTTGGAGTAGTGTTGATTGTTGCACTCTTACTAAAGACAAGTCAGATCATTTCCATATCCTCCTTAGTGTGAAGAAATCGGAAAAAAAATTTGCTTCTTCTTTCAAATTTTTACAAATATGGTCTAGACATCCGAATTGCATTAATGTCATTAAAGATGTCTGGCATTCTGATGTGATTGGCTGTCCTATGTATGTCCTCTCTCAAAAATTGAAGATCTTGAAGTCCAAACTTAAGGCTTGGAATAAAGAAGAGTTTGGCAATGTTCTTTTAAATGTTTCTAATGCTATGTCTGAGTTAGATGTGATTCAGGCTAATATTAGCAACTCAGGTGGCTCGGAGGATCTTTTTCTTCAAGAGAAGGCTGCTCAGATTAAGCTGCAGGAGCCTTTGAATTATGAAGAAGATTTTTGGCAGGAAAAAGCTCGGCTCAATTGGCATTTGCATGGTGATAGGAATACGGCTTTCTTCCATAGAATGGCCAAAATCAAAGGTGTTACCAATCAGATTTCAGTTATTAATAATGGTGATGATCTTCTCACTGACCCCAATGACATTGAAACACATATTGTTAATTATTACAGTAATCTGTTTGCCTTCGGGAACTCTTGTCAGCCCAATGGTTTAATTGATAACAATTTCTTGTCAGCCCAATGGTTTAATTGAGAAGCCCTTGTCATGGTTCTGATAACACCAATATTGCATCATTTTTATAAGGATATTAGAATGTGTTTTGAATAATTATTGAATATTATCAATTGAAATTCACTCTCTTTTAATCTAAATTGTGCAGAAATGGAAAATTAGGCAATATGGTGGTCAAATACAAATTTGGGCTTGAAATAGGCCCAGAATGCTAAGTACGGCCTTCGCATAATATAATGAAGCATGTCCATGCTTACCTAAAGCAGCAATTAGCCACGAGCGGGCCTCACGCGCATCCACGCGCTCTCCGGATAGCTAGTTTGTATTTTAATCATATCTGGAGCTGTAGATATCGGATTAAGGCGTTCTTGGTGGCGTTGGAAAGCTAAGAGAATTTCCTACAACTTTGTCACAAATTGAATGGAGCACGATCTCTTCATCATGGAGCACGACCGTGCTCAACCAAAAATATCAGAAAATCATGTCGGCAAGGTCGGTGACGCGTAAACAGGCTGTAAAGGGAGCACGGCCTTGGCGCACGGCCTTGCTGGTGCCGTGCTGAGCCCAAAATTTTGCCTATAAAAAAGAACGCTTAGCATAACATTTGAAAACTTCCCCGGGATTGATTCTCTCCCAATTCTCTTCTTCTCTTTTAATCTTCTAGTCTTATTTTATTGTTTTCTTATATTATGTTGTGTAACTAATCCCGTCACTGAGGTGACGGGGGATCTTTTACTTTATCTGTGATATCTTTATGATTTATAATATGAGTGTTTAAATCCTTTTGATTAAATTATTCCTGGTGATATTTTTTTAATAAAAGAATTAGCTACTCTTTACACAGTTAATTAATTGCTCGGCGATCATACCTTGAATTAATTAACAGAACTCTAGGATTAATTGAACCTGTGTATTCTGCCGGATCAAGGATTATATGTTCGTTTTCAGTCAGTCATTGAATTGATAAATCTATTGATGCTTTATGCTCTTTCTATTTACTTGCTTTGAATGATCAAACAAAGTAATAAATTAGGAGGAAGACTGTTAACATTGCATGATAATTGGGTGTTAATAGCTTTTGAATAGATGATTGGTAATCAGTAAGAATTGTTACTCATGTTATAAATTAATTAAATACACAGATATAAGTATTAGTGAACCCATTACCTTAGTGCTTTTATTATCTAATTCCCTTCTTAAATATTTTATAATTTATTTTCTACTTATTTTTATGCACTCTTTGTCTAAATTCACTCGAACGATTTGTCTAAATAACAAATTGATCTAAGTAGAGCAGTAATCATTTCAATTCCCTGAGGAGACGATAATCTTTTATACTATAACTTGACAAGATCGTATACTTGCGATTTTGACGCAACAAGTTTTTGGCGCCGCTGCCGGGGAATTGTTAATGATATTGATCGAAACGATTGGTTGTTAATTTAGACGCTTTCTGTGATTATTTTACTTTCTCTTATTTTTATTTTTGTCTTTTATTTTTTTTTCTTTCTTGTCATTTTAATTTTATTATCACCTCCTACATGGATGGTTTTACCTCCTACATGGACGGTTAGCTTTTATTTTTACATTTCGTCTCCTGGTTGGAAGACTAGATTTTATTTTGTGTAGCGTCTCCTGGTTGGAAGACTAGATTTTCTTACTATTTTATTACTTAAACTTATTATTTAGTGTTTTCTGGTTGGAAGACTAGATTATTCTTTCTTTCTTTTAATTTTTCTTTTCTTCTCTTTAAAAAAAAAAATGGATTCTCTTTTCGTTTGTGAGTGTTGTGGTATTTTAACAAACACTACAGATGCAAGTCACAAATCCTTAGAGAATAAAATATCAGTTTTGACTCAATTGATAAACCAAAAAAAAAACCACCTTGCTTAATCAACCAGAGCCTAAATGAAATCATCATTTCTAAGGATGATGAGAAGTTAATTGAAGGTACTGAGTCCGACACTTGGTCTCAGATAGAGTCTGACATTCAGGCCATACTTGACATTTGGCATGAGAATGAGTCTGACACTTGGCCTAAGATTGAATCTGGCACTTGGTCTGAGACTGAGTTTGACATTTGGCCTGACACAGAGTCTGATACTTGGCCTGAGACTCACTCTGAAACTTGGTCTAAGCCAGAGGTTGAACCTAAGCATGACTCACAACCATCCTTAGAAAAGATCAAAGTTCTTACAGAAGAGAATGATTCTAAGGAAAGCGAGAGAAACCTCCCAGTACTTAATGAAGAGCAAGAGATGGAAGCCTCAATTACTTTGGGACAGACTCTTGTAGTCAATATTGGCGAGGTAGCCATTAAGGTTCACAAAGGAAATGTAACTATTAAATCTGGTAAGGAAGAGGATATTTCACAATCTTTGAATTCTAACCCCTCTCCTTCAATTTCTAGTTACTATATTGACGATGTGGTTGCTGTTAACAATCCTCCTTTAATTTCTTTTGATTTTATTAATAATGTGGATGTTTTTGTTAACAAGTTTGCTGGTTTAAGAATGCAGGATCATTTAAAATACATTACTAACTTGCAGGATCCTAATATGTTGGTGGGGGATGTTAAAGTAAAAATTGCATCACTCCATGATAACCCTCCACCACCGCAAAAAAGAGGTCAAGCAACTTGAACCACATGGTCAAGAAATGGCAAAGAGGGAATGCGCTAAATGCAAAATTCACTCTTGGAGAACCCGCTGGTTAACCACTTCTAAGCAATCTGTCAAGCTCACGACGTTAAATAAAGCGCTTCGCAGGAGGCAACCTGTGTTTATATTATTTCAGTTTATTTTATTTTATTTTATTTTATTTTATTTTATTTTATTTTGTGTTCACCATTTTATTTTGTCGACAGTTCTATCTTCACTTACTTTATCTTGACAAACTGTCGTTTTGGGAAGAAATTTGCCTACTGAACCCCCTCCAGAATATGCTCATGAAATTTTCTACAGGGGAGTCCTTTTCCACTCTTTACTTTTTAGTACTTGATTTTGTTGTTATATCTTTATGTGCTTATGCTGTGATTACTAGCATTAAGGACAATGTTAGAAATAAGTGTGAGGGGGAGTTAACCACTTGATTTTTGGTTATTACTGTTTTGAAACAAATTGAAGCTACTAATTTTGGGGCGAAAAACTTGAACTTTTTTAAGACAGCTTTTGATGTTTATTGAGATAATATAAATTTCTGAAAGCTGAAAATTTGAGATGAGCCCTTGATTGAAATTTTTTCCATGAAATAGCTTCTAAAACTGAGGATTTGAGCCTGATTTTGGTTTGCGCATTATTGCAAGATTATCATAACCCTATTCTTCATGAGAGTTGTTTTCATTGAATATTGTGTTCTAGAACTTGACATGTGACCATTCAAAGCGAAACTAATTTATAGAACTTTTGCAAAATGATTGGGGCATTTAAGATTTGTTTCTAGCCTGCTACACTTTGCGATTAAATTTCACCACTTAGTTAACCACTTTGAGCTTTAGAAAGAAGTTTTATTCTATGCCCTCTGATTTGATTGGAAAAGATAGATTCGGGTACCCTTTTTTATTAAAATGGAGCAACTTGGTTTTGGTGACAGATATATATTCAATGGAAATGTGATAAGGCAGAGACTTATTCCTTAAAAAAAAAAAGAGATAGTTGTAATGAGGAACTCTGATAAAACAAGGAAAATGTGAAAAAAGAAAAGTTTGGTGCTCTGTTTAAAAGTGAACATATATCTGAAGCTCCAATTTGATTCAAAAGGATAGTTGCTTTGAAATTGATTATTTACTATAGCTCTTGAAATATCCTTTCTTTGAATTTCCATACCTTAAATTTTCACCCCTGGCCTCATTACAACCTTATAAAAGTCCCCTTGATTTCAAAATTGTCTATAAATCGTTAGTCGAGTCTTGGTCTATCGTCAAGCTTATGGTAATACTTTCTCTATGAAAAAATTGCCTGAATTCTCCTTACCCATTAATACACTTGAGAGATTGAAAGAGAGTGACACATTCTTGGTTGGTTTGATTTCAAAGGTGCTTATTTTTCTAATTATCCAATCAAGTGAAAAATATTTCTCTCAAAGAGATAAAAAGTCGTCTTTTAAAAACATTTGCTTTGCCCCATTAATTGGTCAGCTATCATTGATAAAAAAAATTCGGAAATCAAAAACCAATTACTTTGCTTGAGGGCAAGTAAAGCTCAAGTGTGGGGGAATTGATAACACCAATATTGCATCATTTTTATAAGGATATTAGAATGTGATTTGAATAATTATTGAATCTATCAATTGAAATTCACTATCTTTTAATCTAAATTGTGCAGAAATGGAAAATTAGGCAATATGGTGGTCAAATACAAATTTGGGCTTGAAATAGGCCCATAATGCTAAGTACGGCCTTCGCATAATATAATGAAGCATGTCCATGCTTACCTGAAGCAGCAATTAGCCACGAGGGGCCTCATGCGCGTCCATGCGCTCCCCGGATAGCTAGTTGGTATTTTAATCATATCTGGAGCTGTAGATATCGGATTAAGGCGTTCTTGGTGGCGTTGGAAAGCTAAGAGAATTTCCTACAACTTTGTCACAAATTGATTGGAGCACGACCTCTTCATCATGGAGCACGGTCGTGCTCAACAAAAAATATCAGGAAATCATGTCGGCAAGGTCGGTGACGCGTAAACAGGTTGTAAAGGGAGCACGGCCTTGGAGCACGGCCGTGCTGAGCCCAAAATTTTGCCTATAAAAAGAATGCTCAGCAGAACATTTGAAAACTTCCCCGGGATTGATTCTCTCCCAATTCTCTTCTTCTCTTTTAATCTTCTAGTCTTATTTTATTGTTTTCTTATATTATGTTGTGTAACTAATCCCGTCACTAAGGTGATGGGGGATCTTTTACTTTATCTATGATATCTTTATGATTTATAATATGAGTGTTTAAATCCTTTTGATTAAATTATTCCTGATGGTATTTTTGTAATAAAAGAATTAGCTACTCTTTACACAGTTAATTAATTGTTCGGCGATCGTACCTTGAATTAATTAACAGAACTCTAGGATTAATTGAACCTGTGTATTTTGCCGGATCAAGGATTATATGTTCGTTTCCAGTCAGTTATTGAATTGATAAATCTATTGATGCTTTATGTTCTTTCTATTTACTTGCTTTGAATAATCAAACAAAGTAATAAATTAGGAGGAAGACTGTTAACATTGCATGATCATTGGGTGTTAATAGCTTTTGAATAGATGATTGGTAATCAGTAAGAATTGTTACTCATGTTATAAATTAATCAAATACATAGATATAAGTATTAGTGAACCCATTACCTTAGTGCTTTTATTATCTAATTCCCTTCTTAAATATTTTATAATTTCTTTTCTACTTATTTTTATGCACTCTTTGTTTAAATTCATTCGAACCATTTGTCTAAATAACAAATTGATCTAAGTAGAGCAGTAATCATTTCAATTCCCTGTGGAGACGATAATCTTTTATACTATAACTTGACAAGATCGTATACTTGCGATTTTGACCGAACAGTTTCTTTGGGCAAGGGCATCTTCGAATTTTTTTCTTCTGCAGATGATTTGAGGCGTGTCTGGTCTACTGGTTCTTGCAATCTGTGCCCCAGAATCTTGCGTCTATCTCCATGGACACCTAATTTTAATCCTAATTCTACTAAGATGACTAATGCTCAATGTTGGATTTACATACATGGTTTGTCTAAGGAGTATTGGAGGCCACAAATTCTGTTTAAAATTGCTAGTTGTCTTGGAGTTCCTATTGCTCTTGATGAGGCCGCTCTTAAGAGAACATTTGGTCACTTTGCTAGAGTATTAATTGATATTGATTTTAATGTGAAGTTGTAGGAACAGATTCTTATTGAGAGAGAGAAAGAGGGATACTCATTCTCTGTTGGTGTTGAGTATGAAAGGTTGCCTTCCTTTTGTTCTTCTCGTCAAGCTATAGGTCACTATATAGAGAATTGCAAGAAAAATTCTACTCCAGGACCTATTCGTTGAAAGACCGCAGGTGTCCCTATTCAAACAAAAAAGAATCCCTCTGTGCCTGAAAAAGGCAAAGGTATTGTTATTTCTAATTATATAGAGCTAGATAAGGTTTCTAATGTAGAGCAAGGGCAGAATTCTAAGTCTGTGATGCCATTTCAAGTAGACAAAGAACCCGATGCTGTTATAGTAGAAAAAGTTCATGACCCAGGTTGCTTTAAAGGAGTTTACAATTGTCATATGCCAATCACTGAAGTATTAATTGACTCTAATCCTTTGTTGGGCCCGATACATATTGATGTTGTGCCTATAGTTAATAATGGCAAGGCTACTATTGATGTTTCGAGCAGTATGCCAGATGCAGGGAATTCGGATTTAATTGCTGCCAAAGATGTTGTTGATAATTTGGTTACTGTGGTTGGTCAATCAACTGAGTTAGTGGTGCCTTCTTCTATTAGTAAAAGTCTGTCTCACCAAGTTGATGATGTCAATTCTTGTTCAACTACGTCTCCAACTACTCAATTAGATGGCTCAAATGATCAAGGCTCTTCTACTAAAGTGGCAGACACGTCCCAGTCTCAGCAGCATATGAATCTGTCCTCCGATTCTGACCTTGTGTTCCCTTCTATTAACTACGTGGTTGCTAAATATCTGAAATTAATGGGAAAATTTTGTGGTGATGTAGAAGATGATATTGATGATGAAGTGTCTCCTGATGCTGGTATTTCAGTTGCAAATGCAGAAGGTATCTTCAAATTGGTGTTGTCCAAATCCAAAAGAAGAAGCTTAGGCAAAAGAAAAAAAATTACTTAGAGGTTTGATGGCTATTACACCCAATCTAGGGCTGGTTCCAAATCAATTTCTTTTTTATGAAGACATTCTATTGGAATGTTAGAGGGCTTGCCAATCCTTCAACTAGGCTTGCTCTCAAAAAATTTATGTTGCAACACAAACCTGACTTTGTGTTTGTTTCTGAATCTTGGGTTGCTTTCGATCAAATTCCGAATTCTTATTGGAGAAGCATTAGAATGAAGCCTTTTGTTATGAATGATAGAGGTGCTCAGCAGCCTAACCTTTGGGATTTTTGTGCTGAGAATTTTGATCTGGTTATTCTTTCTTCGTCTAGACAATTAATTTCTTTTTCTGTGTTATTTGATCAGCAAGTTATTCACATAGCTGTTGTATATGCTTCTACTAGTCAGATAGTTAGAAGAGATCTTTAGAGGAAACTGTCCACTCTAATTCATTCTAATTCTGGCCCTTGGCTATTGGTTGGGGATTTCAATGTTATTCTTGGAGCTCATGAGCAAAGAGGAGGCAATGTTCCCTCTTCCTCTTCTTGAACGAACTTTAGAATTGGTCTAATGGTTGCTTGTTGACTCACTTACCGACTAGAGGTGTTGAATTTACTTGGTCAAATGGGATAAGAGGAGCAGCTCATACTGAAAGAAGGCTCGACCGAGCCCTTTGCAATGACTCTTGGTTTTCTTTCTAGTCTACCACTTCTTGTAATACTCTCGCATGAACTCAGTCTGATCATCATCCTTTACTATTAACCATGAATAGAGGTACTCCTTCTTTTTCATCTTCTTTTAAATTTCATAATATGTTGATCCAACATCCTGATTGCAGAAGACTAGCTAGTAGAGAAGACCTGGAATATGGCGGTTATTGGTTGCCTTATGTCTAGGTTGGTGAAAAAGCTTAAGGCAGTAAAAACAGCTCTTAAAATCTGGAATAGAGAAGTGTTTGGAGATGTGCATAGAATGGTTGATATTGCTCAGTCTGAGTTGGATGAGATTCAACAACATATTGATGTTTTGGGCTATTCTTACGATTTGAATGAGTAGGAGTTGTTAGCTCAAAGTAACCTTCAAAAGGCTTTGGTCTATCAAGAGGCGTTTTGGCAAGAGAAGGATAGAGTTAACTGGTTTACTCAAGGGGACAGAAATACATCATATTTTCATAAGCTAGCTAAGATTAGACATGCTTCAAAGCAAATGTCTGTCTTAAAGTTAGGTGACAGTATTTTGGACAACTAATTGGATATAAAGCAGCATGGTTTAACCTACTACACCTCTCTTTATGCCTCAGAAAACATTTGTTCCCATTCAGATTTCATTAGAAAGGTTATCCCTAATCTAGTTTCCAATGAAGACAATGCCATGCTTACTAACTTACCTTCTTTAGAAGAGATGAAGTCTGCGGTTTTTTCAATGAATGGCTCTGGTGCTCTCGGGCCTGATGGCTTTGGTGGTTGCTTTTTCCAGGATTTCTAGGATATTGTGAGCCATGATGTGTTTCAATTTGTTCTTCAGTTTTTCTCATCTAGTTGGATTCTTCCTAACTTAGACTCTAATTTAGTTGCTTTGATTCCAAAGTTCACTGAAGCAAATAGAATTGAAGATTATAGACCTATTGCCTTGGCTAATTTCCAATTCAAAATCATCACCATGGTTATTGCTGATAGACTTTATCTTATAGCTCTTAAAGTCATCTCTAGGCAGCAGAGGGGTTTTATTAAGGATAGGCAAATCTCAGATTGTATCTACATTGCTTCTGAAGCTATTTACATGTTAGATTATAAAACTTTTGGGGGTAACATTTGTCACAGCGGAGGTTCTATCCACCCTCCAGCTGTACTCACGATCTTCTCCACCCCCTGTGGAGTTTTTGCCTTCGGCAAGGTTCGAAATTGGGACTCTGGGGCGTAAGTAACCCAGAAGCACCAACTGAGCTCAGTTGGTGATGGCAAAGTGCTTCCGGGTTACTTAAGCTCCAGAGTCCCGGATTCGAACCTTGTAGAAGGTAAAAACTCCACGGGGGGTGGAGATGATCGTGAGAACAATGCGAGGTGGATAGAACTCGGCTGTTACAACATTGCCCTAAAGTTTGACATTAGAAAAGCTTTTGATACTATTGACTGGAAGTACCTTCTTGATGCTCTTGAGGCTTTTGGTTTTCATCCTATTTTCTGTAATTGGGTTAAGTCCGTCTTGTAGTCTGTTAAACTTTCCATTTCTGTTAATGGTCATCCAACAGGTTCCAACAGGTTTCTTTTCCTACAAAAGAGGTGTGAGGCAAGGGAACCTCTCCCCCCTCTCCTATTCTGTCTTGTAGAAGATGCCTTGAGTGGTGGTATTTCTCTTTTAGTTGATTCTGGTCACTTGCAACCTATGTCACACCCTAGATCTTGCTCAACCCCTACACATGTGTTGTATGCAGATGATATAATGGTGTTTTGAAAAAGGGACTAAAAATAACTTGGTTGCTCTTATGTCTTTATTTCAAGAGTATAATAGTGTTTCTGGTCAGCATCTCAGCTTGGAAAAATGCAAATTCTATACTGGTTCCATCTCTCCTACTCGAAAACTTGTCCTCAGTAACTACCTAGGATTCAATGCAAGTGTGATGCCTTTTACTTACCTAAGAGTTACAACATTCCAAGGTAAGCCAAAAACTGCTCATTTGCAATCTATAGAAGACAAAATAAAGGCAAACTTATCTACTTGCAAGGATTCTTTACTCTCTATTATGGGGAGGGTTCAATCGGTGAAGTCTATCATCCATGATATGTTAATGTATAGTTTCCATATTTATATGTGGGCTATATCTCTTCTTAAGTCGTTGGATAGATGCATTCGAAATTTCATTTTGTCAGATGATATTGATCAAAAAAAAAATTGTAACAGTTGCTTGGCATAAGTTATATGCTCCTATCATTACTGGGGGTCTGGAATTAAGGTCTCTTAGATCAATCAATGAAGCCTCTATGTTAAAGCTTAGTTATGAGACCATTGGGCCTTGCTGCTTAAAGCTAGATTCATGAGGCATAATAAGCCAATTGGTCATTATGCTAAGTCTTCAATTTGGCCAGGTATTAGACACTTTCTTAATACTGTTGTGGATGGTAGCTGTTGGATTTAAATGATGGTTGTTTAGTAAATTTTTGGAATGATAAATTGTTATTTAGGCCATTGTCTGAGACTTTAAATCTTCCAACAACTATTTGTTCTTCTTTGAAAGCTTCAGTGAGAGATTTTATTCATGATAAATCTTGGAACATTCCAAGTTGTCTAGCTCGTGTTTTTCCAGTTGTTGTTGCAGATATAGAGCAGCTAGTTATTCCATTTAATGCTATAGATGATCAATTAATCTAGAAAGGCTCGACTGATGGTAATCTGACTTTTAAAGAGGCTCATTCTTTCTTATATCCTAGCAATCAACCAGTTTGTTGGGGCAAAAAAATTTGGAGCCTTGCTATTCCTCCTTCGAAATCTTTCTTGCTTTGGAGACTTATTCATAGAAAGTTGCCTACAGATGATCATTTGAGGGCTAGAGGTTGTACTATAGTCTCCATTTGTAGATTGTGTGGTTCATCTAGTATATCTAAGGAGCATTTGCTCTTGTCCTGTCAGTTTGCTACTGCTTTATGGGCCTGGCTGAGTGGATTGTGTTAGAGCGAAATGTGGAATGACGTCTGGCACTCTTATAGTTTTGATGATAAAAAAGACATTAGAAACATGATGGACAATTAATCTTATAAGTATTTAACAAGTTTGTTAAATGTGCAGGAAAACTTGTTGAATTCAACTAAATACATTAACAAAACAAATGTATTTAAGAAGAAAGAAACAAAACAACATTAAGACATCAGAAGACCAACAACACAACCTCTGAAGATCAACTGAAGAAATGAAGCATTGTCTGAAGTCATCAACAACACTTTAGACAACACTGCATTAGAAGTAATACTTCAACTATTGTGTCTGACTCAGAAGATCTCATGAAGACCTAGTTCAAAGTCGGAACACCAAATGATAATGTCAAATTTGTTCTAATGAACATGAAGACCTATTTCAGAATCAGAACACTAAATGGTAGTGTCTGGAGTAGATGATCAAGAAACATCAAAGATGATGTAACATGAAGACTCAATAATCAACAAACAAGAAGAATCAACAACAACACCAACAATAATCAACGTCAACATCAAAGAAGACCTCATCAACATCAATGTCAACAAGAAGAACTCAACATCCAACACGAATCAACCTGAAATCAACAACAAGAAGACATCCACTTCAATAAACCAACACAAACCAACCTGAAGATCTCATTTACTTAAGATGAGTATAAAGTTTTGTATCATGCAACAAAAATCTTTTATGATGTCTGATACAGAGCACTGTCTGACTTGGGAAGTCCAGACAAGAAATCACTCAAGCTCAAATAGAAGATATCTATCCATCAAGGGATTATAAAGACATCAAACAAAGAAGCTAAATCGAAGAAATACAGACATATGGAATTGTCTGATAAAGTCACCGTCTGAAGAAGTTTTAGTGGTGCAAGCATATTCAAGAATTCTTGTCTATCTATTTGATGTAAAGACAAGTCATTATCCACGTATATGGTATAAGCTTACCACAAAGAAAAGACAAACTTGTGTCTGACCGATTACTCGGCACAGTGACTGTACTACTGTCTGATAAAAGGAAAGAATAATTGCCTGCCTTCCATCTCTAAAGACCAGGGAGACTTATAAAATGACAAAGGGCAAAAGGAACTTTAATTCAAGGGTCCCGTTATTTGGACACAAAACGGGACATGGACACCGTATGTCCGTACTGTACGGACACGTGTCCATACAGTACGGACCCCACTTTTTTTTTGAAAAAAATTTCAATTTTTTTTATCTGGTTAACGAAGTTCACTTATCTGGTTAATGGTTCTCATTATCTGGTGAATGCCAACCCTGAAACTTAACACATTCCATTTATTTATCTGGTTAACGAAGTTCACTTATTTGGTATTATCTAGTGAATGCCAAACTCACATTCCATTTATTTTTCTGGTTAACGAAGTTCACTTATCTGGTTAATGGATCACATTATCTGGTGAATGCCAAACTCACGTTCCATTTATTTTTCTGGTTAACGAAGTTCACTTATCTGGTTAATGGTTCACATTATCTGGTGAATGCGGTTCACATTATCTGGTGAATGCCAAATATTTTTTTAGCCAGTTAAAAAATATCTAAAAAAAAATTTAAAAAAAATTTGAAAAAAAAAACTATGTCCGTACTGTACGGACCGTATGTCCGTACAGTAAGAAAATATTGTGTCTCGTATTTGTGTTCAATCTTGTGTTCAAAAATCATTTCTCTTAATTCAAATATTGCTAACTGTCATGGGATAGCCGTTGGAGAGCAAAACTACTTTAATGTACAAAGACAGCTGTTTAAAGTGTGTCAGTACGAAAAGCACTACAAGACAAGCAATGGGCAGATTTCTCAAAGAAATCAGTCGTAAGTATAAACGGTAAAATTTCAAATACCGTAGACTATAAATACAAAAGATCTCAATTGAAGCAAGTGCTACTACTGCTGCTGAGAGCCAGAGTGCTGCTTTTGATCTGATATGCTAATGTCACTGGAAAACAATTAATCTATGGTGAAAAACCATATGAAGAGATCAAAGAGAATCATTGATGAAGCAGCTAATTTCATATGCCGAAGCTAATGCTCAGAAGTAATCAAGGAAAGCAATGGTTGCTGAAGTAATCAGCATCAGTTATCTATACTGGCATACACAGCACCACATAAATCATTGACCATATGGATTAACCCTAGCGTCACTCAGGTGACCTGCTACTGATATGTTATCAAATCATAAAGCAATCATAAGTTGTCTATCCTAGGGCTTTCACATATCAAACAAGTTACTCTTATGGTTGATAGACCTCTGATAACAGTCCTCGACTATCATAGGTCACAGCCCCTCTCTTGAGGTGCTGCTGTTATCAACCGCTAGTAGGGCTTAGGTCACCCTATGCACATTTATATACACTACTCTATACTATAATCCCTAGAGTGTAAGGCTTCTTGCTCCCTAGAGTGAAGTTGCTGCCACTATCTGTTCCTCCTTCGCACTTGCTACTCTTATTCCTACCTCTGAGTCTGCTGCTCACGCTCATATCTTGCCTTACTCACACTCCTACCTGGCCTGTTAGGCCGCCCTTCCTCTTTCCTTAGGATTACCTACTAAGAGCTTTCTGATGCACAAGATCCTCACTTGAGGCAAGTGCAGAGCATACTTACTTCTTAGAGGAAATGCCTAGAGAAAGCTAGAGAGAGAAGAGGATTTGGTGCGAAGAGAATGGAAGGGTGGAAGGGGTATTTATAGGTGAGCTTTGCTCTTGTCGCATTGCGACATGTACCATCATGTCGCGATGGAACCTTCTGGACCCTTCTAGATGCACATGTGGCATAAATCCCATGGTTTGATCTTGAGTACCATCGCAGCGCTAGCCCTACCATCACGTCGCGAGGAGATCAATTCGAAAATATCTAGCTTCTTCCCTTCTAGATGTTTCTAGGGTGTTCCACACCCTTCCAGGGATGTTTTAGGTTTTCTAGGCCTTTCCCAAGGTTTCTAGATTTTTCCTAGGGTTTATGGATCCCACTTAAGCCCATTTTATCCCAAATTAAGATTTTAACACCCGTTTGTCACCTAATTACCGCTCTAATTATACTTAAAATATTGTTATACCCTAATTTTGTCCACTTACCTCCTGTAGTTTATTTTATTGTTGTTTTTCCCTTTTTCTTAACAACACATTTTGAGTTTATTTTTGTTAAATCCTTTGGGCTAATTTCAGCCCAATTGCAATAAAAAAAGGAGGAACAAATTGTTGGCCTTTTTGTTGCAAATCACAATCACAAGTATAGGTCCAATAATAATAACTATGTCCATTCCAATACAGTCCAAAATACAAACCAAGCCCCAAAATCACAAAATCAAAAAAATAAAATAAAAAAAAGGCAAAACTAAAGAAAAAAAACAGAACAGAATAAAGAAAAGGAAAAGCAAAAAAAAAAACAAAAAAAGAGAGCAAAAACAAAAGCAACAGGATATGTGTCCCTGCCTGCTACAACAACCAACAACAACAGCAGTAGCAATTCTACCAATAATTCTAATATGTTTTCTTCCTGTTCCTTTGATTTTTTCCATTTTTGCTCCAACCAAGCAACTTTGCAGGCACTACCCTGCACCTCCTGCATCCTCCAGCCCTCCCACAACCCTGCAACCAGCAAACCAATATTGTCCTATTAGGGCTCATTAGCTCTATAAATGTGAATAGAACAGAATAGCAAAGGGGGGAATTTTTTGGGAAAAAAATTCTGAGCGTTTCTACCACCAATCAAAGAATTAGAGGCTCCATACTGAAGCCCTAATTCACCCAGTCAGAAAAAAGAGAAGAATCAGAAGCAAAAAAAAGAAAGCAGAAGTAAAAAAACGCAGAAGAAGCAGAAAGAAAAATCAAGGAAAAGAGAAGAAGAAACAAGAAATAAGAAGAAGAAAAGAAGGTTTACCTCTCTTACCCTCTCCCACGATTTCTCCCTTTTTCGTCCCTCTCCCTCTCCCCCTCCGCCGTCTCCTCCCTCATCGAAACTCACGGCCACCCCCCTTTTTTGTCTCTCCCACGATCTCCCTCCTTCTCTCTCTCTCTCTCTCTCTCTCTCTCCATTCCCTCCTAGCAGCTCTCTCGCTCCATTCCTTCCCAGCGGCGCTGTTTGTTTTTTTCTCTGATTTTGTGTTAGTGTGTGTTATGCTTTTAGGTTTTGGTGTGAATGTGTGTGTTTCTTTTAATTTTTATTTGCTGTTAGTGTCATAGTGTGTGTGCGTGTGTCGTTTAGCGTGTGTGAATGTGTGTGTTTTTTTTAGTTTTTATTTGCTGTTAGTGTGTATACGTGTGTCATGTGTGTGGGTGAGTGTGTTTTATGTATGTGTGTGTGCGCTTTTGTGTTTTAATCTGTAGGTCAAGCAAGCAAGCGTGGCACTCCAGCTTTTCTTTTTATTTCATTTTTTTGGTTTTCTTTATTTAATAAAGAATAATGATCGTATATTTTTTTTAATTCTCCCCCTTCCCAGTGAGTTACACTTACGCGTGTTTAGTTTTTTTTTTTCTCTCTATCCATTGAACCCATTTACCTCTTTATTTATTTATTTATTTATTTATTTATTTATTTTTAGTAGTCAAACTAGTACAATTTCACTCAACTAAATTTCACATACAACTTTTGAGACCCTATTCTTCTTGAAAATCGCATGATAAAAATCGTGAAAATTAATTTACTAGTAATGACTACTCGAGATTGCTTCCCGTTTAGTCATTACAAATATCTTAATTTTCTAAATAAAAATGGGTTATTAGTGAGGACCACTCTTGATTGCTTCTTGTTTGGTCTCCATGAAAACCTATCTTCTTCATAAAAATAAAATTAAGTTTTTACTAGTAATGATCACTCGAGATTGCTTCCCGCTTGATCATTACGAACACCGTTAATTTTATAAACAAAATAGGTTGTTAGTAAGGACCACTCTTGATTGCTTCTTGTTTGGTCCCTACAAAACCTACCTTTTTTTTTCATCAAAAAATATACAATTAAAATCAACCAACACACAACCATTTTCTAACCAAGAACTACGTAGCCTTTGATTTCTCCACTGCACCCGGAGATACGTAGGAGCAGGAGCCCACTCCTGTCAAGTGCAAAAATAAGCAACTTTTATTAAGCCCCCCCTTTTTTTTATTTCATCATTGTAAATTCTTGTCTTTTTTTTAATAAAAGGGAAATAAATATTTTTTAGAAGTTAATAAATTTTGCACAATCAATTAGAGGTAACCTTTTTCGAAAGGATGTCGTGGGGTGCTAATACCTTCCCTACGCATAATCGACTCCCGAACCCAAATCTGGTCTCAAGGATCATTTTTTTCAAAAAAAAAGGGTTTTTCCAATATTTTTCCTATGAAATAAATTATTGGTGGCGGCTCCATTAAACTCGAATAAATCCCTCCGGATTTTTCGGTCGCTACAGCTGGCGACTCCACTGGGGACATTTTTTTAGAGAGTCAAGCCTAAATAACTGATTGTGCTAAATAGTTAACTTTTATGTTTAATTTCCCTTGTTTTTATTTATTTATTCATTTATTTATTTATTTACTTATTCATTTGTTTATTTACTTATTTATTTATTTATTTATTGTTCTTTTGTGAATATTTGTTGTGAATATTATGCATATATTGAACCTTAGGATAGAAGACAATATTTTGTATATTTCATTTGTTTTGCAGCTTGGGTAGTGTTAGGGTGTTGCCCTTCTCACACACCGCACCTACACGTTCGCACACACATGTGAGTAAGGCCCTATACCCGGGTCAGAGCAAAGCTTAAGTTGAGTGGAGGTTCGGTGATGGTCAATTGGAATTTGCTTTCCTTCTGGCTATTGCGAGAACTTCATCTAGAGTGTGCTCCCTCTGAGTATTCCGCACCGGATAGTTATCTATCGTTGTGGTTAATATTCAGGAGGAGACTTTAGCTCTAGAGGCCTTTGGTGAGAATGTGACTAGAGCCACCATGAGATCTATCACTCAATACAAGACTATAGACCCCTTAGGCTAGAAAATATCTAATTTTAGGTTTAACCCATTTAAGACACAAGGAGCATCATATCATTTTTGTTCTTCCACCAAAAATCTGTTATATCACGTCCATGCATAAAAAGGGTCTACAAAAACACATATCTTCATGCATACAAATGATAATCATCATCATCCAACATTATATCCTCATGCATTCATACTTCAAAAAAAAACAAAAAAAAAACACATGTTGAAAATAAAGAAATAATATCATTCATTCTCATTTCATTTTAGGTCGCCAGAGAATCGTAAGAACCCAAGAGCTTGGCTGCAAGTATTTTGTGAAATAATATGAGATCAAATTGTGAAACAGTTTCAAAGAAGCTCATACATGTCAAAACAATGAGGCCTACGATTCCTTGGCACAAATAAATAGATTCATGCATCCACATTCATTCATTTTTCTTTTCTTACATACTCATATCATTTTTTTTAAATCATCAGAAAATAATCAAACAAACTGGTTCCTCGACACCCTTATCGAACTCGCTCTCAATTAAAGATCATGGATGACCAAGAGATGAAAGAGGACGTCAACCAGCTGAAAGAACAGATGAGCAAAGTTCTGGAGCTTCTACAGTCCCTAAACAAAGACAAGGCTGCAGATGGGGTATCTCCAGCAGTGAATGATGAAAGTCAAGCTAACCCTTCCCACCCACCTGGCTTTGGTCCTATGCAGTTGCAATATGGTCTCAATACTCAAGGGATGATGGTACCTTTTGCAATTTACCCACATGGTCGTACACATTCACCAGTTAGCAACCCTCAGAATCAAGTACCACAATTCCTACTTTACGGACTCCCACCTGGTTACACGCCACCTATGGCCAATGATGATACTGCGAACCATAACCCTCAAGGCCCTCAGAATCAAGTACCACAGTTCCCACTATTTGGTCTCCCGCCCGGTTACACACCGCCAGGTGCTAACAATAACTCTGCAGAAACTGATTCCCAAGCACTTGTGGTGCAAGATGTAGCTCAAGGATCCGGCTCAGATACTGAAACCATACCAGTTCAAAGCTCAACTCCTGGCTTCATGACATACGCCTTTCCACCTGGATATGCACCATCCCATGTCGGGAATACTCAAGGAGTCAGTACGCCCGTAGTGGCCCCCGTGGTGAATCCCCGACCATTTGGTTACCCCTATTATATTCAAGGAAATCCATTGAATCCCCAGACTAACCGCATTTCCTGGTCTCCAGTTATGGGGGGACCCAATCTGAGCATCCCAGTTGGGAATCAGTGGTCTGATACGAAGTTGCAAATCCTCGAAGATAGGCTAAGAGCTGTGGAAGGAGTAAGCTATCTCGGTTCAAGTATCGCTTCAGATCTTTGTCTCGTACCGGATGTGGTTGTACCACCGAAGTTCAAGGTGCCAGACTTTGACAAGTATAAAGGGACAACTTTCCCGAAAAGCCACTTGACCATGTCTTTGTAGGAAGATGGCGTCCTATGCACATGATGCCAAACTCTGATTCACTTCTTCCAGGATAGTTTAACAGAGCGGCACGAGTTGGTATACACACCTTGAGCGATCTCATATTCGGGCCGGAAAGATTTGGCGGATGCCTTTTTGAAGCAAAGATAAGTATAACATTGATATGGCTCCTGATAGAATGCAGTTGCAAAACATGGCAAAAAGGGACAATGAGACCTTCAAGGAATATGCCCAACGATGGAGAGGACTGGCAGCCCAAGTGGAACCGCCTCTGATTGAAAAAGAAATGGTGGCCATGTTCATGGATACTCTTCAATCACCCTTCTATGACAAAATGATCGGAAGTGTATCATCGAACTTTTCAGATATGGTCATCGTAGGGGAAAGAGTTGAAGGAGGAATGAGGAATGGAAAGATTGCCCAAAGTTTTGCTGGAACTAGTAATATCAAGAGACCCCCAACAAACTTCGTAAAAAAGAAAGAAGGGGAAACCAATGCCGTGATGACGAGCCCAGGAGGACAAACACAAGGAAAACCACCCCAGTTCTTCACCAATTTCCCACATCCTTTTCCATACCCCTACTACCCACCTCCATACATCGCCGCCGCCTCTCATAATCCTAGGCCCCGGCCAAACCAACCAATGATGCCATTTCGACCACCTTTCCCCATCCAAACACAAGCACAACCAGTTGCTCCCACCCAACTAAACCAAAACCAGAAACAACCAAATGACCAAGAAAAGAAAGTAGTCCAATTTGATCCTATTCCCATGACCTATACGAATCTGTTCCAGCACCTCATCAGCAACTCCTTGGTCTCTCCACGCTCAATGAAACCACTTCAACCTCCCTTCCCAAAAGGATATGACCCAAATGCCAAGTGTGAATTTCATGCAGGGGCAGTAGGTCACACAACTGAAAATTGCAAGGCTTTGAAGTATGTGGTTCAAGATCTGATCAATGCCAAATGGTTGAGTTTTAAGGAGGATGGGCCTAATGTGGGTAATAATCCCCTTTCAGGTCATGGAGGTCCAGCAGTCAATGTCATTATTGAGGAGTTTGGGGACCAACCCCTGATAGCTAGATTGGACGGCAGGAAGCCCAAAGATGAGAGTATCCCCATCTGTGACGTCAGGCAAAGCCTTTGGAGTGCAGGAATGTTGAATCCGGATCAGATAGCAGCTATCAAGGACGATCGCAGTGCAGAAAACGACAATGTCAACCTTGTCCACCCTTGCTCGCCGAATGAAGAACTTGGAAATTGGGAGATCGTTGAGTTTCCCGTGATCTTTGATTCAAAGTAATTATGTAATGCAAATTCTATTGCTCTGCCCAAGGCTTTAGAATAATTTATTGTCAAAAGGGCGCATATGTTTTATTTCATTACTATTATCAATAAAATGCACTTTGAATTCTCCAATCATTTCTCTTTTCTTTCTTTTTCCATCGTTTCCATTTCTCTTCATCTCTTTTCGCTTTTCATTTCGTCATTTTTTTTTAACTAATGCAGATCCAAAAACATTGTCTTTGAAAATAACGATGCCAGTAACTCATACCATAATTTTGAATACCCCATTAATCATACTGAGGAAGATAATGAGGACAATTGGGATACCCCTCCTGAATTAATGAAGTTGGTGGAACAAGAAGCTAAAGTGATTCAACCCCACGAGGAAGAAACTGAAATAATCAATCTGGGCACTGAAAACGACAAGAAAGAAGTTAAGATCGGAACCACAATGAAGAGCAGCGAGCGAGAAAAATTGGTTAAACTCCTATTTGAATATACGGATGTTTTCGCGTGGACATACCGAGATATGCCTGGATTAGATAATAGCATAGTCGAGCACAAATTGCCATTAAAACCCGAGTGCCCACCGGTCAAACAGAAGTTGAGAAGAATGAAGCCGGAGATGTCACTCAAGATTAGAGATGAGGTGAAAAAGCGATTCGGCGGTTTTTACGTTTGTAGCAAAATACCCTCAATGGGTGGTTAATATTGTCGATCCCCAAAGAAGGGCGGAAAGGTCAGAATGTGTGTTGACTATAGAGATCTAAACAGGGCCAGCCCTAAGGATGACTTCCTTTACCACATATTAACGTCTTGGTAGATAGCACACCAACACTGTCTTCTCTTTCATGGATGGATATTACGGCTATAATCAAATCAAGATGGCTCGAGGATATGGAGAAAACCACATTTAACACTTTATGGGAACTTTACATTTACAAAGTAATGCCGTTTGGATTAAGAAATGCTGGGGCAATATACCAAAGAGCAATGGTGGCTTTGTTCCATGACATGATGCACAAAGAGATAGAGGTCTATGTGGATGACATGATTGTAAAGTCCAAAACAGAGGAAGGTCATGCTATTAACCTACAAAAGCTTTTTGAGCGACTGAGGAAATACAAACTCCGGTTAAACCCAGCTAAGTGTAGCTTTGGTGTAAGGTCAGGCAAGCTACTAGGGTTTATAGTCAGCCAGAAGGGAATAGAAGTTGATCCGGCCAAAGTAAAAGCAATCCTCGAAATGCCGACTCCTCACACCGAAAGAGAAATTCGTGGATTCTTGGGAAGATTGAACTACATCGCCAGGTTTATATTCCAGCTAACTGCTACTTGTGAGCCAATTTTCAAACTGCTATGTAAGAATCAGGAAACCAAATGGAACGACAATTGCCAGAAAGCTTTTGAGAAAATCAAACAATACTTACAAGATCCACCGGTTTTGGTACCCCCTGTGCCAGGGAGACCCCTCATCATGTACTTAACAGTATTGGACGAATCAATGGGTTGTGTGCTAGGACAACATGATGAATCTGGTAAGAAGGAGCATGCCATTTACTACTTGAGTAAGAAATTCACTAGCTGCGAGACGAGGTATTCATTGTTAGAACGAACATGTTTCGCGTTAACCTGGGCCGCACATCGTTTGAGACAATATATGCTATCCCATACAACTTGTTTGGTGTCCAAAATGGATCCAATCAAGTATATTTTTGAAAAGCCTGCTCTCACAGGAAGAATTGCTCGTTGGCAAATGTTGTTATCTGAGTATGATATTGTGTATGTCACCCAAAAGGCAATTAAAGGCAGTACCTTAGCTGAATACTTGGCTCATCAACCTGTGGAAGATTATCAGTCAATGCAGTATGATTTCCCAGATGAATACATAATGCCCCTATTTGAAGGAAAAGAAACCCCTGACGATGAAAAATGGATCTTGTTGTTTGATGGTGCTTCTAATGCATTGGGACATGGGATTGGAGCTGTGCTGATTTCCCCAAAAGGTCATTTCATTCCATTTACTGCGAGATTGTGTTTCGATTGTACAAACAATATGGCAGAGTACGAAGCATGTGCCATGGGCATTCAGGCGGCCATTGAATCGAAGGTCAAAATTCTCGAAGTATATGGAGACTCGGCTTTGGTTATCCATCAGTTAAAAGGCGAATGGGAAACGAGAGATTCCAAATTAGTTCCTTACCATGCTCACGTCAAAGAATTGATGGAGCAGTTTGATGAAGTCACCTTCCATCACATTCCCCGTGAAGATAATCAGCTAGCTGATGCCTTAGCTACTCTATCATCAATGTTCAAAATCGATGAGGAGAACCTACCGCTCATAAAAATACTGAGAATCACGGCCAAAGACACCTTTGCCTAGCAATAGAAGGAGAGCCTGATGGCAAACCATGGTATTACGACATCAAACGGTACATCACAAGTAGAGAATATCCTCCTAATGTCTCAGAGAATGATAAAAGGGCATTAAGGCGGTTAGCAATGGGATTCTTTCTAAATGGCGAAGTGCTTTATAAGAGAAACCATGACATGGTACTTCTCAGGTGTGTTGATAAGATTGAGGCGGAAAAGATTATGCGAGAGGTTCATGAAGGTTCCTTTGGGACTCACGCAAATGGGCATGCAATGGCAAGAAAATTTTGAGGGTCAAGCTACATCGGGTTGTCTATGGAGACCGATTGTTTTGATTCGTGAAGAAATGCCACAAATGTCGATTTACGCTAATAACATCCATGTGCCACCAGTCTCTTTGAACATCTTAACAAAGACCATGGCTATTCTCAATGTGGGGATTGGATGTCATTGGACCCATTGAACCTAAGGCATCAAATGGACATCGCTTCATTCTTGTCGCAATCGACTATTTCACTAAATGGGTTGAAGCGGCTTCATATGTGAGTGTGACAAAAACGTGGTTGTCAAATTCATCAAGAGAGATTTGACCGCCGCTATGGTTTGCCAAATAAGATCATTCGCGATAATGGGACTAATTTGAACAACAAGATGATGAAGGAGCCGTGTAATGACTTCAAGATCCAACATCATAATTCCTCACCGCATCGCCTAAAGATGAATGGGGCGATTGAAGCTGCAAATAAGAACATCAAGAAGATTATCCAAAAGATGGTGGTAACATTTAGAGACTGGCATGAAATGCTCCCTTTTGCCTTACACGGTTATCGAACTTCGGTTCGCACCTCAACAGGGGCAACCCCTTTCTCGCTGGTGTACGGAATGGAAGCAGTGCTTCCCATTGAAGTCGAGATCCCCTCGTTAAGGGTATT
The DNA here is from genome assembly GCA_037113605.1 of Calophaca sinica. Classification (NCBI taxonomy): domain Eukaryota; kingdom Viridiplantae; phylum Streptophyta; class Magnoliopsida; order Fabales; family Fabaceae; genus Calophaca; species Calophaca sinica. The sequence goes on along the minus strand of CM073733.1, from coordinate 70,991,678 downwards.
GATGGAGACAAAACTAGAAGAGGCAGAATGGGTTCAGGCTCGGATGGATCAATTGAATCTCATTGAAGAAAAGAGAGTGATGGCCTTATGTCATGGACAGCTATATCAACATAGGATGAAGAGGGCTTACGAAAAGAAAGTTCGCCCACGGGAATTCCAAGAAGGAGACCTTGTACTCAAGAAGATTTTGCCCATCCAAAAGGATTCTCGTGGAAAATGGACTCCGAATTATGAAGGCCCGTATTTTGTGAAAAAAGCTTTTTCTGGAGGAGCCTTAATCCTCACAAGGATGGACGGTGAAGATCTCCCACTCCCAGTAAACTCTGATGCAGTCAAAAAATACTATGCCTAAAAAAGAAAATCATATAAAAACCAAGCAAAAGTGGGCTCGCTAGGTTGAAAACCTGAAAGGGCGACCTAGGCAAAATTAGAGCGACCCGTTGGATTGAAAACTTGAAAGAGCAATCCAAGCAGAAGTTAGGGTCTAAAATCGGACATTGAAGATGGCTGGTGCATCAAGAGGCTCTTACCCAACTGGGGCAATTCTGTAGTAGAGTAATGAGTAATCAAAGTTATGGATATGAGAAGCTGGCATTTGTTCCTACAAAGACACAAGCTATAAAATATCTGTTTAGTTATTGTCTTTCTTTGTTTTTCTTCTTCCTGCATTTTTCTTGATGTATTTTCAAGTCTGTGTAACTTCAGTCCTTGAACACATAACTCTTCTTTTGAATACCAAACACCTTCGTTCTTGTATTTCAAAATGTTGTTTTATGATAATAGGAACTGAATGGTGAAGCATGTGATGATATCGGAAAGCATTACGATTATTATATACATCTTAAGAATCACGAGGAAATGCCAAATCTCAACAAATAAGTTTCAAAAAGGGCAAAGGGATTATCTTTAAAAAGTAACTAGTGCTGCATCGATAACTCGCACTCCGTCCCAGTCGAAGGCATAACATGACTAAATCCGATGAATCTCAGTCCATCCCATATCTTTAAGCACTAGAGATCATACGGGATGAGGAATCAGTAAAAATAATAATCGCATTGCATACATGCATCACATACCATATATTCGTGCATCATCTTCATATCACCACCTTTTAGCCGTTTTGTTACACCGGGTCCGTGCACCAAATTTTGATCCTTCACTCTCGTTTACAAACAATGCGCCTAGCATTGGTCCTTTATTTTGCTTTCTAGGCGACACACCAAGTATCGCTCACTCTTTATTGCTTTACGATCACCGCGTCAGTACCCGACCTGGCGGAGATCCTCCTTTATAGTTTTCTAATAAATGCGCCAAGCATCACCCCTTTTATTGCTTTAAGATTACCGCGTCAGTACCCGACCTGGCGGTAGTCCCTCATTATTGCTTTTTGACCAACATATCAGTTCCGGACCTGATGTTGATCCTTCTTTATTGCTTTCCATCGACGCGTCAATACCCTACTTGGCGTCGAATCTTCCGATCACCGTGTCAGTACCCGACCTGGCGGTGATCCTTCTTTATTGCTTTCCATCGACGCATCAATACCCTACTTGGCGTTGAACCTTCCGATCACCGTGTCAGTACCCGACCTGGCGGTGATCCTTCTTTATTGCTTCCCATCGACGCGTCAATACCTTACTTGGCGTCGAACCTCATTATTGCTTTCCGATCACCGCGTCAGTACCTGACCTGGCGGAGATCCTTCTTTATAGTTTTATGATAAACGCGCCAAGCGTTAATCCCTCATTATTGTTTTTCGATCACCGCATCAGTACCCGACCTGGCGGTGACCCTTTCTTTATAGTTTCGATAAACGGCATGGCGTTAATCACTCGTACGCTTTTTTCGATCACCGCGTCGATGCGAGCACGGCGGTGACCGCTTCTTCTTGCTTTCCAATAAACGCACCAAGCGTTAATCCCTCATTTTTGCTTTCCTACCACCGCGTCAGTACCCGACCTGGCAGTGGCCTTTCTTTATTGCTTTCCGATAAACGCACCAAGTGTTAGTCCTTCCTTATCATTCCTCACCCCATCCTTTGTCTATCCTGGTTTGGGACAAAATTAGTGTCTTTATCTTTAATTCTATTTTACGACAAAAATATGAAAACCTTTGTTGTTCACATTTTCTAATAAAATATAACTAAAGAGGGGCAGCTGTTATACCCTAATTTTGTCCACTTACCTCCTGTAATTTATTTTTATTGTTGTTTTTACTTTATTCTTAACAACACATTTTGAGTTTATTTTTGTTAAATCCTTTGGGCTAATTTCAGCCCAATTGCAATAAAAAAAGGAGGAACAAGTTGTTGGCCTTTTTATTGCAAATCACAATCACAAGTATAGGTCCAATAATAATAACTATGTCCATTCCAATACAGTCCAAAATACAAACCAAGCCCCAAAATCACAAAATCAAAAAAATAAAATAAAAAAAAGACAAAACTAAAGAAAAAAAAAACAGAACAGAATAAAGAAAAGGAAAAGCAAAAAAAAACAAAAAAAGAGAGCAAAAACAAAAGCCACGCAGGATATGTGTCCCTGCCTGCTACAACAACCAACAACAACAGCAGTAGCAATTCTAGCAATAATTCCGATATGCTTTCTTCCTGTTCCTTTGGTTTTTTCCATTTTTGCTCCAATCAAGCAGCTTTGCAGGCACTACCCTGCATCCTCCAGCCCTCCCACAACCCTGCAACCAGCAAACCAATATTGTCCTATTAGGGCTCATTAGCTCTATAAATGTGAATAGAACAGAACAGCAAAGGGGGGAATTTTTTGGGAAAAAAATTCTGAGTGTTTCTACCACCAATCAAAGAATTAGAGGCTCTATACTGAAGCCCTAATTCACCCGGTCAGAAAAAAGAGAAGAATCAGAAGCAAAAAAAAGAAAGCAGAAGTAAAAAAACGTAGAAGAAGCAGAAAGAAAAATCAAGGAAAAGAGAAGAAGAAACAAGAAATAAGAAGAAGAAAAGAAGGTTTACCTCTCTTACCCTCTCCCACGATTTCTCCCTTTTTCGTCCCTCTCCCTCTCCCCCTCCGCCGTCTCCTCCCTCATCGAAACTCACGGCCACCCCCCTTTTTTGTCTCTCCCACGATCTCCCTCCTTCTCTCTCTCTCTCTCTCTCGCTCCATTCCCTCCCAGTAGCTCTCTCGCTCCATTCCTTCCCAGCGGCGCTGTTTGTTTTTTTTTCTCTGATTTTGTGTTAGTGTGTGTTATGCTTTTAGGTTTTGGTGTGAATGTGTGTGTTTCTTTTAATTTTTATTTGCTGTTAGTGTGTGTGCGTGTGTCGTTTAGCGTGTGTGAATGTGTGTTTTTTTTAGTTTTTATTTGCTGTTAGTGTGTATACGTGTGTCATGTGTGTGGGTGAGTGTGTTTTATGTATGTGTGTGTGCGCTTTTGTGTTTTAATCTGTAGGTCAAGCAAGCAAGCGTGGCACTCCAGCTTTTCTTTTTATTTCATTTTTTTGGTTTTCTTTATTTAATTAAGAATAATGATTGTATATTTTTTTTAATTCTCCCCCTTCCCAGTGAGTTACACTTACGCGTGTTTAGTTTTTTTTTTTCTCTATCCATTGAACCCATTTACCTCTTTATTTATTTATTTATTTTTAGTAGTCAAACTAGTACAATTTCACTCAACTAAATTTCACATACAACTTTTGAGACCCTATTCTTCTTGAAAATCGCATGATAAAAATCGTGAAAATTAATTTACTAGTAGTAATGACTACTCGAGATTGCTTCCCGTTTAGTCATTACAAATATCTTAATTTTCTAAATAAAAATGGGTTATTAGTGAGGACCACTCTTGATTGCTTCTTGTTTGGTCTCCATGAAAACCTATCTTCTTCATAAAAATAAAATTAAGTTTTTTACTAGTAATGATCACTCGAGATTGCTTCCTGCTTGATCATTACAAACACCGTTAATTTTATAAATAAAATAGGTTGTTAGTAAGGACCACTCTTGATTGCTTCTTGTTTGGTCCCTACAAAACCTACCTTTTTTTTTCATCAAAAAATATACAATTAAAATCAACCAACACACAACCATTTTCTAACCAAGAACTACGTAGCCTTTGATTTCTCCACTGCACCCGGAGATACGTAGGAGCAGGAGCCCACTTCTGTCAAGCGCAAAAATAAGCAACTTTTATTAAGCCCCCTTTTATTTATTTATTTCATCATTGTAAATTCTTGTCTTTTTTTTAATAAAAGGGAAATAAATATTTTTTAGAAGTTAATAAATTTTGCACAATCAATTAGAGGTAACCTTTTTCGAAAGGATGTCGTGGGGTGCTAATACCTTCCCTACGCATAATCGACTCCCGAACCCAAATCTGGTCTCAAGGATCATTTTTTTCAAAAAAAAGGGTTTTTCCAATATTTTCCCTATGAAATAAATTATTGGTGGCGGCTCCATTAAACTCGAATAAATCCATCCGGATTTTTCGGTCGCTACAAATATTATTCAAGATTATTGGAAAAACGAGATGTTACAGATATCGTGTGTTTGGAAAACTCGTCGCCAGTTTTATACGTATTAGCTTATGTGGCTCGCTAACCATACGAGTGTCAATCTCGGGTTTCTATGGTGGCACTCATCGATGCTGCACTGATGGAGGGGACCCCATGGCTTGTTAAATGTCAGTTTGACGGATAATGGGTTACTATGACAACTCTCAACAACGTTGCCCTAATTAAGGGGACCACATGGCTCGTTGGAACTTAGATTGTTATTAGGTTACTATGGTGGCACTCATCGACGTCTCGCTGACGGGGGGATCTTATGGCTCGATGGCGTTGTATTCGGATGTTGAGGATGCTCACCCAAAATGGAAAAGTATCATGAAGAATATGATAGTGTAGTTGTTACATTCGCATTAGCTGGTTGTTGACGTAGGACTGCCGACCGACTGTTGACGGATCGATGTTTAACCGACAAGACTTGTTTGATTATTTATGATTTTTTGATTTGGCTGTTGACGCATCATGTTATTTTGCCTATGTCGTCTCCTTTTCATTTGAGTATGATTTCTTAGCCCTCTTTGTTTTGTGACTACTTGTACATCTCGTGTACAGGTAGATGGTAAGATTGCAGGTGACGACATAGACGGTATGTTGAGGAGTAGGCTATATGTTGCTGCTTAGCTTAGGATTTATTTACGTATTATGTTGTTATGTTTATCGGATTTAAACTTTGGGTCAATGCTCTGAGACATGTGACATTGGGGTTATGGTTTTATTTCCACAAATTACTTTTATTCCACAGTTGAGTGTTATGTTTGAACGTGGCAAAAACACAAGAAAGGGGAGGGTTTGAATTAGGTTTTAGAAATCTTTTCTTAAAACTTGTGTATTTTTGCAAACCTTTTCAAAACAACTCTTTAACAAAATAGTAATGAAAACAAGTAAAGAGAAGAGAAGAGAATGACACAGTGATTTATACTAGTTCACTATCACCTGATAGTTACGTCTAGTCCCTTCACACACTTGAGAGTATACTACTGCCAAACTGGCTATACTCACAACTTCTTAGAACGACTTAGTACAGTCAAGCCTCTAAGGAATGCAGTCGCTACTGGGCTAAATACGGTGTTCAAAAGTAGTTTGAAACAATATCAAATAACTCTCAGCAGAGAGGATATACAATGAAAAACTCAAGCACAAAGAATAACTTTCAAAGAGAAAGAGTAAAACGTTTAAGTGCTTGTTCAATGTGATCTCAGATACTTGGAATAATTTCTTGGTTGCTCACTTTGATTCACAACGTTGCAGTTTTGTTAACCTACTTCAGTAGGAGAAGTAAGGTATATATAGCTAGGGTTGTGAATAGTGCTGTTGTGACCTAACAGCTCTTTTCACCAATGGACAAAATTTTAGATCCCCTTTTTGTGGCTTTTAGCAAGGCATGTCGCTTTCCACTCGGCTCTTGCATGCTGACACAACAGACTTTTGCAGGATCTTGTCCCTTATGGTCTTTTTGAAAATAAGACACTTCTTGAGCAAGTTTTCTGATGATTATATCCGTTGACATTCCCTTTGGCTTTTGATTCCTCATACATTAAAATACTCATCAATGAGGTCTTTTTATTAGAAGAAGTAGCCTTTAATGAACACTCAGTCTGATTTCCAATCAGGGCATCTGTCAAACAGATGATGCTTGTTACTGAGATACTCTGTTCATCAGAGTGAGCTTGAAACAAAGGCAAATTCTTTAGTACAGAATTTGTTGGCCTTTCATATAATAGAATCTTGTAGAAACAGACGAAGGTTTTCACTAAGTAGTCTATTCATAGTCTGTTGAGCGTTGACAAAAAACAGAGCATTGACCAAGATAGAGCATGGTCTCACCAGGGCATGGTTTATCAGAGCGTTGACTGATAACAGAGCGTTGACCAAGATAGAGTGAGGCTATCAAACGATGACGTTAGCAATTTTCAGAGGATTAATGCCAGACTCAGATTTATGGAACTGAGAGTGAGATACACATTTTCACTTAGTCTTCTGAGATAATTCCTTCTGATGAATAGTGACTTCAGCACACTAATAAACACATCAGAGGATAAATTGTTCTATTAACTATTTGTTATCATCAAAACAATTAAGGGTCATTGTTTCTGAATCCACTTGATTCCAACAATCTCCCCTTTTCTGATGATGACAAATACATAGATTGATGAACAATTTTCTTTTAGAGAAATATTTATTTAAAAGAATTTCAGAGGCTCCCCCTGAATTAAGCACATTTAAATATTTTCTAAGTGTAAAGTCACATCAGATGAATGTATCACATCAGAACATTCCAAATAAAGTATTAGAGCTTTCATAAACAGAGAGATCTATCAGAGCATATTTATTAACATATCATTAGATTATACATTCCAAGTTAATGTATCAGAGTAAATAATTCAAAAATGCAATGCATGATGACACTTGGTTGATACATCAAGTTCATCAATTACTCTATATTTCTATATTTTCTTCTCTCCCTTTTGTCATCAGACAAAAAGGTTAAGAATAAATAAAGAACATCATAGTCAAAATAGAGTTTGAGAGAGATAAAGTTAAAACAGAATAAGTATCGAACGATAATGATTTCATTTCTCAGGTAAAAATACCATATTACAAAATTGTTTTCCTACTAAAAAGATAAAAACAAGTACAAGGCTAAAAACGAAAGGGTGAACCAAAACCTAAAGGCTATCTAATGTTTCTTCGACTGATCCACTATAAACTGCAGCATAGAAGTGACATCCTCATGTCTCTTGTTGGAAACTTCCATGAATTCCTTGAAATTCTTGTTGTCTTCAATAAGTTGGTCCAAGACCTCTTTAGGAACAACAACAAAATGACTTGTGGATGCAGAAGCAGACCCAGAAGCAGAGGGTTGAGTCACCATTGTAGTTGAAGTAGGAGGAGGAGTTACTGGTTCTGGTGTAGGTTGAGGAACAGGAGCAGGTGAAGGTATGGGAGCAGGTTCTGGTTCCCAAACAGCAGGGGCTACAACCCTTTGAGGGACCCTCCAAGCAGAAGCAGTTAGGATTTCACTCAAGTTGATCCCTTTTGTGTTTCTCAAACCAAAAGTTCACAAAGTACCAGTTATCCATGAAGTCTTCCAGAGCCAAAGCAGATCCAACACCATCCATTCTGTCTTCTTCAATGTATTTCTCTATATCCAGCTCAAAAGTCCTCTTAGCCATAAACACCTGATATCTAGCAAAGAGGCATGGATTAGAAGGCACAACTACTGCTTCACGATGATTGGGAGGAGGTTCACACCTAATTTGAACAACTGGAGCAGGAGGTGCAGGGTTGGTGGATCAATGATGGTTACATCATCATTGTCAAGTTTAAGTTCTTGAACTACTTCAGCAGCAATTGTAGCAGCAATGACCAGGTCATCATTTACAATTGGTTCTGTAGTAGATTCAGTCACAGGATGAATAGGTGAATGAGGTGGAGAAGGGATTTATGGTGGTGAGGGTACAAGTATAGCGAGTTGAAGAGATGGATCAGAAACTGGTTGTAAAGAGGTAAGGGGTTGAGCATCACAAACCGTATCAGAGCCAGGTGATTGGGGTTCCTGGATAATAGGCTCAAGTTCTGTTTCAGGATGTGATGGTAGGTTTAGGTCAGGTTGAACTAAGGGAGGTGATTTAGGGCTAGGTGGAGGAGTGTTAAGTTTAGGTTGTGGTGGTGGTGTGGTAGTTGTTTGTGGTTGAGGTGAAGAAATTGGTGTGGATTGATGGGTGAGCAACAGAGAGGGGCTCAATGTAAGGAATTGAGACTTTAGGTAATGGTCTTTGTCTTAGGGGGACGTAATCTTCTTCATCTTCATCAGATGAAGAGTTAGAATGTAATGGAGGAAAATGCTTCTGGGTAGGCTTAGAATGGGTTGGTTTAGAAGGTTTGGAAGAAGGAACAGATTTTGGATGTTGTGGAGGAGGAATAGGTTTTGATGGTTGGAGGGGAGGAATAGGATTTGATGGTAATGGTTGAGAGGATTGTGAGGGTTGGGGTACAGAGGAACCAATTGCAGTAGTGGAGGTATTATAGACAGAATCATATAAATCATCAATCTGATCTAATACCTTGGGTTTCTTTGGAGCAGGGAGATCAGCCAATCTGGTTATTCTCTTCTTCTTTGTGGTGATCGCAGTAGTAGCAGTGGTAGTGGCAGTGCTGAAGGCAACAACAGAAGGAGCAGTTGCAGCAGCAGAGGCTTCATCCTAAAGCCTTTTCCATCTAAGATCCTCATGGAATAAGCGGCATTCCTCTTGAGATTTTCTAATCATCTCATCAACTTCAACCTTCTTCTCCTCTATTTCTTTTGGTATTACTGAGGGCATGAAGGCAGGTCTCTCCGGTGGGACCAGTGGAGGTGCATGGGAGCCAATCGAAATACTAGTACTCCTTGTTACTCTTCTGGTAGGCTCAAGAGAGGTAACCTCAGTAGTCTTCCTCTTTCCCTTCCTGGTGGGCTTGGCAGCAGCCTCCTCTTCCTTCTGGATTTCAGCAATAATTTCTGAAGATAAGACTCTCATCTTCTTCTAGTTATCACTGTTGAAAATTGGGGCACTTACAGTTTGTAGTGAAACTCTAGCTTCTTCAGTATTTAACCCTTGAAGATGCTTAATAAGTCCTTGATTAGCCAGAAGCGCAGAGATCACCCTTCCATAGGGTATATTCAGGTTCTTCCCTTTCCTAAAGAAAGAAATGTCTCTGCTCAAGTGATCGAAGATAAGGCTTGGCAGATTGATCTTGGATTTGAGTTCATAATGCCACATAACAAACTTGTAGTCTGAATTCACAGTGTCGACAAGTCCAGCCTTGGGTAGAATGCAACTCTTGATTATCTTGAAAAGCACCCGAAACCTGTTCTTCATGTCCACAGCCTTTGAACTTCCAAGGTTCTCATAGATAGTAGAGTTGATGGTTTCCATTCCACCATACTCGTCTTCCCAGTTGTTTGTGAGTCTTCTTCCAGAGTTAGGGCACTTGATAACGTCAGAGATCAAGTCCTGTGTAATTACTATGTGTCTCTTTTGCACATAACTGTAGATGGTGTTGTCCTTGGTTCTGGCAAATCACCAGAACTCCCTCACCAGCTCGTGGTAGATGGGATAGTTCTCCATGTAGAAGAAATCTACAATGCCTATATCAGCAAAATCGGTTCTGAAGTCGTACCCATTATCAGCAAGATCTTTGAAGTTCACATCTGATTCGCACATCACTTTCAATTGATGTTGCTCTGCATTCGTCAAAGTAGGTAGAGGTTCAGGTTGAGGACCATACACAACTAGTAGTAGTGAAGCGTCCATTGCAGAAGAGAGTAGTAGAAGCAAAGAGCACGTAGCGAGAATGGGGTTTAGGGTTTCAAGTGTGAGGCTTCTCAGAAAAAAGATAGAGTGGGTAGTGGGTGAGTGAGTGGAGTGAGTGTATCTAAAACGTGTTGAGGAAGGCAAACCGCCTTGGTCAGTTTTCAAAATAAAAGAAAAACAAAAATTGACGTTTCAAAAATGAAACGTGTCACGCACAGTTTTAAAGAGGCGCAGTAAAACTGTCATCGGGCAGTAAAAACAATAATGACTCAGTGAGAGTAAATCTCAGCCACTAACACATAAACCAGTCTCAGAGAGACACGTGTACACAAGATTCCCAGAGGGAACTCAAAGCAGACTCACATGAATATGAATCGTTACCACAAATAGATGATATAAATAATAATTAATTAATAATTAATAAAATTGTAAATAATGAATATATATATATATATATATATATATATAAAAAAAACAGTGGCAACTTAAAAAAAGAGGCATATATGTATAACAGACGAACACATAAAACGGAGGCACATGTCAAAAACAGAGGCATATGTGAAAACAGAGGCATATATGAAAGCAGAGGTAGGCATTTCAGAGGCACAAAAACAAAGGCAAATATATTCGAATTGAACACTTATTCCTTTATAAGATAAAAATTTAAGTTCTTTCTTATAAAGTTGAATCTATTTTCAACAAGGGGTTTTGTAGAGATATCTGCCCATTGATGGTCAGTATCAATAAATTTAATTTCAAGTATCCCTTTCTGAACATAGTCTTTAATGAAGTGATGTTTAATTTCAATATGTTTAGCACGTGAATGCAGAATAGGATTTTTAGTCAAACATATTGCAGAGGTATTATCACAGTATATAGGAATATTACTCTCTTTAATCTGATAGTCCTCAAGCTGATACTTCATCCATAGAAGTTGAGAGCTACTGCTTGCAGCAGATATGTACTCAGCTACTGCTATTGATAGTGCAATAATGCTTTGCCTTTTGCTGGACCATGAGATAAGGTTTGCTCTAAGAAATTGGCAGCCACCACTTGTGCTTTTTCTTTCAATTCTATCTCCAGCAAAGTCAGCATCATAAAAACATACTAACTTGTAATTTTCTGAATTCTTATAAAGCAGACCAAGGTTAGTAGTTCCTTTGAGATACCTAAAGATTCTCTTAACAGCAGTTAAGTGAGATTCTTTAGGATCAGATTGGAATCTTACATATAAGCACACACTAAACATAATATCAGGCCTTGAGGCAGTAAGATAAAGGAGTGAACCAATCATACATCTATATACCTTTTGGTCTACCATTTTACTAGATTCATCTTTGTCGAGAGCACATGTTGGATGCATTGGTGTGCTTATAGGTTTGGTTTCCTCAAGCTTGAACTTCTTTAAGAGTTCTTTCACATATTTAGTCTGATGGATATAGGTTCCATCTTGACATTGCTTGATTTGAATACCAAGGAAGAATTTTAATTCTCCCATCATACTCATTTCAAACTCATTCTGCATAAGCTTAGATAATTCCTCACAAAGAGATTCATTAGTAGCACCAAAGATAATATCATCAACATATATTTGAACTATAATAAAATGTTTTTTACATGATTTTCTAAAGAGTGTAGTATCCACATGTCCTCTTTCAAAACCATTTGACATTAAAAAGGAACTCAATCTGTCATACCAAGCTCTAGGGGCTTGTTTAAGACCATAGAGAGCCTTTTTAAGTTTGAAGACATACTCTGGATAAGCAATATCTTCAAATCCAGGTGGTTGTTTTACAAACACTTCCTCACTTATAAAACCATTTAAAAAAGCACTGTTTACATCCGTTTGATATAAAGTAATGCCATGATGTGCAACATATGATAATAATATTCTAATTGCTTCAAGTCTAGCTACAGGAGCAAAGGTTTCAGTATAATCTATACCCCCCTCTTGTGAATACCCTTGTGCAACAAGTCTAGCCTTGTTTTTTACCACTTTGCCATCTTCATCAAGTTTGTTTCAGAAAACCCACTTGGTTCCAATGGCTTGGTTATCCTCGGGAGGAGGCACAAGCTTCTAAACATCATTTCTCTGAAATTGATTGAGCTCTTCTTACATAGCAAGTATACATCCATCGTCTGTTAGTGCTTCATCAATTGTCTTGGGCTCTATTTCTGACAGCAACACAAAGTCAGAGTGTTCTCTGAGAGATGATCTTGTTCTAACTCTATCACTCGATTCACCAATGATCTGGTCCTTTGGGTGACGAGGTTTGAACTTCCAGTCTGTTGTCTTCTCTTCTTGAGTCTTATCACTAGACGCAGAGTCAAAGTCAGCACATGTGACACCATTGTCTGTTTCTTTGCTCATTTGTAAATCTGCAAAGACCTCATCTAGCTCTGACATTTCTTTGTCAGGCTTCTTGTCATCAAATCTCACATGCATAGATTCATCAACAATTAATGTTTCTTTGTTGTATACTCTATAAGCTTAAGAGCGTTCAGAATATCCCAAAAAGATAGCTTTGTGTGATTTTGAATCGCATTTTCCAAGACTGTCCTTTGTATTGAGAACAAAGCAGTCACACCTAAATTGGTGAAAATATGAAATGTTGGGTTTTCTTCCTTTCCACAATTCATAAGGAGTCTTACTCAAGATATGTCTAATATAGATTCTATTTTGAATATAACATGTGGTGTTTACTGCTTCTGCCCAAAAGTGCTTTGCAATATTAGTTTCGTGAATCATGGTTCTGGCCATTTCTTGAAGAGATCTATTTTTTCTTTCTACAACACCATTTTGTTGTGGTGTTCTAGGGGACGAAAAATTGTGAGAGTGCCATGCTCATCACAGTAGTTTTGAAATGATTCATTTTCAAATTCTCCACCATATCACTTCTAATTGTTGTAATACAAAAACCTTTTTCATTTTGCACTTGTTTGCAGAAAACAGAAAACATTGCAAATGACTCATCCTTGTGAGCTAGGAATTTTACCCATGTCCATATAGTATAGTCATCAACAATTACTAGGCCATATTTCTTTCCAGACAAAGATGCAGTTCTAGTTGATCCAAATAAATCTAAATGCAACAGCTCAAGTGGCCTTGAGGTGGAAACAATATTTTTGGATTTTTTGCATGCTTCACAAAGAGCATCAGATTGATACCTAAGATTTGGTAAGCCTCTAACAAGTTCTTTCTTGCTAAGCTTTGAGATTAACCTCAAGCTAGCATGACCCAATCTTTTGTGTCAAGTCCATTGCTCTTCATCAACTGACGAAAAGCATTTTACATTTTGATTTGCTAACTCAGAAAGTTTCTTTTTATAAATATTGTTCTTTCTTTTTGCTTTAAAGAAAATGGAGTCATCTTTCTTGCTCTTGACTATACAGGCATTATCACTAAAGCCAACATCATAACCACTATCGCATAACTGACTCACACTTAGTAGGTTATGCTTCAGGCCATCAACAAGTAAAACATTATCAATTGAAGGTAGAAATTTCTCACCAACTTTTCCACTTCCAATGATTTTACCTTTTTGGTTTCCTCCGAAACCCACTGTTCCACTTTCTTTAAGTTGGAGTTCTTGGAACTTATGCCTTTCTCCCGTCATGCGATGTGAGCAACCACTGTCCAAGTACCAGGACTAGTGTTTCAACTCTATTGCTAAGCAAATCTGCAACATATACAATCTTGTCCTTAGGTACCCAAATCTTTTTGGGTCCTCTTTTGTTAGTTCTAGAAGGAAACTTGTCCTTCTTATTGTTTAATTCATAACAAGTACTTCTAATGTGTCCTTTCTTATTGCAGAAAGTACAAAGCAAACAGTCACTATGATTGTTGATATCTTTGGTTTTTCAAATTTGTGTTTTGAAAAGTGGGTTCCTCTAGTTTGTAACCAAAACCCCGTTTACCATTTTGACTTACGCCTCAAATCATAGATGCTTGTTTGCTTCGTGTAACACACTCAGCAAGGAATCTTTGATCTTCATATTTTGAAGAGTTACATTCAACTTTTTCCCCAGTCTTAGAGCTGTCACTCACCAGACGGTGATTTTCAGCTTTGAGCTTCTCATTCTCCACATTGAGTATTTGAAATTCTTTTGAAAGTTTTGAGAATTTTTTTTCAAAGATTTATACTCAGTGTTGAGCTTAGAAGACTCATCTAATAGTTCATCAAAAGCTATTTCAATATTAGAAGATGGATTAAAATCTACCTCTTCATCTTCTTTTTCGCTGTTTGACCCTATGGTAGCCATCAGAGCCATGTTTGCTTGTTCCTCATCATCATCAGACGATGATGAATCAGAATCATCCCATGTTGCTATGAGACCTTTCTTCTTCTTGCCTTTGAAACCACCTTTCCTTGGTTTCTCTTTCTTGAGTTGTGGACATTCAGACTTGAAATGTCCAGGATTTTTGCACTCGTAGCAAGTAACTTGCCTTTTGTCCTTATGGTCCTTCTTATCACTTGAGTCCTTCTTGTGGAACTGCTTCCTGAACCTTCCTTTGTTTTTCCACATACGTTGAATTTTCCTTGATATTAAGGAAATTTCTTCGTCTGTGTCTCCACCACTCTCATCAAACGATCCTTCATCTGCTTCCAGTTCAGCTTGAAGTGCTTTGGAGGATGATGCCTTATTTGTAGAATTCAAAGCAATAGACTTTGATTTCTTAGGAGGTTCTTCTTCATCAAGCTCAAGCTCATGAGCTCTCAAGGAACTCAGAAGATCTTCAAGACGCAAGATATTCAGGTCCTTGGCTTCTTGAATAGCCGTGGCCTTAGGTCTCCATTTCTTTGGCAGGCTTCTTAAGATTTTCTTTACGTGATTAGCAGTGGTATAGCTTTTCTTAAGAACCTTTAGACCATGAACTAGTGTTTGGAATCTTCCAAACATAGTTTCAATGCTTTCACCCTCTTCCATTTTGAAGAGTTCATATTGTCTAACTAAGATATTAGTCTTGGTTTCTTGCACTTGGGAAGTACCCTCATAGGCCAAAGCCAATGAGTCCCAAATTTCTTTGGCAGTTTCATTATTTTCGCATTTCTCGTATTCCTTCTCAGAAATAGCAATATCTTGCTTTCTGATGTAGTTGATAAGCTTTCTTTTGCTCATCTTCCCATTTGTCCCTAGGAATGGGTTTATACTTGGAATCAATTGGTTCAGTATATTGTTTTTTAACCATATCCCATAGTTCGAGTTGTTGAGACTTGAAGAAGGTTTTCACTTTATCTTTCCAGTAGTCGTAGTTTGTTCCAGTGAACAAAGGAGGACGGTTAACGTGACTACCAGCTTCGTTGCTTGCCATGTATAAAGAATAAGATCTTTTCCTCTTACACTGTTAAGTGCTCAACCAAGAGGCCGAGCTCTGATACCAATTGAACGTGGCAAAAACACAAGAAAAGGGGGGTTTGAATTGGGTTTTAGAAATCTTTTCTTAAGACTTGTGTATTTTTGAAAACCTTTTCAAAACAACTCTTTAACAAAATAGTAATGAAAACAAGTAAAGAGAAGAGAAGAGAATGACACAGTGATTTATACTAGTTCACTATCACCTGATAGCTATGTCTAGTCCCTTCACACACTTGAAGGATTTCTCCACCATAATCAACCTGATTACACTTGAGAGTATACTACTGCCAAACTGGCTATACTCACAACTTCTTAGAACAACTTAATACAGTCAAGCCTCTAAGGAATGCAACCGTTACTGGGCTAAATATGTTGTTCAAAAGTAGTTTGAAACAATATCAAATAACTCTCAGCAGAGAGGATATACAATGAAAAACTCAAGCCCAAAGAATAACTTTCAAACAGAAAGAGTAAAACGTTTAAGTGCTTATTCAATGTGATCTCAGATACTTGGAATAATTTCTTGGTTACTCACTTTGATTCACTGCGTTTCAGTTTCGTTAACCTACTTCAGTGGGAGAAGTAAGGTATATATAGCTAGGGTTGTGAATAGTGATGTTGTGACCTAACAGTTCTTTTCACCAATGGACAAAACTTCAGATCCCCTTATTGTGGCTTTTAGCAAGGCACATCGCTTTCTACTCTGCTATTGCATACTGACACAGCAGACTTTTGCAGGATCTTGTTCCTTTTGATCTTTTTGAAAATAAGACACTTCTTGAGCAAGTTTTCTGATGATTATATCTGTTGACATTCCCTTTGGCATTTGATTCCTCGTACATTAAAATACTCATCAATGAGGTCTCTTTAATACATGAAGTAGCCTTTAATGAACACACAATCTGATTTTCAATCAGAGCATCTGTCAAACAGACGATGCTTGTTACTGAGATACTCTGTTAATCAGAGTGAGCTTGAAATAGAGGCAAGTTCTTCGGTACAAAATTTGTTGGTCTTTCATATAACAGAGTCTTGTAGAAACAGACGAAGGTTTCCACTGAGTAGTCTATTCATAGTCTGTTGAGCATTGACCAAAAACAGAGCGTTTACCAAGACAGAGCATGGTCTCACCAGAGCATGGTCTATTAGAGTGTTGACCAAGACAGAGTGAGGCTATCAGACGATGACGTCAGCAATTTTCAGAGGATTAATGCCAGACTCAGATTTATGAAACTGTGAGTGAAATACACATTTAATGCCAGACTCAGATTTATGAAACTGTGAGTGAAATACACATTTTCACTTAGTCTTCTGAGATAATTCCTTGTGATAAATAGTAACTTCTGCACACTAACAAACACATCAGAGGATAAATTATTATTAACTATTTATTATCATCAAAACAATTAAGGGTCATTGTTTCTGAATCCACTTGATTCCAACAATGTTTTTTTGCGAAATACTATTACGTTGTAAGATTTTTATAAATCAATATTTTTATGGTTATTCACATGTTTTTTTATGCATTTTTCGTACGTCGGGGTAGTGTGTGTCACACAAGGGAACTGGGAGTGGTTTTGTAAGGAAAAGTATCATTACGGGACTAAATCGAGTGTCCCAGGGAAAAAGAGATGAAAGATGAGCTTTAATAAACCATTAAAATGAGTGAGAGATATAGAACTTTGAGGATTATGATCATTAATACCTTAAGAATGTGATTGTTTTGTACTAAAATGAGCGCGAACTTTTATATAGTCTAACACTCCAATGTGAGCTGCGATTGGTGATTTTGGATAAATTACTCTAGGTATTGATCTTTGCTCTTAGGCATTAAATCTACGGCCCTCAATAATCTTAAGAGTGACATTAGACAATATGTATATACCCAAGTGTAGATTGAGACCTAATTCATGACCAATGGTTGTGAGTGATCCTTTAGAGTCTTGAAGAAATAGACTAACTGATAAGATTAGTTATGGATTGAATGGGCTTGGATTTGACTAAGGATATGATGACCGATTATTAGGGATCAAAATTTTGAAAGATATTGTGAACGAACTTTGTGATTTTGACCATTTACGAGTGGATATAACATTGTGATCGCATGGTAACCTTGTAAACAAGTCTCCTAGCTATTAGTAGCCATTATGGGACTTAGGTTTTACCTATGCTATGATGAACGTAGCCATATGGGCCATAATGGAACGTCCTTTGAACCTTATGTCATGTGGAGTTTGGAAGTGAACCCTACCTTATCTGTATGAATGACATGCATCATGATGACCTTTTGATTAAGATTGGGGGAAGTACCATTAAAATGAAGGGTGGAGGCCACTATGAATGAGCTCGTGTGGCAATATCTTGGCCTTGGGGGCTGCAAAGCTGAGTCTGGAATCCTCAATTGTTTGAGTTAGCTCTTTGAACTAATGGATACTTATCAGACTTAGTTACCCTGACTGTCACCGAACATTATCGCGATTAGTCAAGAGTGTGAGGTAACGAAGTATTCACCATTACAGTGCTCTTCTTCAAGAAACCAAACGTGTCCTCTTAATCAAACTTTCCATAGTAGTAGATTGGTACCAAATGCAAATAGAGTAATGATGACTTCAGAGTATACATTTGCATATGACATGAGATGCTTGGCATCATGATTTGTTTGTATGATTCGGTGATACATATGTTGTAGTTATGTATATCTATGTGTGTATATATGGATTGTATTTGTATTCCTTTGCCTATCCTATGCCGAAACAACATTACTGCAACGTACTTACCCCCTATTTCTTGTGTTTCTCTTGTGTTCTATGTGCTTGATTTTTAGATGATTAAAATATTGAAGATTACCATTGATTGACAGCTACGTGGTTTTGGACTTGGACGAGAAGGATAACTTCTTAGTTGAATATGTTTTTAAATTATGTTTTGAGACTTGAGTTCTTCGTTGTTATCAAGTAAGGGCTTATAAACTCTAATATTATGTGACATTGGGAATTGGGAATTGTTCACTTATTTTTAGCTAATTGATTTTCAATTATTTCTTTTGATTCACGAAAGTATTTTCAAAGTATTTTCTTTTTCCTTTGAAAAGGCATAATATTTATGAATTTGAAATGTGATATCCTTAGCCGTTGAGAAGTTTTGAAAAATACAAATTTTATTCCTTTAAGCATTATTTTAAATCCGTATATACATAAATTTTATTAGTTATTCAAGCTTTTAAAGCAAACAATTACAAAAAGGGGTTAAGGGTGTCACATACTTTCTCTGGGAAATAGCAATTCCTACCTTTGACTAAGCTACCTCATTACCAAGGAAATATCGCAGTCGGACTAGATCTTTGACCCTTCTGCAGAATCCGATTCCAAACCCCAATTCACAAAATACAAACCCAGATCATCTCATAATCAATCATATTACATGAATTAAACACATCAAGAAGCAAAAACTCAGAATTCATTCCAGATCTTGAAAATGCTAAGCATGCTCTTATGTGATCAAGAATGGCATACAAGCATGGATCTACAAGATTAATCAATCCTAGGTTCTGATACCACTTTTAGTGAATATGTATAGTCAATTTTAAATTTCTTAACAATCACGGCAGAATTTTCCTACGGAATGGATCTAGATTAAGTATTGTTGACGTGTTGTGCGAATTTGGGGCTTAGCCGACTAGCCATTTTCTTAGCTGATGAGTCGTTTGCTTGGTTGATGAATCGTTTTCTCGGTTGATTAGATGATATGTCAACTAACTCGCATTGCTAAGAATGATTTTCCTTTTTATCAGGCGATTACATTGGGAAAGGGAACTCTATTCCTTAGCTATGGGTTCCTAGACTACTAATGCGTCTAGTGTAGAAGGTTGGACTACTAAACTAAGATTGCATGAAAATAAAGGATAGAAACGATAAATGAAAGCAATAAAGAAAAAATAAATGTAAAGACTTGTATTTGATTGATTGGGTGTGTCAAAACAATTTGTACAATTGGTATATATAGACTTAGACTACCTAAAAAACCTATACTAACACTATTTGCCACGTTCTTAACCCACTAACTTACATATTACATCATATAAGATCATGGCTAACAACATAAATATAGGTAACTAACCAATCAACTAAATTGTAACCCAAAAACACTTGGATGACTAACTTATTGACTGTCATATCAGCTGACCACGTCCTCCATAATCCCATTTTTAAGGAAATAAGCCTTCATGCACGTCCTTGACTTAGTCAACTCATATCTTTCACATATCTTCTCAATCAGCTAAATTATAGACCAAAAACCACTAAATCAGCTAAACTGCTCATCAGCTGATCATGTACTCCATATTCTTATTTTTAAAGGAGTGGGTGCACGTTTTTGAATTGAACAACCCTTGATTCTAGGTGGCCATCTTCTTATCTTCGTATTCTCTCACCAAAACCACCTTTAATCTTCATCCCAAGGATTTAGGAAAGTGGTTACTACACTTTCACTAGGTCATTTCCATGTCATTTCTTTTTCTAAATATAATTATAGTCTTTTGGGCCCTTAATCAACATTCACAAGAGCCAATCAAGACCCAATTAACAGCCTCCAAGCCCATCTAGACTCAGAAGCCACGATCAATTGATTATGTGCAAACTGATCAACTAATTCTGCATCAGATGATTTTGCATCAGCTAATCTGCTTAGCTACTGCTCCTAAGTTGTTGCTTTTGGTTCACCTGATCTTAATCATCTTACCTTTAATTTAGCCGATCTTGAGTTAGCCGATCATAACTTAATCGATCTTAGTTCAGCTAATCTGGATTTAGCTGATCAGAACTCAGCTGATCGAGAATACTTGCACTTTATCCTAGTGTCTCAATACATGATCTGATTAACTATTTTTTGGGGTTAATACATGCCCCCTGCGTCATTTAGCTTACGACAATAAGAGGAAGGTGAAAGATGCATTATGTCGGCCGAACTTTTTTCCGCCTTGTGCTCTGACTATCGACTAATACAACACTACTGCATATGGAAACTTAATCTTCTGGAACAACTAGGATCGCAAATTGTAAACTTACAATGCTAACATGACACTGCTAAATGGCCCCCAGTTTTATATGATCCAGTTGATCTAAGGAACTCCAACATTACAAAGGCATTGATTTTGCAGATAGTAGGCTTACATTGTCAATTTGTCATAGCTAAATGTCTCTCACTTCTTTATTCAATTGGTTTGCCTTTTTGTTTCCATTGCTTATGCATTAACTATATCCATTTATCTTTTGATGTAGGAAATGGTAAGCCGAACATCAAAACCATATTAGTGAATGTAACTAGGAATAAATCTATATCAGTTGTCATTTTATCTACACCCTTGTCAGCTAGCAATTTCCACAAGATATCGGCTACCACGTCATTAGATGCCTAATCACTATGGTAATCAGATGCATCCTCAAACACATCATAATCATCCATAGGGACTATTCCCAATTAGATCCCTCTTTCTTCTTCTCAAGAATGAAACGTTCAACCATGGAAGCTTTGGTCGTCCGCTGACTCAAGTCTAGAAATTCACGAGCGACAAATTCTTCTTTCATATGTGGGAGCATGTTATCCACAACTATTGCAGTATATTTTGCTTCTGAAAGCTTTCTTGTACACCTGTTACTCAGCTTCCTAAATCTTTTATGAAGTCAACAGTCGTCTCATCCTCTTATTGTTTCAAATTCATCAAGTCGACTGATGTAACTTCAGGTTGATGTTTATAAAACCTATCATAGAAGCACATTTCCATGTCTGCCCAGTTTACCACATAATTAAGAGGCAAGGAAGAATACCAAATGAAGGTTTTCCCTGTCAATGACAAAGGAAATAATTATAACTTATAGCATTCATCATGATTAGCCTCTCCACACTGAGCAGTAAATCTGTCAATATGTTCAATGGTAGACATGGCATCTTCTCCTGAGAAAATTGTCAAATTCGGGGTCTCAAACCCACTTGGTAATGGCATCATTTTGTTCACCCATTTTGGATATGGCTTTTCATACATAGGCCTACATAAAGGCCTTAGTTGTACACCGAAGTGTCTTCGCATAACCTCACGTATCATGTTGGGACCAATTGACTGAGGGACAACCAGTCTACTTTCAACCATTATCAGTTGGATAACATTTGGTACTAAGGTTGGAGTTGGACCCTGTTGTATTGTTGGCATTGCTTCCTCTTGAAGCGACATTCGATACATCTTTTTCCACGTTTTGGAATCATTGTTTCATTAGCCGCAGTAGGTGGAATTTGTATCCATTTCTACTCTGATGCATAATCACCAAGATTCTCATATTTATCCATGTGATCGATTGAATGATTAGTCGAGAAAGGTGGAATGGCATTCCATGACTACTCTCTGTTATAATCACCAGTTGTTTTATACAAAATCCCACGAGGAGGAATCGAACCCATTTGGCCATAGGGAGGCATTTCTGGGATAGACTGATAGAATGACTGATTAGTCGAGGTAGGTGGAATATTTTTCCATGGCTGATACCTCATATAATCACCAGGTAGCTTCATTTGCATTCCAGAGCCCAGAGCTTGATAAGCAACAAGTCCTTGATTAGTGGCCTGTACATTCGTGCCATAAGCTTAAGCATTTGACATAACAAACAACATTCCAATATGTCCTACTGCATTATCAACCTTATCATTTGCCACTATTTTCCCCCTAAGGTTAATAGTAGAAAACATATTCGGTAGACCATGTGGTAAAGGTCTTTCCTGAATAAAGTTTGGTTGAACCTGTGATAAATGTTCTTCCTAAATAACGTCCTGTTGATCAAGATCAAAGGTTCTACCAAAACATTGGCTGCTCTTGTTGGTATAGCTAGTACCAATCAATTCTTTTAAGTCATCCTTCAACCGTGCAGTCCCATAAATGCAGAGCCTCAGGATCCCTTTCATTTCGGTGAGAATTTGGTTCATTCACGTGTCCCTTTGCTTGTCAGATGCTTCAAGCACCGGCGGTCACTTTGTCGCCGTCGTCAGCCTCAGGCGTCACATGCCCACCAGCTTCAGCATGGTTCATCCCCGAACCACACCGTACTGGGAGAGGTTTACTTTGATACCATTTGTAACAGCCCAGGCTACTTTCAGGATTGCCGACTGTCCCCATAAACTAACACGGGTCTTTTCAGCATGTTTTGTCCACACTCTAGTGCTTCCTAGAAAACTTTCCAGAAGGTCACCCATCCCAAGAGTGCTCCAAGTCAAGCACGTTTAACTATGAAGTTTTTATGTTCTGGGTTCTCGAAAAGAAGATGCATCTTATTGGTGTAGGTAGTACCAATCAATTCTTTTAAGTCATCCTTCAACCGTGCAGTTTCATACCTGCACAGCCTCAGGATCCTTCTCAGTCCGGTGAGAATTCGGTTCATTCACGTGTCCCTTTGCTTATGAGATGCTTCAAGCATCGGCAGTCACTTTGCCGCCATCTTCAGCCTCAGGCGTCACAGTTACTGCACTTTGACTTTGTCATTTCCATGTCTTTTCTTTTTCTAAATATTATTATAGTCTCTTGGGTCCTTAATCAACATTCACACGAGCCTAACAAGACCCAATCAACAGCCTCTAAGTCCATCTAGACTTAGTAGTCACGTTCGGCTGATTTTGTGCCAGCTAATCAGCTGATTCAGCATCAGCTGATTTTGCGCCAGTTGATCTGCTCAGCTACGGCTCCTTAGCTGTTTGTCTCAGTTGAGCAGCTGCATTTGATTCACCTGATCTTAATCAACTGACCTTAATTTAGCCTATCTTGAGTTAGCCGATCATGATTTAATCGATCTTAGTTCAGCTAATCTGGATTTAGCTAATCAGAACTCAGCTGATCAGGAATACTTGTACTTTATCCAAATGTCTCAATACATGATCTGACTAACTATTTTTTGATGTTAACAAGTATACGTTTCTCCAATACAATTCTTGATTCTAATGTAGATTGATCAGCAACGACTGATTATACAATCCTCTCTAGAGTAGTCTACACTAGGTAACTTGGAGCTTTTTCTCTTCTTTGGTGCTAACCACTTGGAGGCACTACTAGAATGTTGCTATTTAGCGTAGGCCAAAAGCCAACGCTAACTATGAAAAGCCCACGCTAAATCAAGATTAGTGTCGGCCTAGCGTTGGCGTCGACGCCCGCCATTTTGAGGCCGACACTAATTAGCGTCGGCTAGACTCAAGCTAAGCAGACGCTAGAGTTGGCAATCTAAAAGTCCGACGCTAACATTAGCGTCGGACAAGCCCACGTTAAGAAGCCCACGCAAACTGTTAGCGTCGGCCAAGCAGACACAACTCTGCGACATCTTAGTTTTGCTTAGTGTCAGCTTTGACCGACGCAAATTAGCGTCGGCTAAGCTTACGCTATCTCCAAGGTCTTCACATGCTACTGAGCCTCCCAAGGCTCTAGCTGCTGTTGAACCAAATGTAAAATCAATGACATCTTTGAAGGATGTTAGCTGATTGAAACAAGGTTGAGCAATCACTATCAATCCTTGCTTAGAAGTTAACACCTGAGTTAAATGTCATGATATCTTAGAATTAATATAATGATTGAAACATGAATACATGAATAGAGTCAACCATTCTTAACAAATTCTAGAGACATTTGCAGAGAGCTTTTCCTTGACACTACTTTACAATGTAATAAATAAGCAAGAATCAAACCAAACCAGCCTATCTAAATCTAAAAAAATCTCCATTTCCAATGAAGCAGTCAAGCAGACATTGTGTCATTTAATTAGCGGCTTGTTACACACTATCATTGAGAGCTAGAATTTAATATTACAGTATGACACTAATACAAAAAAGAGAATGAAAGAATAAATAAATAAACAAGTGACTGTGCGACACACTCATGAGTACAGTTCCTTAACATTTTAAAAAGTCTGTCCCCTGCATGACTATGTTGTTGTACCATCTGACAGTGTGGGATTTGCTAAAACGCAGAAACAGAGATAGGAGAATGCAAGATGGAAATACTTTCAACAGAAAAAGGGCTCTCCTTATCATTGTTTGTGCAAATGTTAAAGTGTTTAACATTTGATCGCAGCTACTTGAGAGGAGTAAAATTCAGACATCAAATAATCTTAACTCTAATTAACTCCAGATTTTTCTCTCTCTCTCTCTCTCTATATATATATATATATATATATATATATATATATATATATAGCACTAGAATTAAGTTTATGAAAGTTAGTAAATACATTTCTGAAATTTTATTCTTGAAAATTTTTTAATGTTTTAAAATCCATTATGGAAACTTATATTTTTTTTTCTGAATGGAAACTTAATTCTGGAATTTGTCAAAACGCAAATATATATTTATATATATAGTAGAGCAAAATTGAAAACTTCATGCGATAAAGAAGACGATGATACAACCGAAGAAGACGCAAACAAGTGGATGCAAAGGACGAACGATGAAGAGAAAAAGCGAAGTTTAGATAATAAAGAATTGAGTTAACTCTCAATTTGATTCATGAAGTATCACTCTCTCCTATTTATCCCTAAAGTATGTAAAAATATTAAATAGTCTTAACGTTTTTTCTCATCTATCAAGTTAGTCTCTCTGTTAGTGTGAGCTCGTTTAAATGTTATTAAGTGTCATATTGTCATTTTCTCTCTCCTATGTGCATCCTAAATAGTCCCTAAAGTCCCTAAAATACTTCATATTAGTCCTACAATATTTGAAATTAGAGAGACCAAATAAATACATCTATTTGGTTCTTAAAATCCCTAAAATAAATATTAAATTGCCCTTCAAGTCTCTAAAATACAACATATCAGTACCTATATTTCACAGTAACATAAGTCTTAATTCTAATTCATAAACTATATTTTTTTACAAGTAATTCATTAACCAGATGATGTATTGTTTGACCACAACACATGGTTTATAAAGGACAATTAAATGACACATAACCCCTCCAAAAAAATAATTGCTAAATTATTTAGGGATTAAGATTAAATGTCGAAATTAATTTCAGAATCAGTGTTATCAAAATTAGAGACGAAAACGATTGATGAAAATCAAAACCTCAATGAGGAATGAAAATGAGGAGACGAAACAAGGAGGGGAGGTTGCCACTAATTGATGAGTAATGGAGTGGTAGAGATGAAAGTGGTGGATAATGGAGATTAGGGTCTAACTTATTTGCACATAGGAGAGAGACTGACCGAAAGACTATTTAAAATACACATAAGAGAGAGGAAATGACCAACACGATAATTAACGATATTCAAATGGACTCACAGTAACAGAAGGATTAACTTGATGAATGGGAGAAAACGTTAGGGACTATTTAATTATTTTATATACTTTAGGACTAAATAGGAGATCAGTGATATTTGAGGGATCAAATTGAGGATTAACTCTAAAGAATTCCAAAAAATCAAACGAGTAGATGCTTTTGGGTTCAGATAGATTGAATGAAATGAAGAAGAAAATGAGTATTTTTGGAAATGAAAATTTAAAAAAGGGGGGAAGGGTACAAGTAAAATTTGGAATGCAAACAGCGCGCAATTCCCAACTTATTTTGTTACAACCCAAATGCATCTTTCCGATCCTAACTCCTAATAATAATAATCCAATACAATACAAGACAAAATCAAATAATTATCCAATACAATTATAATCCTAACTCATCTAAATTTTGGACATCACTCATATAATACAAGCTTCGCTTCTATGACTAGTTAGACCACGTTACATCCCCAAGCAAGGGGCCCAAGTAAGGAAAGAACGCAAGTGTGCAAGAAACATAATGGTTAAATATATAACTTTAGGACGAAGTGTCGCTGGTTTCCAGTGGACTGGATTGGTTAGGTTATGCCTTTAAACTTCCACTACCCGGTTCGAATCCAGCGCCTATAGGATGGAGGGAGTATTATAAAAAAATGAGGTATTAAAAAATACCTCTCTTTTAAATATAAATAATTTGTTTTTTGTATATCTCTCATTTTTAGACTTTTCTGCTTAAAAAAAATTAAATAGAGAAACTCAAACTTGAATCTTTTAAAGCATATCCGCTGTAAATTCCTTTCGGTGGAATGTTTCTTACCTTATCAGTTATCATGTTGAATTGCAATTAAATTTTAGCATCGGTATGTTGATCAGGAAACTAAAAAACAATTTCTTTTATATGAAAACAATTTCAATTAATAGCAATAACTTAAAAAGAGACTTTATTGTCTATTATTTGGATACATAAGGCTTTTTTCCAATTTTAACATTAAATATTATAAGAGAAAATTTTATTCTGTTTGGTAATCTCCCTCTCTATTGTAATGTCAATGAGAAAAGGCCTAACAAAGTTTCGCATTTATCTATTTTTTTAATTATTTTTGTTTCAATTTTTAGTTTTATACGACAAATTGCGACTTTGAAGAAAGCATACGCAACTTTTTGGCTTTATTACAGTTTTGGTCCCTTTTTTTTCACCAATCCGTAATTTTGGTCCCCTTTTTTTTAATTTCGCAATTTTGGTCCCCCAATTTTTAAAATTTCTGACATTTTGCCCAACAGTAAAATTTGGTCACAAATTTGGTGATGTGGCAAGTGACTTGGTGATGTGATGTGGCATCTGACTGTAATGTACTGGTGGCATTTAAGTGACATTTGGTTTCCATCTCATTAAAACTTAATTAAAATAATAAAAGAAATCATTTTAATTAATTTTCAATTAAATAAATAAAATAAAATCATAATAAAATAGGCCATGGATCTGTTGATATGAACCCTAAATTGCGATCCCAAACCCAGTCTTCTTCCCCCATTTCTTCTTCCTCTCAATCCCAGTCTTCTTCCCCCATTTCCCCCAGTTCTTCTTCCAGCTCGAGATCTTTGTCCCTCTTGCCCAGATCCCAAATCTTTCTCTTCTTCTTCTTCTTCTTCCTCTGGTTCTGGTTTTATGAAGAACGGCGAAGAATCGAAGCAGAATGTAACGACCCGTTTCCGGACCGCTACCGAGCTCAATATACCGAGCTCGAGTTACCGAGCTCAACACACCAAGCTCAACATAAACCTATATGAGATGTGTTTTAAAAACAAAACTCTTGTGCCTTTTAAAAATGCGATATATTTTTTTTTTTATAAAACCAACTCGTGCACATCAGAGTAATTCTGACTTTTGAAACATGGTGCAACTAAGACACAAGACTTAAATTCTAATAAAACATACATGCATAACATACACATATATATCACTCGAAATAATAATGTATACAAATACAGAGTAGCAAATGTGTAAAGAAAATACACCTAAGGTACAGCGACTTCAAAAGAGTAGTCATACCCTGGGGTACTTCCCAGACTCACGCAGGGGTGCTCCAAAAGTAAGACCCCCAGTCTACCCTGTAGCAACAAAACAACACTGCCCAAACTGGTCACGACCTCGAACACAAGGAAAAACAAGTACAGTCCTCGAAAAACAAACATCCAACAAATAAACAATCACGGCGGATAGAGGTCGTCACTCGGGTCCTCGTCGAGCTCCTCCTCGGCATCGTCTCATCGCCGAAGTTCCTGCGCCCTCGACATCGCCTGGGTAACCGTCATGGATTGAAGGCACCACGGAAAGGGTCAACTTCTCAACAATTCAAGATAAGCTCGACATAAAAATATAAGCAAACAAAGAAGCATAACATTCACCGACGTGACTCGACCATCTCACTCTAAACTCGACACAACTCACACATCCATTTTCTCTCGACTCGACAATTTTTCCGGAATGCACACGCCGCATCAGTATGTCGGAAAGTCCAGAAAGCCTTGGGATCCTCGCTCTCCCTAGGATACCAACTCAGGTCCCGTAGCGTGGCGACGTCTAGTCAATCTCCGTAAACAAAAAGGGACCTAGCACCCTCGATTATCCGGTCACGGCTCAAAACGTCATACGACTCACCTAGCTCGCTCACTCGATGAACAATTCGCCGCATACGATATTCAAAGAGTTAAACACAAGATATTCAACCGCACGTCAAATAAAAGAGCAAGCTCGACATGAAGAAACGCAATTCAACATGCAATACACACTTCACGACATATATTCAATCACATATTAAATACATGCAAAAACTCAATCATATCACAACATTTATTTCGACACAAATCAGGAAAATCCATACACAATAACATAACCACGTAGAATATGAAATGCCCTTATTTAAGGACTTATAAAATAAAGCCTTAGAGATATCTAGGAGTTGCCCTTACATACTATAACAAGTATAAATGTGAAGCGCCCTTACCGAACTCCAAGTTAATGCTGCTCGACAACGACTTCTCTTACTCGATCTCGACACGGCTGTCTTCAACGAACTTCGACAGCGGCCGACACGTCGCTTCTCGGTCGACCTCGACACGTCTGATCCTCGTTACGGATTCTGCTTGCGCGTCCTTGGATTCGCTTTCCGTACACCTTGATTGAATTCACTCGATCTCAGAATCAGACTTCCTAAAACAAACATAATTCAGATCGATCTATAGGTTCCAATACATCTAACTCTCATTCCAAACTCAACCACAACCCAGAAAAATATAAAACTCAAGAACTGAAAGATATTTTTCCTCTAACACAAAGTTAGGGATTTCGATCAAAATTTCATGAAAAGTTATCTGATGCTTCAACAGATAGATCGACAACAACAATAACCAGAACAACGAATGAAAAACAAGAAAATCGAAACGAACCAAAAATGGAGGTTTCTGGGCACTGCCGATTGCAGAAAAACAGAGGAAGAAATTTGTTTTACAAGCCCAATTAATCGGTTAGAAAGATAGGTAATATTGTGAAGAAGAAAACCCATCAATTTGATATGATTTGGAAGCATAAAACTGGTTAAAAATGGAAGAAGAATTAGCGCTAAACAGTAGCACAGATGAAAGAAAATCTGTTCTTCATACCTCAACGGTGATGGTCGATCAGACGAGATATGGGTCGAGAAGTTGATGATGAACAAAATTGATGAAGAAAGCTTGTGCAGAATCTCGATGGAACTCACGGTTTCGTCGATGAAAATTTTTAAAGAAAACAACGAAACACAGAGCAGAAGGAAGAAGAAAGAAGAAAAGAGAAAGAATGAGTGTGAGGGAATCGGTCGTGGTATACAGCTGGCGAGAAAGGGGTATAAACGTAACTCCAGCTATAAGATGCCAATCCCATCAATCATCTACCCGTTAACTCGTTCCTCTCATAATTACCCTCTACTCTGTCGGTCAACGGCAAGCCGACAATGTAATAATTACAAACAATATAATAATAACGCTGAGTAACGTTCGAAATAATACGAGGTATCATCTCGACACGATGTCGACAAGAGTGCTCGTGCAAACGTACAAGGTTCTAACACGAGTTCGTGAACGCGGTCTCCTCAGCTCGACTTGGCCCTCATCGGCTCGATGACGCGACTTCATCAACTCGACACGCGACCTCCTCACCGGCTAGTGCACGTGGTCTCATCACCGACAAAAGATCTCAAGCGATCTAGTCACGGGATCTCGACACAAGGTCTTGGTCGAGGTCTCGATACGTCGTCCTAATACGATGTCGATCTCGCCCTCAGGTGTTACAATCTCTCCTCTAAAAAATTTCGTCCTCGAAATTGCAAATAAGGTTCTTACCTCGTAAAAGTTCAGTGGTATCGAATCTTCATCTTCTCCTCGGCTCCCAAGTCGCATCTCCGTCTTTTGATCCCACACAACTTTGACAAGTTGGATCTCTTTGTTCATCGCTGTTTGGCTTTCGATCAACGATTCTTCTTGGTGACGCTTCAAAGATAGGTCGCCCTTCGGTTGAATCACATCCGGTTCGATGACATGAGAAGGGTCGAAACATACTTCCGCAATTGTGAGGCGTGGAAGACGTCGTGGATGTTCGACAAGAATGGTGGTAAGGCATCGATATGCCATCGGACCAATACGACGAAGAATCTGGTAAGGTCCAATGAATTTAGGGTAAGTTTCTTGGATTTGATCGCTCGACCAACTCCGGTAGTGGGGTGACTCTAAGAAATACATGTTCTCTTTCCTCGAACTCGAGTGGTCGGCGTCGTTGGTCCGCATAACTCTTACGCCGACTTTGAGATGTTCGCATCCGATCTACGATCAAACGGATCTTCTCGGTAGTCCGCTGGATCATATCTGGTCCTACGACGGTTCGCTCGCCGCCCTGGTACCAACAAAGAGGCGTCGACATTTCCGATCCATACGCTTCAAAGGTGCCATCCCAATACTCGCATGGAAGTCTGTTGTTGTATGTGAACTCCACCAATGGTAAGACGTCGTCCCAACTTCCTCGGTGATCTAACGCATAAGCTCGCAACAAATCTTCAGCGATTGGATCGTTCTCTCGATCGACCGTCGATGTGGATGATATGCCGAGCTAAGCTCGAGCTCGGTTCCCATCGCTCCTGCAATTCCCTCCAAAAATGAGGCGTGAACTTCGGATCTCGGTCCGACACGATCGAAGAGGGTATTCCATGAAGTCGTACTATCTCGCGATGTAGATCTCGGTCGGCTTTTCCACGTTGTATGTCGACCTCGCGGCAAGAAATGGCAGATTTGGTCAATCGGTCAACGATCACCCAAATCGAATCATTCTTCTTCGCGTCTTCGGCAAACCTACAATGAAGTCCATGGAAATCTTGTCCCATTTCCATCCGCACGTCGCGATTGTAGCATTCCCGCAGGTCGTTGGTGCTCCACCTTCGCTTCGACACGCCAAACATGAAGCTACGTGCTCGGCCACTTGTTTCTTCATTAGGACCACCAAAAATGCTTCTTCAAGTCTTGATACATCTTCGTAACTCCGGGATGAATACTAAAGTTGCTCTTATGCGCCGTCGAGAATCAACTTCCTCGGCTCGGATATGTTAGGCACGCACACTCGGCCATTGCACCTCAAGATGTCGTCCGCCCGACCTGAAATTTGTCGCCTTCCTCGCGCTTATCAATCGAATCTTCTCTTGCGAAGCTCGTCATGAACTTGCTGGTCTCGGATCTCGCCCAAAATCTGTTAGAAATGGTAAGCATACCAAATCTCGGCTTCCCGGTGAAACTTGACACTCGACTTCAAATCTCGGAACTTCTCGAGCATCTCAAACTCCTTGATCATCATTACCGAGGTTAAACGCTCTTCCCGCTCAACGCATACGCTACTACGTTAGCCTTACCGGGATGGTATTCCAACGTAAAGTCGTAGTCCTTGAGAAATTACGTCCATCTACGTTGACGCATGTTGAGCTCCTACGGTCGAACAGTACTTCAAGCTCTTGTGATCGCTGAAAGCGAAGAGTGCTCCGTAAAGGTAGTGCCTCCATATCTTCAGCCAAGAAAAACTATCGCCGCTAGCTCCAAATCGTGAGTAGGGTAGTTCCTCTCGTGAATCTTAAGTTGTCTTGAAGCATATCGACCACCTTCCGATGTTGCATCGACGCATCCCAATCCCTGGTGTGACGCATCACAATACACCTCGAAAGGCTCTTACGGTTAAGGCAAAATCAACACAGGCGCTGTCGTCAAAAGCTCCTTCAGTCGTTGAAAACTGGCTTCACACTCCTCGGTCCAAGCAAAAGGTTGATCCTTCCTCGTCAATCGTGTAAGAGGCGCGACAATCTTCGAGAAACCTTCAATGAATCTTCGGTAATAGCCTGCTAAGCCGACAAAACTCCTGATCTCGGTAACCGTCTTAGGCTGTTCCCATGCTATCACCGCCTCAATCTTAGTTGGATCCACAGCTATCCCTTCTCTGGAAATCACGTGACCAAGAAAATTCACCTCTTCAAGCCAAAATTCACACTTCGACAGATTGGCATAGAGTTGCTTATCTCGTAATATCTGTAGTACTCGACATAGGTGTTCTGCGTGCTCTTCTCGGTTCCTCGAGTAAATCAATATGTCGTCG
Source organism: Calophaca sinica (assembly GCA_037113605.1). Classification (NCBI taxonomy): domain Eukaryota; kingdom Viridiplantae; phylum Streptophyta; class Magnoliopsida; order Fabales; family Fabaceae; genus Calophaca; species Calophaca sinica. Next base: position 70,959,549 of record CM073733.1, on the reverse strand, counting down.
ATGAACACTACAACGAACTGATCCAAAAACGAATGGAAAATCCTGTTCATGTAGTCCATAAACACAGCTGGCGCATTCGTCACTCCAAACGGCATCACCAAATACTCGTAGTGACCGTATCTAGTCCTGAAAGCTGTTTTGGCGACATCTTCCTCCTTCACGCGAATCTGATGGTAGCCCGACTTCAAGTCTATCTTGGAAAAGATCGCCGCTCCACGAAGTTGGTCCATCAAGTCGTCAATACGTGGTAACGGATAACGATTCTTCACAGTAACCTTGTTGAGCTCGCGATAGTCCACGCACAGCCTTGATCGTCCATCCTTCTTCTTAACCAACAACACTGGAGCTCCCCACGGTGACACGCTCGGTCGTATGAATTGCTTCGACTCCAAGTGTTCGATCTGGGACTTCAACTCTTTCATCTCGGGCAGAGACATCCCGTATGGCGCTTTGGAAATCGGTCCTGTTCCTGGAATCAGTCGATGGAGAACTTCGACCTCTGCATCGGTGGTAATCCCGCACGTCTTCGGGAAAACGCCCTCAAAATCACACACCACCGGAACATTCTTCACGTCGTCTGGCTGGAAAACTTCCGAACTAGCTAGATACATGTATTCCCTAGTTCCTTCTTTCAAAGAAACTCCAATACGTTCGCGAGAAAGATAATTGGAGACTCCAAGGTCCGGAAAAATTACGCTTTCACTGGGCACGATCCAAAAGGACATGGTGGTGTGACAACCAATCCATCCCGAGGATGACATCTAAGCCCTTAAGAGGCAAACAAACCAAATTGACCACAAACTTTCTACTCACGAATAATCACTACACAATTAAGACATGCGGTGTTTGTGACTAAGGTTTTAGCATTTGGGTTGTAACTACTAATTTAAACGGTAAAGCGATCAATAAGCTCAAATGGTTCACACAAATGTAAGAAATAAAGGAATGGGTTGCAGAATCAAAAAGAACGGATAAGGATTTACCCTCGATCTCACATTCACCTTGGATAAGATCATCGGCTCGTTCGACTTCCTCGCCACTCATGCAGTAAAACTCGCCTTTAGCCACTTGACGCTTCCTTTGGCTTTGCCGCAAGCATAGTCGGTTCACTTTAGGTGTAGGACAATCCTTGGCAAAATGCCCTGGCTTCTTGCAATTAAAACACACCTCCTCCCTCTCGAGTCTGATTACTCGCGTAATGTCCCGCTTTCCACATCGGTAGCAAATCACCTCGACACCGGTCCGACCTCCACTCCCTCGGTACTTGGGTCATCGGACGACATCGCCCTGTTGTTGTTCCCACGAGGTCGGTCGTAAGGCCTCTTCTGCGGTGGTTTCCCTTTCTGTGCAAATCTCTGCCCCGTACTCTGGGGTCTCACCGGTCCGCCCACAATAATCTTCTTCTTGTGGCTCCTTGTAACACCTGAGGACGAGATCGACATCGTATTAGGACGACGTATCGAGACCTCGACCAAGACCTTGTGTCGAGATCCCGTGACTAGATCGTTGCCGAGATCTTTTGTCGAGCTGATGAGACCACGTGCACTAGTCAGCCGTGAGGAGGTCGGTGTCGAGTTGATGAAGTCGCTGCATCGAACTGATGAGGACGCAAGTCGAGCTGAGGAGACCGCGTTCACGAACTCGTGTTAGAACCTTGTACGTTTGCACGAGCACTCTTGTCGACATCGTGTCGAGATGATACCTCGTATTATTTCGAACGTTACTCAGTGTTATTATTATATTGTTTGTAATTATTACATTGTCGGCTTGTCGTTGACCGACAGAGTAGAGGGTAATCATGAGAGGAACGAGTTAACGGGTAGATGATTGATGGGATTGGCATCTTATAGCTGGAGTTACGTTTATACCCCTTTCTCGCCAGCTGTATACCACGACCGATTCCCTCACACTCATTTCTCTTTTCTTCTTTCTTCTTCCTTCCTTCTGCTCTGTGTTTCGTTGTTTTCTTCAAAAACTTCCATCGACGAAACCGTGAGTTCCATCGAGATTCTGCACAAGCTTTCTTCATCAATTTTGTTCATCATCAACTTCTCGACCCATATCTCGTCTGATCGACCATCACCGTTGAGGTATGAAGAACATATTTTCTTTCATCTGTGCTACTGTTTAGCGCTAATTCTTCTTCCATTTTTAACCAGTTTTATGCTTCCAAATCATGTCTAATTGATGGGTTTTCTTATTCACAATATTACCTATCTTTTTAACCGATTAATTGGGCTTGTAAAACAAATTTCTTTCTCTGATTTCTGCAATCGGCAGTGTCCAGAAAACTCCATTTTTGGTTCGTTCGATTTCTGGTTTTTCGTTCGTTGCTTCTGAATATTGTTGTTGTCGATCTTTCTGTTGAAGCATCAGATAACTTTTCATGAAATTTGGATCGAAATCCCTAACTTAGTGTTAGAGGAAAAATATATTTCAGTTCTTGAGTTTCATATTTTTCTGGGTTGTGGTTGAGTTTGGGGAAGAGAGAGTTAGATGTATTGGAACCCATAGATCGATCTGAGTTGTGTTTGTTTTAGGAAGTCTATTTCTCGAGATCGAGCGATTTCCGAATCAAGGTGTACGGGAAAGCGAATCCAAGGACGCTAAGCCAGAATCGTAACGAGGATCAGACGTGTCGAGGTCGACTGAAAGCGTACGTGTCGAAGTCGTTGTCGAGTTCGTTGAAGGCAGCCGTGTCGAGATCGAGTAAGAGAAGTCGTTGTCGAGCTCTTTGAAGACAGCTGTGTCGAGGTCGTTGTCGAGCAGCATTAACTTGGAGTTCGGTAAGGGCGCTTCACATTTATACTTGTTATAGTATGTAAGGGCGCTTCACATTTATACTTGTTATAGTATGTAAGGGCGCTTCACATTAATGTTTTCGTAGTATGATAGCGTAAGGGCATTTCATATTCTATGTGGTTATGTTATTGTGTATGGAATTACTGATTTGTGTCGAGATGAAATGTTGTGATATGATTGAGTTTTGCATGTATTTAATATGTGATTGAATATATGTCGTGAAGTGTGTATTGCATGTTGAATTGCGTTTCTTCATGTCGAGCTTGCTCTTTTATTTGACATGCGGTTGAATATCTTGTGTTTAACTCTTTGAATATCGTATGCTAATTGTTCATCGAGTGAGCGAGCTAGGTGAGTCGTATGACGCTTTTGAGCCGTGACCGGATAATCGAGGGTGCTAGGTCCCCTTTTTGTTTACGGAGATTGACTAGACGCCGCCACGCTCACGGACCTGAGTTGATCGGCCCTAGGGAGAGCGAGGATCCCAAGGCTTTACCGACTTTCCGACATACCACGGGCGTGTGCATTCCGGAAAATTGTCGAGTCGAGAGAAAATGGATTTGTGAGTTGTGTCGAGTTAGAGTGAGATGGTCGAGTCACGTCGGTGAATGTTATACTTTGCTGTTTGCTTATATTTTTATGTCGTGCTTTTCTTAACTTGTTGAGAAGTTGACCTTTCCGTGGTGCCTTCAATCCATGGCGGTTACCCGAGCGATGTCGAGGGCGCAGTAACTTCGACAAAGAGATGATGCCGAGGAGGATCTCGACGAGGACCCGAGTGACGACCTCTATCTGTCGTGATTGTTGATTTGTTGGATGTTTGTTTTTCTGAGTACTGTACTTGTTTTTCTTTTGTGTTCGAGGTCGTGACCAGTTTGGGCAGTGTTGTTTATTGCTACAGGGTAGACTGGTGGTCTTACTTTTGGAGCGACCCTGCGTGGGAGTCTGCCGGAAGTACCCTGTGGTATGATGGCTCTTTTGAAGTTGTCGTACCTTAGGTGTATTTTCTTTGCATATTTGCTACTCGTATTTTGTATACATTATTATTTCGAGTGATATATATATGTGTATGTTATGCATGTATGTTTTATTTGAATTTAAGTCTTGTGTCTTAGTTGCACCATGTTTCAAAAGTCTGTAATTACTCGATGTGCACGAGTTGGTTTTATAAAAATAAATATATCGTATTTTTAAAAGGCACAAGAGTTTTGTTTTTAAAACACATCTCATATAGGTTTCTCGTTGAGCTTGGTGTGTTGAGCTCGGTAACTTCGAGCTTCGGTATATTGAGCTTCGGTAGCGGTCGAAAGCGGTCGTTCTGACTTTGGTATCGAGCGGTTGATTCAACCGAGCCGTGCATAGGAATTTGACCGGTCACTATGTCGGGTTATGTGTGTTGGGTACCTAGTTGTATTGTGTTGATTGCTATTTGATTAAGTGAAGCACTTATTGCTTGAGAAATTGTTTGAACTGTTTCTTGATTGAAGCGGTGTTTTAACACATCCTTGTGTGAGATTCGAGGTTTTGAACTTTGTGGAATCTAATGCCACCTCAGAGGAATACGACCTGCAACCGAGAACGTCGACATGGAACGAGCTATTCAAGCTATGACCGAGATGGCGGCAGCCATGGGTCAACAATCACCGCTGCTGAACTCAACAGTTAACGCGATGGCTCAACAGACGGCGGCGTTAACTTCGCAGAACTTGCGAACAAAGAACGAGCGTAATCGAAATGTCAAGCAAGAGGATTGGCCGACTTTAGGAAGCATGATCCAATCAAGTTCTACGGTGAGCCAAATCCGGATAAAGGCGATCTTTGGATGCAAGAGATCGAGAAGATCTTCGAGGCACTTCATTGCGGACAACGTGAAGGTCGACTATGCCACCTACTTCTCGCTAGGAGACGCAGAGTATTGGTGGAGAGGAGTGAAGCAAGCGTTTATAGCGTAACATCGCGAGATGACACGGGAGCTTTTTCGTGAAAGGTTCTTGGACAAGTACTTCCTGACATTGCCGAGCCGAGAAGGAGCAGGAATTTCTTCAATTGCGGCAAGGCAACTCGACGGTGTCAGTATGCGACCAAATCGAATCGTTGGCGAGGTATTTCAGTCCATTTCGTGGACCGAGTTGACCAGAGATGGTTGAGTGAGAGATTCCAACGGGATTGAGATTCGACATTCGTAAATCGATGGTATCGTTGAGGATCGAAATCTCCAAGAGCTGATTGATCGATGTGTCGAGGTAGGAGGAGTAAGGAGCCACAAGAAGGAGACTGGTGGGGGGGGACCGGGGGGACCCGAGTGCGGGGCGAGATTTGCACGAAGGGAAACCACCGCAGAAGAGGCCTTACGACCGACCTCAGGGGAACGACAACAGGGGACAGTATCGTCCGATGACCCAAGTACCGAGGAGTGGAGGTCAGACCAGTGTCGAGGTGATTTGCTACCGATGTGGAAAGTCGGGACATTACGCGAGTAACTGTACTCAGAAGGAGGAGGTGTGTTTCAATTGCAAGAAGCCAGGGCATTTTGCTAAGGATTGTCCTACACCTAAAGCTGAACCGACTATGCTTGCGGCAAAGGCCAAAGGGAAGCGTCAAGTGGCCAAAGGCAGAGTTTTCTGCATGAGTGGCGAGGAAGTCGAGCAGTGATGATCTTATCCAAGGTGAATGTGAGATCGAGGGTAAATCCTTATCCGTTCTTTTTGATTAGTGCAACCCATTCCTTCATTTCTTCTCGATTGTGTGAACCTTTTGAGCTTGATTGTGGATCGCTTTACCGTTTAAATTAGTAGTTACAACCCCAAATGCTAAAACCTTAGTCACAAACATCGCATGTCTTAATTGTGTAGTGATTATTGAGTAGAAAGTTTGTGGTCAATTTGGTTTGTTTGCCTCTTAAGGGTTTAGATGTCATCCTCGGGATGGATTGGTTGTCACACCACCATGTCCTTTGGACTGTGCCGTGAAAAGCGTAATTTTTCCGGACCTTGGAGTCTCCAATTATCTTTCACGAACGTATTGGAGTTTCTTTGAAAGAAGGAACTAGGGAATACATGTATCTAGCTAGTTCGGAAGTTTTCCGGCAGATCGGCGTGAAGAATGTTCGGTGGTGTGTGATTTTGAGGACGTTTTCCTGAAGGCGTGCCAGGATTACCACCAAGACGAGAGGTCGAAGTTCTCCATCGACTGATTCCAGGAACAGACCGATTTCCAAAGCGCCGCATGGGATGTCTCCCGCCGAGATGAAAGAGTGAAGTCCCGGATCGAACACTTGGAGTCGAAGCAATTCATACGACCGAGCGTGTCACCGTGGGGAGCTCGGTGTTATTGGTTAAGAAGAAGGATGGGCGATCAAGGCGTGGCGTGGACTATCGCGAACTCAATAAGGTTACCGTGAAGAACCGTTATCCGTTACCACGTATTGGCGACTTGATTGACCAACCGTGGAGCGGCGATCTTTTCCAAGATAGACTTGAAGTCGGGCTACCATCAGATTCGCGTGAAGGAGGAAGATGTCGCCAAAACAGCTTTCAGGACTAGATACGGTCACTACGAGTACTTGGTGATGCCGTTTGGAGTGACGAATGCGCCAGCTGTGTTTATGGACTACATGAACAGGATTTTCCATTCGTTTTTGGATCAGTTCGTTGTAGTTTTCATCGACGACATATTGATTTACTCGAGGAACCGAGAAGAGCACGCAGAACACTTATGTCGAGTACTACAGATATTACGAGACAAGCAACTCTATGCCAACCTGTCGAAGTGTGAATTTTGGCTTGAAGAGGTGAAATTTCTTGGTCACGTGATTTCCAGAGAAGGGATAGCTGTGGATCCAACTAAGATTGAGGCGGTGATAGCGTGGGAACAGTAGAAGGCGATTCTGAGATCGGGAGTTTTGTCGGCTTAGCGGATATTACGAAGATTCATTGAAGGTTTCTCGAAGATTGTCGCGCCTCTTACACGATTGACGAGGAAGGATCAACCTTTTGCTTGACCGAGGAGTGTGAAGCGATTTTCAACGATCAAGGAGCTTTTGACGACAAATACTGCAGGCTGATTTTGCCTCAACCGGAAGAGCCTTTCGAGGTGTATTGTGATGCGTCACACCAGGGATTGGGATGCGTCTTTGATGCAACATCGAAGGTGGTCGCGTATGCTTCAAGACGACTTAAGATTCACGAGAGGAACTATCCTACTCACGACTTGGAGCTAGCGGTGAGAGTTTTTCTTGGCGAAGATATGGAGGCACTACCTTTATGGGAGCACTCTTCTCGTTTCAGCGATCACAAGAGCTTGAAGTACTGTTCGACCAGAAGGAGCTCAACATGCGCCAACGTAGATGGGCGTAATTTCTCAAGGACTACGACTTTACGTTGGAATACCATCCCGTAAGGCTAACGTAGTAGCGAGATGCGTTGAGCAGGAAGAGCGTTTAACACTCGGTAATGATGATCAAGGAGTTGGAGATGCTCGAGAAGTTCCGAGATTTGAAGTTGAGTGTCGAAGTTTCACCGGGGAAGCCGAGATTTGGTATGCTTACCATTTCTAACAGATTGTTGGGCGAGATCCGAGACCAACAAGTTCATGACGAGCTTCGCAAGAGAAGATTCAATTGATAGCGCAAGCGGAAGGCGCATGGTAATTTCGTGCGAGCGACGACATCTTGAGGTGCAATGGCCGAGTGTGCGTGCCTAACGTATCCGAGCCGAGGAAGTTGATTCTCGCAAGCGCGCATAAGAGCAACTTTAGTATTCATCCGGAGTTACGAAGATGTATCAAGACTTGAAGAAGCATTTTGGTGGTCGAATGAAGAAGCAAGTGGCGAGCACGTAGCTTCATGTTTGGCGTGTCGAAGCGAAGGTGGAGCACCAGCGACTGCAGGAATGCTAAAATCGCAGCGTGCGGTATGGAAATGGGACGATATTTCCATGGACTTCGTTGTAGGTTTGCCGAAGACGCGAGAAGAAGAATGATTCGATTTGGGTGATCGAATCGATTGACCAAATCCGCTCATTTCTTGCGGTGAGGTCGACATACAACGTGGAAAAGCCGACCGAGATCTACATCGCGGAGATAGTGCGACTTCATGGAATACCTCTTCGATCGTGTCGGACCGAGATCCGAAGTTCACGTCTCATTTTTGGAGGAATTGCAAGGAGCGATGGGAACCGAGCTCGAGCTTAGCTCGGCATATCATCCACAGCATCGACGGCCGATCGAGAGAACGATCCAATCGCTTGAAGATTTGTTGCGAGCTTATGCGTTAGATCACCGAGGAAGTTGGGACGACGTCTTACCATTGGTGGAGTTCACATACAACAACGGCTTCCATGCGAGTATTGGGATGGCACCTTTGAAGCGTACCGTATGGGCGGAAATGTCGACGCCTCTTTGTTGGTACCAGGACGGCGAGCTGAACCGTCAGAGGACCAGATATGATCCAGCGGACTACCGAGAAGATCCGTTTGATCGAGATCGGATGCGAACATCTCAAAGTCGATGTAAGAGTTATGCGGACCAACGGCGTCGACCACTCGAGTTCGAGGAAGGAGAACATGTATTTCTTAGAGTCACCCCACCATCGGAGTTGGTCGAGCGATCAAATCCAAGAAACTTACCCTAAATTCATTGGACCTTACAGATTCTTCGTCGTATTGGTCGGTGGCATATCGATTGCATTGCCACCATTTTTGTCGAACATCCACGACGTCTTTCACGTCTCACAATTGCGGAAGTATGTTTCCGACCCTTCTCATGTCATCGAACGGGATGTGATTCAAGCGAAGGGCGACCTATCTTTGAAGCGTCACCAGCAAGGATCGTTGATCGGAAAGCCAAGCGATTCGCGGAACAAAGAGATCCAACTTGTCAAGGTTGTGTGGGATCAAAAGGCGGAGATGCGACTTAGGGAGGAAGAGAAGATGAAGATTCAATACTCTGAACTTTTCCGAGGTAAGAAGCTTATTTGCAATTTCGAGACGAAATTTTTTAGAGGAGAGATTGTAACACCTGAGGGCGAGATCGACATCGTATTAGGACGACGTATCGAGACCTCGACCAAGACCTTGTGTCGAGATCCGTGACTAGATCGTTGTCGAGATCTTTTGTCGGTGATGAGACCACGTGCACTAGCTGGCCGAAATGAGGAGGTCGGGTGTCGAGTTGATGAAGTCGCTGCATCGAGCCGATGAGGACGCAAGTCGAAGCCGAGAGACCGCGTTCACGAACTCGTGTTAGAACCTTGCACGTTTGCACGAGCACTCTTGTCGACATCGTGTCGAGATGATACCTCGTATTATTTGAGCGTTACTCGGTGTTATTATTATATTGTTTGTAATTATTACATTGTCGGCTTGTCGTTGACCAAGCGAGTAGAGGGTAATCATGAGAGGAACGAGTTAACGGGTAGATGATTGATGGGATTGGCATCTTATAGCTGGAGTTACGTTTATACCCCTTTCTCGCCAGCTGTATACCACGACCGATTCCCTCACACTCATTTCTCTTTTCTTCTTTCTTCTTCCTTCCTTCTGCTCTGTGTTTCGTTGTTCTCTTCAAAAACTTCCATCGACGAAACCGTGAGTTCCATCGAGATTCTGCACAAGATTTCTTCATCAATTTTGTTCATCATCAACTTCTCGACCCATATCTCGTCTGATCGACCATCACCGTTGAGGTATGAAGAACAGATTTTCTTTCATCTGTGCTACTGTTTAGCGCTAATTCTTCTTCCATTTTTAACCAGTTTTATGCTTCCAAATCATGTCTAATTGATGGGTTTTCTTATTCACAATATTACCTATCTTTTTAACCGATTAATTGGGCTTGTAAAACAAATTTCTTTCTCTGATTTCTGCAATCGGCAGTGTCCAGAAAACTCCATTTTTGGTTCGTTCGATTTCTGGTTTTTAGTTCGTTTTACGAATATTGTTGTTGTCGATCTTTGTTGAAGCATCGGATAACTTTTCATGAAATTTTGATCGAAATCCCTAACTTAGTATTAGAGGAAAAATATATTTCAGTTCTTGAGTTTCATATTTTTACGGGTTGTGGTTGAGTTTGGGGAAGAGAGAGTTAGATGTATTGGAAACCATAGATCGATCCGAGTTGTGTTTGTTTTAGGAAGTCTATTTCTCGAGATCGGCGATTTCGAATCAAGGTGTGCGGAAAGCGAATCCAAGGACGCTGAAGCGCAGAATCGAGCGAGGATCAGACGTGTCGAGGTCGACTGAAAGCGTACGTGTCGAAGTCGTTGTCGAGTTCGTTGAAGGCAGCCGTGTCGAGATCGAGTAAGAGAAGTCGTTGTCGAGCTCTTTGAAGACAGCTGTGTCGAGGTCGTTGTCGAACAGCATTAACTTGGAGTTCGGTAAGGGCGCTTCACATTTATACTTGTTATAGTATGTAAGGGCGCTTCACATTTATACTTGTTATAGTATGTAAGGGCGCTTCACATTTATACTTGTTATAGTATGTAAGGGCGCTTCACATTAATGTTTTCGTAGTATGATAGCGTAAGGGCATTTCATATTCTATGTGGTTATGTTATTGTGTATGGAATTACTGATTTGTGTCGAGATGAAATGTTGTGATATGATTGAGTTTTGCATGTATTTAATATGTGATTGAATATATGTCGTGAAGTGTGTATTGCATGTTGAATTGCGTTTCTTCATGTCGAGCTTGCTCTTTTATTTGACATGCGGTTGAATATCTTGTGTTTAACTCTTTGAATATCGTATGCGGCGAATTGTTCATCAGTGAAGCGAGCTAGGTGAGTCGTATGGCGTTTTGAGCCGTGACCGGATAGCGAGGGTGCTAGGTCCCCTTTTTGTTTACGGAGATTGACTAGACGTCGCCACGCTCACGGACCTGAGTTGACTGTCCTAGGGAAGCGAGGATCCCAAGGCTTCGGCTGGACTTTCCGACATCTGATGCAGGCGTGTGCATTCAGGAAAATTTGTCGAGTCGAGAGAAAATGGATTTGTGAGTTGTGTCGAGTTAGAGTGAGATGGTCGAGTCACGTCGGTGAATGTTATACTTTCTTTGTTTGCTTATATTTTTATGTCGAGCTTATCTTAACTTGTTGAGAAGTTGACCTTTCCGTGGTGCCTTCAATCCATGGCGGTTACCCAGGCGATGTCGAGGGCGCAGTAACTCGACAAAGAGATGATGCCGAGGAGGATCTCGACGAGGACCCGAGTGACGACCTCTATCTGTCGTGATTGTTTATTTGTTGGATGTTTGTTTTTCTGAGGACTGTACTTGTTTTTCTTTTGTGTTCGAGGTCGTGACCAGTTTGGGCAGTGTTGTTTATTGCTACAGGGTAGACTGGTGGTCTTACTTTTGGAGCAGCCCCCTGCGTGGGAGTCTGCCGGAAGTACCCCCAGGGTATGATGGCTCTTTTGAAGTTGTCGTACCTTAGGTGTATTTTCTTTGCACATTTGCTACTCTGTATTTTGTATACATTATTATTTCGAGTGATATATATATGTGTATGTTATGCATGTATGTTTTATTTGAATTTAAGTCTTGTGTCTTAGTTGCACCATGTTTCGAAAAGCTGTAATTACTCTGATGTGCACGAGTTGGTTTTATAAAAAAAAAATATATATATCGTATTTTTAAAAGGCACAAGAGTTTTGTTTTTAAAACACATCTCATATAGGTTTCTGTTGAGCTTGGTGTGTTGAGCTCGGTAACTCGAGCTCGGTATATTGAGCTCGGTAGCGGTCCGGAAACGGGTCGTTACACTCCTCACTCCTTCTACCTCGACACATCGATCAATCAGCTCTTGGAGATTTCTGATCCTCAACGACACTACTGACTTCTGTATGTCGAATCTCAATCCCCGTTGGAATCTCTCACTCAACCATCTCTGGTCAACTCGGTCACGAAATGGACTGAAATACCTCGCCAACGATTCGAATTTGGCCGCATACTCGGACACCGTCGAGTTGCCTTGCTGCAATTGAAGAAATTCCTGCTCCTTCTCGGCTCGTGCGATCCGGAAGTACTTGTCCAAAAACCTTTCACGAAAAAGCTCCCAGGTCATCTCGCGATGTTACGCTATAAACGTTGCTTCACTCCTCTCCACCAATACTCTGCGTCTCCTAGCGGTAAGTAGGTGGCATAGTCGACCTTCACGTTGTCCCGGCAATGAAGTGCCTCAAAGATCTTCTCGATCTCTTGCATCCAAAGATCGCCTTTATCCGGATTTGGCTCACCGTAGAACCGGTGGATCATGCTTCCCCGGTCCGCTAATCCTCTCGCTTCAAAGATTTCGCTCGCTTCGTTGTCGCGCCGCAAGTTCCTGAGTTAAGCGCCGCTGCCTGTTGAGCCATCGCGTTAACTGTTGAGTTGCGGCGGTGATTGTTGAGCCATGGCTGCCGCCATCTCGGTCATAGCTTGAATAGCTCGTTCCATGTCGGCGTTCTCGGTTGCGGATGTCGTATTCCTACGAGGTGGCATTAGATTCCACAAAGTTCAAAACCCCGAGAATCTCACAACAAGGATGTGTTAAAACACACTGCTTCAATCCAGAAACAGTTCAAACAATTTCTCAAGCAATAAGTGCTTCACTTAATCAAACAGCAATCAACATATACAACTAGGTACCCAACACACAACCCGACATGGTGACCACCCAAATCTCTATGCACGGCTCGGTCGAACCGAATCGCTCGATACCAACAATGTAACGACCGTTTCAGGACCGCTACCGAGCTCAATATACCGAGCTCGAGTTCTGAGCTCAACACACCAAGCTCAACATAAACCTATATGAGATGTGTTTTAAAAACAAAACTCTTGTGCCTTTTAAAAATGCGATATATTTTTTTATAAAACCAACTCGTGCACATCGAGTAATTCTGACTTTTGAAACATGGTGCAACTAAGACACAAGACTTAAATTCTAATAAAACATACATGCATAACATACACATATATATCACTCGAAACAATAATGTATACAAATACAGAGTAGCAAATGTGTAAAGAAAATACACCTAAGGTACGGCGACTTCAAAAGAGTAGTCATACCCTGGGGTACTTCCTACAGACTCCCACGCAGTGCTCCAAAAGTAAGACCACCCGGTCTACCTGTAGCAACAAAACAACCTTTGCCCAAACTGGTCACGACCTCGAACACAAGGAAAAACAAGTACAGTCCTCGGAAAAACAAACATCCAACAAATAAACAATCACGACGGATAGAGGTCGTCACTTCGGGTCCTCGCCGAGCTCCTCCCCGGCATCGTCTCATCGCCGAGTTCCACTGCGCCCTCGACATCGCTGGGTAACCGTCATGGATTGAAGGCACCACGGAAAGGGTCAACTTCTCAACAATTCAAGATAAGCTCGACATAAAAATATAAGCAAACAGCAAGCATAACATTCACCGACGTGACTCGACCATCTCACTCTAAACTTCGACACAACTCACACATCCATTTTCTCGACTCGACAATTTTTCCGAATGCACACGCTGCATCAGGTATGTCGGAAAAGTCCAGCCAAGCCTTGGGATCTCGCTCTCCCTAGGGCCGGTCCAACTCAGGTCCGTAGCGTGGCGACGTCTAGTCAATCTCCCATAAACAAAAAGGGACCTAGCACCCTCGATTATCCGGTCACGGCTCAAAAGCGTCATACGACTCACCTAGCTCGCTCGCTCGATGAACAATTAGCATACGATATTCAAAGAGTTAAACACAAGATATTCAACCGCACGTCAAATAAAAGAGCAAGCTCGACATGAAGAAACGCAATTCAACATGCAATACACACTTCACGACATATATTCAATCACATATTAAATACATGCAAAAACTCAATCATATCACAACATTTATTTCGACACAAATCAGGAAAATCCATACACAATAACATAACCACGTAGAATATGAAATGCCCTTATTTAAGGACTTATAAAATAAAGCCTTAGAGATATCTAGGAGTTGCCCTTACATACTATAACAAGTATAAATGTGAAGCGCCCTTACCGAACTCCAAGTTAATGCTGCTCGACAACGACTTCTCTTACTCGATCTCGACACGGCTGCCTTCAACGAACTTCGACAGCGGCCGACACGCACGCTTCTCGATCGACCTCGACACGCATCCTCGTTACGGATCTCACGCTTGGCGTCCTTGGATTCGCTTTCCGTACACCTTGATTCGAATTCACTCGATCTCGAATCGACTTCCTAAAACAAACATAATTCAGATCGATCTATAGGTTCCAATACATCTAACTCTCTTCCCAAACTCAACCACAACCTAAAAATATAAAACTCAAGAACTGAAAGATATTTTTCCTCTAACACAAAGTTAGGGATTTCGATCAAAATTTCATGAAAAGTTATCGATGCTTCAACAGATAGATCGACAACAACAATAACGAGAACAACGAATGAAAAACAAGAAAATCGAAGCGAACCAAAAATGGAGGTTTTACGGCACCGCCGATTGCGTAAAAACAGAGGAAGAAATTTGTTTTACAAGCCCAATTAATCGGTTAGAAAGATAGGTAATATTGTGAAGAAGAAAACCCATCAATTTGATATGATTTGGAAGCATAAAGCGGTTAAAAATGGAAGAAGAATTAGCGCTAAACAGTAGCACAGATGAAAGAAAATCTGTTCTTCATACCTCAGCGGTGATGGTCGATCAGACGAGATATGGGTCGAGAAGTTGATGATGAACAAAATTGATGAAGAAAGCTTGTGCAGAATCTCGATGGAACTCACGGTTTGTCGATGAAAATTTTAAAGAAAACAACGAAACACAGAGCGAGAAGGAAGAAAGAAGAAAAGAGAAAGAATGAGTGTGAGGAATCGGTCGTGGTATACACGGTGGCGAGAAAGGGGTATAAACGTAACTCCAGCTATAAGATGCCAATCCCATCAATCATCTACCCGTTAACTCGTTCCTCTCATAATTACCTCTACTGCTGTCGGTCAGCGGCAAGCCGAGCAATGTAATAATTACAAACAATATAATAATAACGCTGAGTAACGTTCGAAATAATACGAGGTATCATCTCGACACGATGTCGACAAGAGTGCTCGTGCAAGCGGACAAGGGTCTAACACGAGTTCCGGAGCGCGGTCTCCTCACGCCGACTTGCGTCCTCCTCACGATGACGCGACTTCATCAACTCGACCGCGCGACCTCCTCATTTCGGCTGACTAGTGCGTGGTCTCATCAGCTCGACAAAAGATCTCGGCAAACGATCTAGTCACGGGATCTCGACACAAGGTCTTGGTCGAGGTCTCGATACGTCGTCCTAATACGATGTCGATCTCGTCCTCAGGTGTTACACAGAACGAAGAAGACTCGAGGGTTTCTGGGTTCTGGTGAGAGTGAGAACGAGGGTTTCTGGATTCTGGGTGAGAGTGAGAACGAAGCAGCACTGGTTGCTGTGTTCTAGGGTTTCTGGGTGAGAGTGAGAACGATGGAGGGTGAGAACGAAGCAGCAATGTCAGTTTCTTCCATTCCTTCTTTTCTTCTTCAGCCTTCTTCTCTTCTACCACTTCTTCCTTCTTTTCGTCTTCTTCTTCTTCAACTTTCTTCTCTTCCTTCTTTTCTTCTTCTTTCGTTTCTGGTTCTTCTGCAGGAGGGGCAGGAGCAGCAACTGTTGACAAGTGACTCCAAACACAAGAGGGGGGTGAATTGTGTGTGAACGGTGCTTTCAAAAACTTTTGGAGAAATAAGTGCTAATTATGAGTTGCGGAAATATTAATGTGAAATAGATAAATCACTTGAAGAATAAATTGCAAACGAGTTAAAAATAAAGTAAATAGTAAGATATAAATAACAATAAAATAAAGTACAGAAATTTAATTGACTGAAAAGTATAGAGATAAGGAGTAAAAAAGCACACAACAAATTATTCAGGTTCGGCCACCTAACACCCCTGTGGCCTACGTCCTGTCCCCAAAGCAAACCACTATGGGATTTTCACCAAGACACTAGCTTTTAAATCAGGTTCAGCTAGAAACCTTTACAACTCTAAACCAGAGCAATACGTTCAAGAGATATCACCTCTCTATGAACACCTTGGGATTCCTACCCAAAAATAAATGATTTTCACAAATAAAATGAGACGAAAAAGATACACTCAATAGTGCAGATATAACAAATTGAAGCTCAAATAATACAACTCAAATTATGTAGAATAAAGGCTCTCGAAAATTGTGCTCAAATAAGTGTGAGTGATGAAAAATATTTGTGAGTTTTTGGCACAAAAATTAAGCCTTTGCGTTGTTGTTGTGTGTAAGAAAGAGCACAGCGTTGTTTATTTATAGACCGACCGAGGAGCGTTTGCCCGTTGAGTTTTGATTTGTCCGTTGGAAGATTTGACCGTTGCAGGATGATTATTAAAAGGATTTGTCGTTGCAGCATTTAAAAAAAGATTTGTCCGTTGGAATTTGTCCGTTGCGTTGAAAACACGGAGACGGCTCGGCATACGACCTCTGAAGACAGCTCGGCAGACGACCTCGCCACGGCTCGACCAGGCGACATCGACATAGCTCGGCATCGACCTCACGAACAGCTCGGCAAAGGATCTCGACACGGCCGGCATACGACCTGCGAGCGACTCTGCATACGACCTCCTCATCAGCTCGGTCCTCATAGCTCGAAGGCGACCTCATCACCGACCGCGCGACCTCGATGCAGCGACCTCATCAACTCGACAAGGATCATCACTCATCACGCGACCTCCTCCTCAGTTCGACATACGACTTCCTCAGAGCTCAACATCCGACTTCCTCCTCACCTCGACATCCGATTTCCTCAGAGCTCCACATCCCACTTCCTCACCTCGACATCCGATATCCTCAGAGCACTACATCCGACTTCCTCATTTCGACATCCGACACGAGATATGCATGTCAAAATATTTTGTGCGTGTGTGATTTAATTTTAATTGAGAGCTTTTTATTACTACTTATAAATTGTCTTAATAAAGATAAATAAATACCCAAAACCCAAAGACTTGAGAAACAATCATTCTTGATACGCGTCTTGGTATTCTTGTCCATGTTTTGCACGGTTGGCTATTTGCAAAGCTCCGCTTTGTCAATCATCAAAATCATCTGTCAAGGCATGTATTCACAGACTCCCCCTTTTTGATGATGACAAACATCTCATGGAGGAATTTAGTAAAATATAATCATGATATAGCAATGAGATATAAGCATGGTTTTTCAATAAAAGATATCGAGTTTAAGCACAATATTTAGAAAAACTCCCCCTCACGATAGGCAATACTTAAAAGATCACTCCCCTGAATCATGCATTCATGTAACTCTCCCCTTTGGCAACATCAAAAGTGGGAAAGACAAATAAAGCAAGGCATATATTGAGGATTAAACAAGCATATTTTGATAGTTACGTGATACCAAGCTTGGTGTGTGACGGATGAGCTGGTTGGACATGATTAGCTAGTTGCATAAGACAAATCGTCACCCACTCATTATTAGTACTTAAAGAAAATGGAAGGGGAAAAGACCTGCATAAACTCGTTAGCACACTCAAACGCCCAAGTTAGAATTTATTCAAAAGAAAATGCAATCACAAAATACTCAATGCATGATTGGTCTAAAATTCCCAATTCAGTTCTAATAAAAAGAAAGTTTCCTTAGGCAAAGGTTTAGTAAAAATATCTGCAAAATCAGAATCCAGTACCCAATCAAAGTGCATTCAGCACCTTTGGGGTACCATAAACCCGTGTTTGTGTGCCAATGAGGTATCTCATAATGCGTTTACACAGAGAGATGTGATTCCTTAGGACTAGCTTGAAAGCGCACACATACAAACACTAAACATAATATCGGACGACTAGCGGTGAGATAGAGAAGAGATCCTATCATACCTCTATACTTACTTACTTGACCGACTTACCACCTTCATCTTTGTCAAGATAGCATGAAGTGCTCATTGGAGTTGAGATTTCTTTTGCATCGGTCATTCCAAATTTCTTGAGTAAATCCTTGCAATATTTGGATTGATTGATGAATATTCCTTCCTTTGTTTGTTTGATTTGAAGTCCAAGGAAGTAATTTAGCTCTCCCATCATTGACATTTCAAATTCACTTTGCATGATATCGTAAAATTCCTTACACAAGGATTCATTAGTAGGACCAAATATTATATCATCGACATAAATTTGAGCAAGTAAAATGTCATGATTTTTGTGTTTAATGAAAAGAGTGGTATCAACTTTTCCTCTTTCAAAACCTTTTTCAAGTAAATATTTGCTCAACCTCTCGTACCAAGCTCTCGAGCTTGTTTTAAACCATATAAAGCCTTTTTCAATTTGAAAACATGATTTGGAAATTCAAAATTTTCAAAACCGGAGGTTGATCAACATATACTTCTTCTTGAATAAAGCCATTAAGAAATGCACTTTTAACATCCATTTGAAAAACTTTGAAATCCATGATGCATGCAAATGCGAGAAGCATGCGAATGGCTTCTAATCTAGCCAGCGGTGAGTAGGATTCATCGAAATCTATGCCCTCTTGTTGATTATAGCCTTTTGCAACAAGTCTAGCTTTATTTCTAACAATGATACCGTTTTCATCAAGCTTGTTGCGAAAGACCCATTTGGTCCCAATGACTAGGTGATCTTTAGGCCTAGGGACAAGTTCCCAAACATCATTTCTCTCAAATTGATTTAATTCCTCTTGCATAGCAAAGGTCCAATGCTCATCAAAGATGGCTTCATTGACGTCATTTGGTTCAATTTGAGAGACAAAGGCCATATGATGACATGCATGATTAAGAGAGTTTCAGTCGTTACCCTTTTGAGATATCACCTATTATGTTGTCAAGAGGATGGTTCTTTGAGACTCTCCATTCCTTTGGAAGATTTGAGTGAGAGAGTTCTTGAGAGGGTTGAGGCAATGACTCTTGATCCTCCTTTTGAACTTTTGATCTCTCTTGTTCCTCTAAATAGGTATCTCCTAACACTTCGCAAGATCATCAACACTTTCTTCATTGAAGATTTGGGGTTAGATTCATCAAAAGAAACATGCACAGATTCTTCAACAGATTAAAATGCGTTTATTAAAAATTGAAAGGCTTTACTAGAAGTGGAATATCCAAGAAATAAACCTTCATCGACTTTAGCATCAAATTTTCCAAGGTTATTCTTACCATTGTTTAGGACAAAACACTTGCATCCAAAAACGTGAAGGTGGGAAATGTTGGGCTTCCTTCCTTTGTAGAGTTCATACGGTGTTTGCTTAAGGATCGGCCTTATAAGAACTTCGATTCATCACATAGCAGCGGTGCTCATGGCGCCCAAAAGTACTTAGGAAGGTTAGTCTCATTGAGCATCGTCCTCGCTAGCTCTTCAAGAGACCGATTTTTCCTTTCAACCACTCCATTTTGTTGCGGTGTCCTTGGAGCAGAAAAGTTGTGATCGATGCCATTTTCTGTGCAAAATGCTTCAAATGCTTCATTCTCAAATTCCCATCATGATCACTTGAATGGAAGCAATGTTAAGTCCACTTCTCATTTTGTATAACCTTTGCAAGTTTTCAAAAGCATTAAAAGCATCATTTTTGTGAGAAATAAATAAAGTCCATGTATAGCGAGAATAGTAGTCCACAATAACAAGAGCATAGTAATTGCCACCAAAGCTTTTAGTTCTAGAAGGGCCAAATAAATCCATATGTAAAAAGTTGTAAAGGCCGGTTTGTAGAAACAATATTTTTAGATTTGAAAGATGCCTTTACTTGTTTTCCTTTTGACATGCATCACAAAGTTTATCTTTTTCAAAGCGAAGCTTTGGTAAGCCAATTACTAAGTCCTTTTCGAACTAACTTATTAAGATGATCCATGTGAATATGAGCCATTCTCTATGCTATAGCCAAGATTCATCCTCTTTACTAATAAGACAACATGCATCATTTGAAGGTATTTTATCTAAATCAAGCATATAGATATTTCCAATTCTAGGTCCAATTACAATAACATTTTCATTTATAGAATCCATGACCATGCATTTTGAAGAATCGAAAACCACTTTGTTTCTTTTATCACAAAGTTGACTAATGCTTAGCAAATTATGCTTCAAACCATCCACATACAAAACATTTTCAATAGTGGGATTAGGACTCTTACCAATAGAACCAATCCCAAGAATTTTACCTTTGTTGTTGTCACCATACCGGACATAACCACTATTTTTAGGTACTAATGAGGAGAACTTGCTTTTGTCTCTGTCATGTGCTTTGAGCACCGCTTATCAAGATACCAATTTAAGTCCTTGGCTTTCAAGCACACCTACAACAACAGATTAATTTTTAATCTTTGGTACCCAAACTAAGTTGGGTCCAAATGAGTTAGTTTTTGGCAAAGTACCCTTTTGAATCCATATCTTTTTGCCAACCACATTCTTGTTTTTCCTAATATTGCAAATGGAAGCAGTGTGACCTTTTCTACCACAGTGAAAACATTTAATGAAAGGACTACTTGAGGGTTTGTTGTGATTGAAGAGTTTAAAAGATTTTTCATGAATTTTTGGATGATAACCTAAACCAGTTTTTCCAAAAGTACCTTTTTGGTTTCCTAAAATAATGTTTAGATTATCTCTTCCCATCGTAAATTTTGCAAGAGTGTTATTTAAATCCTCAACCTTATTTTTCAAAACACTACACTCATTGCATTTTAAAACTTCATCTTTTTTATTTTCACAAGATATGGGAGGAGAAGTTTCAATCACAGCAACTTGTTTTTCTTTAAGAATCACTATCTCTTTGTTTAAAATTTCAATTTTTGATTCAAGAGAAGAGATGGTTTTCTTAGAAGAAAGAACAATTTTTCCAAGTTTAATCGTTTCATTATTTAATTCTTCACAAGCAATAAGCAACTCATCATAAGTTAAAGGAGATTCGAGTTCAAGAGCATTTACCTCATCCTCCTCGTGTTTTGCCATGAGACATAAGTTGGCCTCGGTAGTACCTTCATGGGTCAATAGAAGGGTGTCCCACATTTCTTTAGCAGTCTTGCAATTTGAGACCCTATAGAACTCATCGTAGCTTAAAGCAGAAGTGATGATGTTCTTAGCTTTCAAATTGTATTGGACCTTTTTCTTATCATCTTCGGTCCAAAGTGATCTTGGTTTGTCTACCACTGCATCATTAATTGATTGAGTGGGGACAAATGGACCATTTTCCACAGCATCCCAAATATCAAGGTCAACACCCTCAAGAAAGATTTGCATTCTATCCTTCCAATAACCATACCCCTCACCATTGAAAAATGGGGTCTGTTCATGGAGGTTCCTCGTTATTGTTTGAAGTCATTCTCTTGAGACGGTTAAGTCCTTTATACAAGAGTCTAGCTACGATGCCACTTGTTGACAGGTGCCTCAAAACACAAGAGGGGGGTGAATTGTGTGTGAACGCTCCTTTCAATGACTTTTGGAGAAATAAGTGCTAATTATGAGTTGCGGAAATATTAATGTGAAATAGATAAATCACTTGAAGAATAAATTGCAAACGAGTTAAAAATAAAGTAAATAGTAAGATATAAATAACAATAAAATAAAGTACGAAATTTAATTGGTGAAAAGTATAGAGATAAGGAGTAAAAAGCACACAACAAATTATTCAGGTTCGCCACCTAACACCCCTGTGGCCTACGTCCTGATCCCCAAAGCAAACCACTATGGGATTTTCACTAAGACACTAGCTTTTAAATCAGGTTCAGCTAGAAACCTTTACAACTCTAAACCAGAGCAATACGTTCAAGAGATATCACCTCTCTATGAACACCTTGGGATTCCTACCCAAAAATAAATGATTTTCACAAATAAAATGAGACGAAAAAGATACACTCAATAGTGCAGATATA